>CM060383.1:19887737-20487737 GCA_030545235.1 Helianthus tuberosus
TTTTTTTTTTTTGAAGGGGGGGGGGGGTGGGGGTTAGGTTTTTTTATAGCTATTTTAGGTTGTGTTCACATTGGTTCTCAAGGGTTCTCACAATAAGGGTGGTTCTCGCATGAGCCCCTCCCTATATATATATATATATATATATATATAGGGAGGGGCTCATGCGAGAACCACCCTTATTGTGAGAACCTTGAGAACCAATGTGAACACAACCTAAAATAGCTAAAAACCTAAAAAAAACCTAACCCCCACCCCCCCCCCCCCCCCCCACCAAAAAACCTAAACCCCCCCCTCCCCCCAAAAAAAAAAAAAAAACCTAAACCCCCCCTCCCCCACCCCCCAAAAAACCTAAACCCCCCTGTAACACCCTAAATTTTTTTTTTTAACCCTTAAATTTAAACAAAATATAGTTTAAGTACATGACTTTCATAAAAGAAGTTCATTAGTTACCAAGATCTTAATCAACTATGACTAAGTTACATCATTTCAAAAATTTTGTTAACATGTGTTTACAACCCATACATTCAAGACTACAAAAGACTTAAATCATTGCAGAAGCTTCAAAATGGAGTGTTCGGTTCTTTATTAATCGCTTGATCGCCACCCGTATGAACCACCAATTCACCTATGATTTTAAAACCATTGAAAACATTAGCTTTGATGTTATTATATAATAAAATTCCAAAGATTTAACATCAAATTTGAAATAACAAAATATAAAGCTTATATTGCTGTCCACCGTAAATTACGGTATCACCGTAATTTACGGTGAGTCTTGGATTGATTTGATCACCGTAAATCAGGAGGTCTGTACCGTAACTTATATTTTCTTCACCGTAAATTACGGTATTACCGTAATTTACGGTGGTACCTGGAGATTTCAAGTTTTGTTTGTTTTGATCATTTCACTCAAATCCAACTCTTGGAATTTACTTTTCTAACATATACCACATTAAATTCTAGAAATTCTAACATGTTATATGTTGAAGCTATATCAAAGAGCAATCCATCATATTCCGAACTTTAATCAAACTTTACTTGATTAATTGACCCGTTTGGCTCGTCTACGGAATCCACCTCCATGACGACTACCAACGAGTACTAAACAAATTTAATCAATCAATCAATTAGACGATTTCATCGCTTACTTCAACAACCTCTTATTCAAGGATTCAAATACACAATAAAATCATCAAGCCTAATAAATGTAACGGGTCAAGTTACATACCTTCAAAGTTTGCCCTTTAAACGTGGTTCGCCACCCGTTTGTCCGCTTGACGTTCCTGTGTCCGTTCCTATAGAGTCCATTTATGATACGTTTTAGAACTCTCTTTAAATCATAATTCGCATAATACACCAAAACATTATGATATGCGTTTATGCTCCGAATTTCAGTTTTAAAGCCTTCATAGAGGCATTTCAACAAACACTTCATAGGCAGATTTTTACATGATTAAACATCACATCTTTAGTTTATTCATTTCAACCCTATTTTCATACAAATCAACAATTTACATGAATGTTAGCTTCTATTTGCTGAAATCACTTCCAGATTGCTAATTTACACGAAATCAACAATCTATTTCCTAGAGTTTATTCAAGTACACATAATTTACAAACCACCTACAATGGTGTTCTTATGTTTCACAAAATTATCTTATGATTTCAACTTATTTTGATCTAGGGTTCGTCCCTAAACACTATAGTTTGTTCCATGATCAACATAACACATACATGCAAGCTCAATTTCGGATTTTTCCCAATTCATGAGAATTTCTAGTTGCGAGAAATCCTTAAATTTTACATACCTTGTAATCCTCTTGTGATGAGGATCACGATTTTATGCTCGGATTTTCGTTTGGACCAGATTTGCTCCTTCAATTGTGGATTTTAGTAGAATTCTAGGGTTGATTCATGGTGGGTGTCGCCCCTGATGTCTCTGGTCGACCAGGGAATTGAAGTGGGGGTTAAGTTTGTGTTTTGTTTGTTTATTAGATTTAAAGTTTCAGTTTTAACAACTTTAACCCCTTCACTTTGATCATTATTGATTTTAGTGAGCTTTAACTCTACTTTATGGTTATTTCTAGATTTTTAACTAATTAGGTTAAATTTCCTAGTTAGTAAATTCTCGTTTATTTAAACCTTACTAATTCCAGTTTAAGGTTTTACATTTTTCGGGGTGTTACAAGTCCACCCCCCTTAAAAAGGGTTTCGTCCTCGAAACCGCAATACGTACCAAATAAAGTAGGGTGAAGACATCGCATCTCCTCTTCGGACTCCCATGTAGTGTCCGAACCCTTCCTATGCTCCCATTTGACTTTGACTTGATCGATTTGTTTATTTCGTAAACGTTTGACCTTTCTGTCTAAAATTTCAACCGGTCTCACCACATAATTTAGACTATTATCCACTTCGATATCATCGTAATGGATATAGGTCGTTTCGTCAGCTAGGCACTTTCTTAATTGAGATACGTGAAACGTGCCATGGATCCCACTTAGCTCCTCCGGTAGTTCAAGACGGTAAGCTACCTTGCCAACTCTCCCGATAATTTTAAATGACCCGATAAACCTTGGGCTTAACTTCCCCTTCTTTCTAAATCTAATAACGCCTTTCCATGGGGACACTTTTAGCATGACCATGTCACCCACTTGAAATTCAATTGGCCTTTTCCTTTTATCTACATACGCCTTTTGCCTGTCTTGAGCCGCTTTCAAGTGTGCCCGAACTTTATCGATCTTTTCGTTCGTTGCTCTTACTATGTCTTGATGGGCGAGTTCGCGTGGACCCACTTCACCCCAACAAACCGGGGTTCGACACTTCCTACCGTAAAGCAGTTCGTATGGTGCCATTTTAATACTAGATTGGTAACTGTTGTTATACGAAAACTCGACTAACGGTAGGTGAACATCCCAACTGCCTCCAAAGTCGATTATACACGCCCGTAGCATGTCTCCCAATATTTGTATCGTTCTTTCACTTTGTCCATCCGTTTGAGGATGGTACGCAGTGCTTATGAACAATTTGGTCCCCATTTGTTCTTGGAAATCACGCCAGAAATTCGAAGTAAACCGGGTATCCCTATCCGACACGATGGACACCGACACTCCATGACGTGCTATGATTTCATTGGTATAGACTTCTGACATCTTTTCTGACGTATAAGTCTCACGAATCGGAATGAAGTGAGCATTTTTTGTCAATCTATCCACCACTACCCATATTGCATCAAAACCACGATTCGTCTTAGGCAACTTGGTTAACAGGTCCATTGTAATATGTTCCCATTTCCAAACCGGAATTTCTAACGGTTGGAGTTTGCCATAGGGTTTCTGATGCTCCGCCTTGACTTGTAAACATGTCAAGCATTTTTCCACATACTTCGCCACATCCCTCTTCATTCCGGGCCACCAATAATTTTGTTTCAAATCATTGTACATCTTGGTCGCACCCGGATGAATTGAATAACGGGATTTATGAGCTTCATCAAATAGAAGCGCCTTTACTCCACAGGTATGTGGGACCCATATCCTTCCGGATCGAGTTTTTAACCCGTGATTCCCATCCGACAAGTCTTTCAACTGCCCAATTATTCTTTCCTTCTTCCAATTCTCTTCTTTTACTGCTTCTAATTGCGCTTCTCGAATACGTTCAAGTATACCCGAGGTTACCACGAGTTGCATCGACCTCACTCGTATTAGGACATAATCCGCTTTTCTGCTTAGAGCATCCGCTACCACATTTGCCTTTCCGGGGTGATAGTGTATCTCACAATCATAGTCCTTCACCGTTTCCAGCCACCGCCTTTGTCGCATATTTAACTCCTTCTGATCGAAGAAGTATTTCAGACTCTTGTGGTCGGTGAATATGGTGCATTTTACCCCATACAAGTAATGCCTCCATATTTTTAATGCAAATACCACCGCTGCCAACTCGAGATCGTGCGTGGGGTATTTCTTCTCGTGTATCTTCAATTGTCTCGAGGCATAGGCTATTACCTTGCCCCGTTGCATCAACACGCAACCGAGCCCCGATAATGAAGCATCTGAATAAACCACCATGTTTTCGACTCCGTCCGGCAATGTCAGTACCGGAGCTTGAGTTAGCCTTTCTTTTAGCGTCCGAAACGCTTTTTCTTGATCGACTCCCCAAATAAACTTTGCTTTCTTTTGGTTTAACTTTGTTAGCGGCGATGCAATCTTGGAGAAATCTTGAATGAATCTCCTATAATATCCAGCAAGCCCCATAAAGCTTCTAATTTCCGAAGGGTTCTTCGGGGAATTCCATTTTGACACTGCTTCTATCTTTGACGGATCCACCAATACTCCGTCGGCATTTATGACATGACCTAAAAATTGAACCTCTCGTAACCAAAAGGCACATTTAGAGAATTTCGCATATAACTTCTCTCGCCTAAGTGTCTCTAACACTTCTTGTAAATGGTGTGTGTGTTCAACTTCATTTTTCGAGTACACCAAGATATCATCGATAAACACGATGACCGACTTATCTAACATTGGCTTGCAAACCCGGTTCATGAGGTCCGTGAAAGCCGCGGGCGCATTTGTCAGCCCAAACGACATCACGAGAAATTCGTAATGTCCGTATCTTGTGCGAAAAGCCGTCTTCGGCACATCTTCCTCTTTGACCTTTAGTTGGTGATACCCCGACCTAAGGTCAATTTTTGAAAACCAACTCACGCCTTGTAGTTGGTCAAATAAGTCATCTATCCTCGGGAGCGGGTATCGGTTCTTTACCGTGAGTTTGTTTAACTCTCGATAATCGATACACACGATACACATGCGCATGCTCCCGTCCTTCTTTCTCACAAACAACACCGGCGCGCCCCAAGGAGACACACTCGGCCTTATAAACCCCTTGTCAAGCAAATCTTGAATTTGGGACATTAGCTCTTGTAATTCCGACGGTGCAAGTCGGTACGGGGTTTTTGCCACAGGTTTCGCGCCCGGAATCAATTCGATCCCGAACTCTACTTCCCGTTCAGGCGGTATCCTCGGTAAATCTTCCGGAAAAACATCTTCATAATCTCGTACTACCGGTACATCTCCAATCTTCCGTGATTCTTTCTCGGTCTCATTTGCATAAATTATGAATGCCTTGCATCCTCGCTTCATGAGCTTGTGAGCTTTCAACATCGAATCATACTATGGGGTTGCTCATTTTTCGCCATAAATGGTGACGTGTTTTCCGCTCGGAGATGTTAGTTTTATCTCTTTGCGAAAACACACGACCTTTGCATGGTATTGAGATAGCCAATCCATCCCCACGACTACTTGGAATTCTCCCATCGACATCGGGATTAGATTTATCAAATATTCTTCATCATCGATGCTCAGTTTACAATTTTCACATACATCACAAACAATGAAGCTTTTTGTTATTACCTATCTCTACTTCTAAAGGCACAGGTAATTTTGTTAGAATAAATGAAGGATGTCGAAATAAACCCATATGAAACAAAGGATTTATTCGCACCCGTATCAAATAACACGTGTGCGGGAATTGAATTTACAGCAAATATACCTGAGACCACGTCAGGTTCAATCTTCGCTTCTGCAGCAGTTAGTTGGAAAGATCTTGCCTTTGCTTTCGGGGCTTCACCTTTCGGTTCTTGCCCATCCTTCTTTCCAACCAGTTCCGGGCATTCCCGACTTCTTGTGACCCGTTCGATAACAGTTGTAACAAACCGTCACTTTCTCCGGGCATGACATAGCCATATGTCCCGTTTTCTTGCATATAGGACGAGGCTTATCCTTGTAACGGCATTCACCCTTATGATTTTTCCCACAAATTTTGCAACCTGGTGTACTACCTTTAGCATCTGATCTCTTTGCTGTTTCATTCGCTCTTGCTTTCTTGGTAGGGCTTGGATTCACATCTAGTGCCCTTCGTTCACCCCGTTCTATACTCTTTTTCAATTCGATCTCCCTTTCCCGAGCAGCATTGACAATCTCGGTAAGGGTCTCGTACTTTGAAGGGGTTATGAACTCTCTATATTCCGCGCTTAGCATGTTATGATAATAATAGACCTTTTGCTCTTCATTCGTTATCAATTCATCACAGAACTTCATCTTGTCCATAAACCCCGTGATCTTGTCTATGGATTCACCTTTGTGTCTGAGTTGCATGAACTCTTCCTTGATTTTATTTTCGACCGCCTTGGGACTATGGTGTTTAGGAAACGGCGTCTTAAACTCCTCCCAAGTCATGGCCTTAACCGCTTCACTTCCAATCTCCTTCTTTTTGTTATCCCACCAATCTTTCGCTTGACTCCTTAGTTGACCCGTACCATAAGCTACGTAGTCTTCTTCGTCACAATGGGTTCTCTCGAATACCCCTTCGATGTCACTTAGCCATCGTTGGCACACTATCGGGTCAACCTCCCCATTATATGTTGGTGGTTTACAAGCCATGAATTCCTTGTATGAACAAGGCTTTCGTCCTCCACGCTTTTCCTTTGCTACATTTGAATCTTCTTCTAGTTTCTTGATTCTATCTTCTACTATTGATAAAATCGTGTTTTGGATTTTATCAATAAAGCCCGACAAACTGTTTTCGATCGCCTTTCCAACCTCTTCGGCAATCACTTCCCTCACTTGTTCGGTGACTCTTGGCACCGCATTATCATTGCCTCCATCAGCCATCTCGATTTTTGAAATGTTTACATAGATTGTTAAACATTCCATTTATAACACATGCTTTACTTGTTTTGATTTAATCAAGTTCGTAACTTGATTTAATCATTCTTGTTTTAATTCAATCAAGTTCGTAACTTGATTTAATAATTCTTGTTTCTATCCAATCAAGTCCGTAACTTGATTTGATCATTCTTGTTTCTATTCAATTAAGTCCGTAACTTGATTTGATCATTCTTGTTTCTATTCAATCAAGTCCGTAACTTGATTTGATCATTCTTGTTTCATGCATTTCTTGTTTTTGAGTGAGCTTACACACTCTTTTCATGCATATTGTTCATTTCTCATTCTATACATAGTACATAATTTATTAACAAAACAAGTTAATTCTTACCGGACGATCGATCAAGCTTGAACCGAACACTTATTGACAACCTTGAGCTCTGATTACCAACTTGTAACACCCTAAATTTTTTTTTTACCCTTAAATTTAAACAAAATATAGTTTAAGTACATGACTTTCATAAAAGAAGTTCATTAGTTACCAAGATCTTAATCAACTATGACTAAGTTACATCATTTCAAAAATTTTGTTAACATGTGTTTACAACCCATACATCAAGACTACAAAAGACTTAAATCATTGCGGAAGCTTCAAAATGGAGTGTTCGGTTCTTCATTAATCGCTTGATCGCCACCCGTATGAACCACCAATTCACCTATGATTTTAAACCATTGAAAACATTAGCTTTGATGTTATTATATAATAAAATTCCAAAGATTTAACATCAAATTTGAAATAACAAAATATAAAGCTTATATTGTTGTCCACCGTAAATTACGGTATCACCGTAATTTACGGTGAGTCTTGGATTGATTTGATCACCGTAAATCAGGAGGTCTGTACCGTAACTTATATTTTCTTCACCGTAAATTACGGTATTACTGTAATTTACGGTGGTACCTGGAGATTTCAAGTTTTGTTTGTTTTGATCATTTCACTCAAATCCAACTCTTGGAATTTACTTTTCTAACATATACCACATTAAATTCTAGAAATTCTAACATGTTATATGTTGAGCTATATCAAAGAGCAATCCATCATATTCCGAACTTTAATCAAACTTTACTTGATTAATTGACCCGTTTGGCTCGTCTACGGAATCCACCTCCATGACGACTACCAACGAGTACTAAACAAATTTAATCAATCAATCAATTAGACGATTTCATCGCTTACTTCAACAACTCTTATTCAAGGATTCAAATACACAATAAAATCATCAAGCCTAATAAATGTAACGGGTCAAGTTACATACCTTCAAAGTTTGCCCTTTAAACGTGGTTCGCCACCCGTTTGTCCGCTTGACGTTCCTGCGTCCGTTCCTATAGAGTCCATTTATGATACGTTTTAGAACTCTCTTTAAATCATAATTCGCATAATACACCAAAACATTATGATTATGCGTTTATGCTCCGAATTTCAGTTTTAAAGCCTTCATAGAGGCATTTCAACAAACACTTCATAGGCAGATTTTTACATGATTAAACATCACATCTTTAGTTTATTCATTTAACCCTATTTTCATACAAATCAACCAATTTACATGAATGTTAGCTTCTATTTGCTGAAATCACTTCCAGATTGCTAATTTACACGAAATCAACAATCTATTTCCTAGAGTTTATTCAAGTACACATAATTTACAAACCACCTACAATGGTGTTCTTATGTTTCACAAAATTATCTTATGATTTCAACTTATTTTGATCTAGGGTTCGTCCCTAAACACTATAGTTGTTCCATGATCAACATAACACATACATGCAAGCTCAATTTCGGATTTTTCCCAATTCATGAGAATTTCTAGTTGCGAGAAATCCTTAAATTTTACATACCTTGTAATCCTCTTGTGATGAGGATCACGATTTTATGCTCGGATTTTCGTTTGGACCAGATTTGCTCCTTCAATTGTGGATTTTAGTAGAATTCTAGGGTTGATTCATGGTGGGTGTCGCCCCTGATGTCTCTGGTCGACCAGGGAATTGAAGTGGGGGTTAAGTTTGTGTTTTGTTTGTTTATTAGATTTAAAGTTTCAGTTTTAACAACTTTAACCCCTTCACTTTGATCATTATTGATTTTAGTGAGCTTTAACTCTACTTTATGGTTATTTCTAGATTTTTAACTAATTAGGTTAAATTTCCTAGTTAGTAAATTCTCGTTTATTTAAACCTTACTAATTCCAGTTTAAGGTTTTACATTTTTCGGGGTGTTACACCCCCCAAGCTAAAATGCTAAAAACTAAACCCCCAAAAAACCTAAAAAAATCTAAAAAAATCTAAAAAAATCCAAATTTTTTTTTTTGATTTTTTTAATATTTTTTAGGTTAAAATCGCTACTTTTCGAAGCCAAAAAAAAAAAAAAAAATTTTTGGGTTCGAAAAGTAGCGATTTTAACCTAAAAAATATTAAAAAAATCAAAAAAAAAATTTTTGTGTGATTTTTAGCTATTTTTAGGCATTTTTGGTGTGTTCACATTGGTTCTCGCGATTCTCACAATAAGAGGTGGTTCTCGCATGATCTTCTCCCTATATATATATTTCATACATATATAAAATCAATTTGTACATTTCTTGTTTTCCTCTACATGTTTATTTTATCATTTTTTATTATTTCAAATAAATATCTTTCTTTATTTACATCGTTTCATATAACGCATCAAATATATAACTGATTATAAATAAGTAAGATTGACACCACAAGTAAATAGTGTTGAAAAGATAGTATGAGAACAAAAAAAGAGTAGGTAAGCGGTTAACTATTTCATGCAACATGTTTAAAACAAGTACAAATAGTTATGGGGAAGGATCCACTAAAAAGTGGATTTTGCCTAAGTAGCCTAAGAAGGAATCTTAACCATTCATTTTTCAAATCAATGGTTAAGATGAAAGGGTAGGAGAAAGGAGAAGTGCAAGGGTATCTTGGGAAAATCCTATTTATGGACTTTCTCTCTCTACATGCAAGTCACATGCATATTCCACCCTCATTTTTTAAACGTTCATAACTTTTTTATACGACATTATTTTTTCATAAAAATTTCACCGTAAAATCGAGCGTCTTTTTATCTTTAATTTGAGTACCATATTGCTATATAAAATATGAAAACTAAAAAAACCCACTTAAATGTGTTGTATTTCTATGTTATATAACATTTTTGTGCTGAATTTTTGTACTATATTTTTGTGCTATATTTTTTTGTCTTAAATTTTTTTTCTTCAATTTTTTTGTGCTAAATTTTTTTGTACTACATTTTTTTGCAAAATTTTTCCGTGCTATATTTCTTTGTGCTATATTTTTTTGTGCTATATTTTTTTGTGCTAGATTTTTTGTGCTATATTTTTTTGTACTACATTTTTTGTGCTAGATTTTTTTGTACTAGATTTTTTTTTGTTTATATTTTTTAAAAATTAAAGGGGTGCCACATGTCATTTTCACTCATATTTATAAGGACCAAAATGCCCTTCATTCCTACTTATTAGGAGTGCCACATGTCATCATCACAATCCTTCTTAGGCTACTTAGGCAAAATCCACTTTTTAGTGGATCCTTCCCCATAGTTATGAAGTTCTCTCATTGCTTATTGTTTAAATAAAGTTAATTTTATGTTTATTATTTCGGAATAATAGGATGGGATTATGCCTAAAGCAGAAACAAACATTACCTAAACTACATATAATAATATGTTAGACAAATCAAAGTCTAATGGTCTAACAATCAAATTTGGAATAAAAGAAACCATAAAAATAATCCAAATTATTCATGAACTAGTGGTCTAGTTTTTTTTTTTTTTTCTTTTCTAACAAATGTTGCACCTACCTTACTTTATAGCAATTACTAGGTTAGAACCCCGTGTATTACACGGGTTGAATAAATGTAATTTTATACACTAAATTAAAACAATTATTAAAAAAAACTCGTTTATTACACGGGTTGAACAAATGTAATTTTATATATTAAATAATAAAAAAATTATATCTCTAAGAACCCCATGTATTGTGCTGAATAAATGTAATTTTATATACCAAATAATAAAAACCCCGTGCATTGTACGGGTTGAATAAATCTAATTATATATACTACATAATAAAAAAAAGTTATATTTTTTAAAAACTGTGTATTACACGTGTTAAATAAATGTAATTTTGTAACCTTGTATATTACACGAGTTGGATAAATGTAATTTTATAAACTAAATAATAAAAAAAGTTATATCTTTATAAACCCCGTGTATTATACAGGTTCAATTAATCCAATTATATATACTAAATCATTATCATCATCATCATCATCAACATACTCAGTAAATCCCACCAATAACAAAGCTAAGGTAGGGTCTGAGGATGGTAAGATGTAGACAGCCTTACCTCTACCCCATAGGAATAGAGAGGCTGCTTTCAGTGAGAGCCCCGGCTCGATAGTAGTTTTGCATCATGCCTTGGATATAAGGCACATAACACTCAACAATCGGGACAAAGACCGATTAGTGCATGGTCCCTTTTGTCTTTCTACTATCAACGCCACCACATGATGATGATACATGATTAACCGTCCTCCGCTTTTAATGTTATTTTCATGAACTTAGTAAAATAATGTTACAAAATGTGCAATTTCACTTTTGCCTTCCGAGCGTCCACACATATACATTATATGCGCATACCGCAAGCGGGGCGAATCTATACTATATAATAAAAAAAAAGTTATATCTTTAAAAAACCATGTATTACACGGGTTAAATAAATGTAATTTTGTATAGTAAATAATATGCTATTGAATTCGTGTAAAAAAACATAAATTTGGTTCAGTTTAATTCGAATCAAGTCATAAACTTGGTTAAGTTTAATTCGAATTGATTAGAACTCCAATTTGAAAAATCAAAAACAGAATTATATTATAAGTTTCTCTTCCTAATTAATGTTTTTTAAAGTTTGATCTAAGGTCTAATAACTTATTTTGTATATTTGTTTGTATTTTAAATTTTTTTATGAGCGTATTATTGTTTTTTTAAGTTTAAAATTATTGTTTTGTGTTATTATTTAAGAAATCTTTAATTTATAATTTAAATTTGAAGATAAGATATTATTATATTAAATAGAATGATTCTATCCGACATTCAAAGTAAGATAAAATTTAATATTAATTGATTATTTATTATTTAATTATTAATTGATATAAGATAAGTATGAAAATGCAAGAAATTAAAATGTAGACGCCTTCAATGAGTGACACGTGTCCCAAAGTTGGATTCTTTTATTATATAGTATAGATTTAAGTAACTTTCTTTGCCCAAATTTAAACCTGCGATCTCCACTCTAGTGTTTAGTAATATGGTGTTTGGTAAAATAATAATAATAATAATAATAATAATAATAATAATAATAATAATAATAATAATAATAATAATAATAATAATAATATAAGGAAAATTAACTTTATAACTTAGATGCATTCATACCACCTCACACACTTACATCTATTGGATTGAGTTAACCAAACCGCTTGTTCCAACACTAAAGAGCATTTTGTATCCAACACCTATGATTCTTAAGTATTAATATACGATTCTTCATATGTAATGGTTTTTACTTAGAAAATATGTAAACCAAGAAATATTAGTAAAAAGATATAAAGGATATACTCTCTTCCGTATAGATTACTCTTTTAGTAAATATATACTTAATTAATGTTAATATTTACAGAACCACAGGAATCAATGGCACATGCAGGTTTTTTTTAATAGAAATAGAATATTAATTATTATTAATGTCGTTTCTTTCAACGTCCCTTACATTATGGATCGATTCATTCTATTTGATTTGATTTTATTTGTTTAAAGCACGTATCAAGCATCACGTTATAAAAAAATAGAAATCACTTCTCATGACTATATATGAATACATTTTTCCACTAAAATTAATATGTTGTATCATCACGTAAAAATATTGAAATCAGTCAAACTAATGCAATGTATCAACCGTTGAACCTATATTTGTTAAGAATTGCTTATTTGTATATAAACTTTAATAATAATAATAATAATGGATTAGGATCAAATACAAAGGATCCTAATTGTAAGAAGTGTAAGAAGGATTTATAGAGTGACAAGTGTCCAATAACCTAAAAAACCAACTACACAAAAAAACCCACTAAAAAAAAAAAAAAACCTTAAACATCCACCACCACCAACCCCCCCCCCCCCCCCCCCCCCCCTCACCCACAAAAAAAAAAAAAAAAAATTTTTTTTTCCGAGGGGGTGGGGGGTGGGAGTTTAGGTTTTTGGGTGGTGGTGGGGTGGGTGTTTAGTTTTTTTTATATTTTTTTTTTAGGTTTTTTGGGGTGGGGGGGGGGGGGGGTGGGGGGTTTAGGTTTTTGGGTTGGGGGGGGGGGGGGGGGTTAGGTTTTTGGGTGGTGGTGGGGTGGGGGTGGGTGTTTAGGTTTTTGATGGTGATGTAGTGGGTTTAGTTTTATGTTATTGGACACTTGTCACTCTATAAATCCTTCTTACACTTCTTATAATTAGAAGTCTTTGTAGAATAACTTGACCCTAATAATAATATCTATAAAAGAAAAGTATGATACTTACAACATCAACCCAACGAGTGAATATGTCTGCAGTGACGAAAAGGGTGACTAAAAACACAGAAAGGAATATTGGTATGCCGGGGTTCTTCATAAGCATGCCGGAGAAGTAAGCTTGTTTCCAAGATACGCCTGCCGGAAAAGCGGAACCGCATTCACCAGTTATATCTGCCATGAATGAAACCAGCTTTAAAAAACTCAGAAGCAAATCATCGTGCTAGTTTATTAGAGAGAGAGAGAGAGAGGCTTAAATAAAATTAGCTAGAAGCGTGAGAAGTGGGATTCTTTGATTTTGTGTATATATTATTGTCGAAGTTATCTTGGATTAATAGAAGTCAAAGTAGTTAATAATACTAAAGTTATAACCACTTGTTGACAACTTAACTATGGATTGGAAAGCTCAAAAACTTTATTTCATTCGAATTAGAGGTATCATTTTTGTTGGAAAAATGTTAAATTTGGACTTAAATATAACTTATATGGATAATTATTTACGGGTTTGTATTCTAGTATGTGAGAGCTTTATAACAAATCAAACTACGGTCAAATCATTTTCTCTGTGAACCTCCCTTGCCTCCGAACACGTTAGCTCGTTTTTTATATTTTATTTACCAAACTTCAAGTACCAAATGTAACAAAGTGTTGAATCGATAATAAAACCGAAAGTTTAACCGTTAAATGATTATTTGTTACTCAATTCTTCCCTCCCGTTTGACAAAACCATAATATAATGCAACAAGTAAACTACATGTGACAACAAATCTAGAAAAAAAATTGCTATAAACATCTTCATGTACATTATTAATTGTGTCTTGCTGCTTCCCAAAATTCGACTTGCTTGGTCAAATTTAGTTTCAGGTTTTGTAGAGCCTGAAGTTGATGATCATCATAAGGTGGGTGCATGGTGCAGGGACTTGCCTGCGATGGAGCCTTCACCTTTGATAGCTCTTTATACTCTTTGACCATATCTTTCCCCAAACAGGAACAAACTTCAACTGCATTTTTTGTAATGATTGGTCTGTATTTGAAAAGCTTCGAGTATTCTGTTAAAAGATGGAGCATGTAATCATACACCAAATTCATTTGTAGTTCTTTTTTAACGAATTCACTTCCTCTTCTTCCAATTTCCTGAGCCTGTGCAAATAAAATAAAAATTTATAATATTGTATAACACATTTTTTTTGTTAATGATATCTCTAGTAGCTATTTCAGTTCATGGAAAAAGAAATTCATAATATTTGTTTTTCAATAATGTAATTCAAAAGGATTTAAGCACGTTGCTGTTATTTCTGACGCAGACCTAATACAATTAGCAGGTTTGAGTTTAGTTTAAACATATTTGTATTTGTTTCAAGTCTAATATGCTTTAGCTAATCCGGTCTTATTTGGGTTGACATGATAGATTTTTGTTAATTTAAAAAATAACTATTGTGTTAAGATGATTGGCTATTTTATGTCAAAACATAAACAAAAAGTGAAATATAACCTAGTCTTATAGTTTAAATGTAACACTACTAGAAAACTGCTATTTTTCCTACCAAAATTTCCTACGCATTTCCTACGAACGAAAATGGCTACACATTTCCTACGAAATTCCGACGTATTAAAAAGGGTCTTAGTTTTGTGACAAAAAAAGCGACAAAAGAACGACAAATTGGTTTGCGTAGGAAAAGTGTAGGAAAATTCAGACCGATCTCCGACGGAATCCGTTTTCATTTTAACCATTAGTCGGAAATTCGTAGGAATTGTTATGCGTAGGAAAAGTGTAGGAAAATTCCGACCGATCTCCTACGGAATCCGTTTTCATTTTAATTATCGGTAGGAAATGCGTAGGAATCCAATTTATTATTAAAAAAAATTCATAATAAAATGAAATTACTGATATTAAAACATAAAGTTTTATTATTTATATCAATATATGTTATTTTTAAAATAAATTTATTTATATCCGTAGAAAAAGTGTAGGAAAATACCAACACAATTCCTACGAAATATGTTTTATTTCCTATCCGTGGGAAGTGTGTCAGAAATTATCGACAAATTGCTCACAAATTGCTCACGAAATATGTTTCATTTCCTATCCGTAGGTTTTTAATTAATATCCGTAGGAAATGTGTCGGAAAATATTGACTCAAATAGTATATATATATAGAGAATTAAATCTAAGATATATCAGCTCCTGTACAGGATGATAAACTGGTTAAGACACTTCGGTTATAACGTATAGGTCTCGAGTTCGATCCCAGGCACACACCGATCCAGGGGGAATTTCCCCTTTTTGGCCGACTTTTTTTTTCCGTAGGAATTGTGTAAGAAAATTAAAATATATAAATATTATATAATAAATATAAATATAATTGTTTTAAGCACAAAATTTTAAAAAATAAATATTCCGTAGGAAATGCGTCGGAAAGTTAAGAAAATTAATTCCGTGAGAAATAAGTAGGAGAATTCTAACGAAACATTTGTGTGGGAAAGGAGTAGGAAATTCCGTAGGAAATGCGTCAGAAAAAAATTACCCACGAGCAAAATTCCCACAGCCCATTTTCGTGGGAAATCCGTGGGTAAACGCAGTTACCCACGGATTTCCTACGGAAATTGACGTGGGAAAAGTAGCAGTTTTCTAGTAGTGTAATTATTTTATATGGATTCATATTTTTGGTCTTAAATTATTTTATATGGATTCATATTTTTGGTCTTAAACTTATGATAGTGTTTAAATTCATGTGTCTGATATGATTTTTCTAGTTCATCTTTTGTCTGGGTTTAATCTTTTGTCTGGGTTTAAGACTTCAAATCCAACAAGTCTAATGTGACTTTGATGAACGATTATTTAGCTTGCTTATTTATATAGTGGAACTAATTACCTTATCTGTATTTATGTTTCCCCAATCAACTGCAAACTTGATAGAGCTACACTTTTTATGCTCATTTATAGGCCAATAATGAACGGTGGGTATTAAACCTCTGGAGAAGAAATCATAGTAGTGTGGAGTTACGACCAGACTCATCGAGTCACAAGCCAAAATATACTTCTCGCTAACCGACCATGCGTTCCCTTCAACGTATATTTTGTACCTATATGCATAAAACTAAATATGTTTAGTCAAAAAAATAAATAAATTAATTTACTTTTAGTTTGTATAAAAATAAAATTTAATGTTAACTAATTTGTTGTCGACTTACCTATGAGTACATTGGCTTGCTAAATCTGTATCTTTAAACCCTTTACTCCAATCCTGTAATTTTTTTGGCAAAATAAAATGAATTATTATTACTATTACTGTTAATAATAATTGTTTAAACTCTTTCATATTTCAAGTTTACATAAATTTGTAATGATATTTAATATATAAGTGTATATTTGTTGATAGGTAGAGGTTCCTGTAAAAAAAATATTTTTTGTGAGAAAGGTAAGAAAGAATCTACACCATTAGATCTTTGATCTAATGGTTAAAATCATAATGGCAAAATTGTAAATAATGTTTACTATTAAACATATTAATTTTCTAGATTATGGGTATATAGGTAAATTTAACATTTTTAAATTAAGAAACTAACATTAATGCACATGTAACTTCCCGCCGTCTTTTTTAAACGTCAATAACTTTTTATACGTAACTTTTTTTTTAAATTACACCATAATAACGAGCGTTTTTTTATCTTTAATATGAGTACCATATTACTATACTTATATAGAGAAAAAAATATGTTTTCGATCAGATGTTTAGTCCATGAATTGTGTTATATACTTACTGAATAGTGTTATATAATTGCTGAATGGTGTTATATACGTACTGAATGGTGTTATATACGTACTGAATGGTGTTATATACGTCCATGAATGATGTTATATAGTTACTGAATGGTGTTATATACTTACTGAATGATGTTATATACTTGCTGAATGGTATTATATACGTACTGAATGGTGTTAATCTGTTATATACTTGCTGAATGGTGTTATATACTTGCTGAATGGTGTTTATAGAGATCTTTTAAAAAAATCTAGTTCCTATAATTAAGGTGGTGGTTATGGGAAGTTTTTAATTAATTGAATTAATGATAAAATTACATGTTTACCCTTTTGAATTAATTTAGATTTGTCATCTCCACAATATTTCTCACATTTCTCACACTTTTAACCTTTTTTACAATAACCTTACCCTTTGTTAATATGCTAATTAATATGTTTGTTTAGATTAAGGAGTCTACTCAAATTTGGTATATGAAGCTCAAGTTCAGGTTCAAGCTCATTTATTGAATGAGACTCAATTTTTACGGACCCTGACTCGTTTATACTCGGCTCAATTTAAGTTCGTAAATAAACTCACACTTTTGTTTTGCTACACTAATAATAATATTATTATTATTATTATTATTATTATTGTTATTGTTATTATTCAAACTCTTAACATATTATAAGTTTCCAAATATAACTATATACTAAATAAAACTTATTATCTATGTAAATATTTGTTAATATAGATAATAAACTCAAGCTCGGGTTCGAGTTCAATCTCGTGTACGAATGAGGTTCAACTTTGAAAGCCTAGAACTCATTTAAGTCTGGTTTAATTCGAGCATGTAAAAGGCCATTCTCAAATAACTTGGCGTCTCATTTAAAAATTTCACGATTTTATATTAAGTTTTAAATACATATGAAACAAAAGAAATGGGTAGTTAAATAAATGTTTACCAAATGGTGGATTCTGGCATTCCATTCATGTTTACCATCTGAGTTGCATCTCGCAAGGTCTTTGCGGGCCACCCCTGTATACGTATTTCCTTTCCAGTATGCAAAGGGTTCCCTTTTGGTCCATTTACGTCTCTGATTACCTTGTTCCAATTCCTTGCTCAATTTCACCCATGGTGGTATATTCACTTCCGTCCTACAAAATCAAATTCCATCTTAAAACCCTGTAATTATATTTGTTAATATCATACTATCTGTTAATATATTTGTTATATCTTTTAATATCATACATTCTGCAAATATTTCTGTTAAAATCATTAAAAAAAACTAGCATATTTTCTTATTTTTCACTAAAGAAATTCACTCAACATAATTTTGATATATAAGAGTTAGATGTGCATATAAAGAAACACAAAAATCTCCATCACCCATTTTTGCTATTTAAGTCTGCGTACTATGAAGTTGTGAAATAATATTTAAAATAATGACTCATTACCTCTTTTATTTGTCAACAATAAAGTTATACAGATTTCTTTTGACAAATTTAAGAGGTGAAGGATCATTATATTATATATTCTTTATAACTAGAAAATATAGTAAAATTCAGTTGAAGGACTTTCAAGGCTTTTCTTTCACATGTCCACAGAATTTCACTAGTCTAAAAATTATGTTAAAAGGTACTTTTTGATGAAAACTAAGGAACAAAATATGTTTGATTCTATTTTTTTTTTATGTAAAATGGGGACAAAAGTATGCTCATGTGCTTTTAATGAAAAATAGGAAATATATTGGTTTTGTTTAGAGTGTGTCTAAACGTAGCCCATATACTTAACGTACCCTATGTGAGAGGAAAATTATTTTTTAATGCTAGGCCCCTCCCCAAGTTTGTGAAAGAGGTGTACATTTAGCACCCTTTTTATATTAACCTAAATATATTCTAAATTTCCAAGCTCTAATAAGGTTAGAAAGATGATATATTACCAACCCCAGAAGGACCAATCAGGAAAGACGATATCATAAGTTGAATCATCCCCACAATAATGAAACAATGGCGGTATCACACTCGTGTTGAATGGGTAATCAGATTTTCGAACCAACGGCCAATCATGACACATGAACATCAAATCAAGATCCGGTACTTTTCCAGGATAGAGTTCAAGAAGTTGCAAGATACCCCATATGGTGAATACGTCTCGAGTTTGGAACACATAGTCGTATTTCTCCATGTAAAGTCTTCCATCAACGATGATCAATCTGAAATGCGCCTTTTCTCTAGCCTTTTCCACCATTTCATTGGTGATTCCAGTGTGTTTCCATGGCTTTAGATCTTCGTGAATCCATCGGAAGTATTCAGGGCATGATTGAGGTGTCGATTTGTTGGCTATTTCATCATCTTTGAAGGGGAGAATGTCTTTACGACGAAATTGGACGGTTATTGAAGACTTTGAAACAATAAGGTACGTATTAGTCAATTTCTAAAATGTTGTTCTATTATTTCATTAAATAAAATAATTGGTGACTTTAAAGTTGTGATTTTGATTGTGATTATTTATTTATTTACTTATTTTCTATATTTGTATTAAAAGTTTTTTTTTGTTTTATAAGATTTGTTTAATTTATTTGTACTTTGATGCAAATTTTTAAAAAGCCATGTCGTGTTCAGTATAAGATTTGTTTAATTTATTTGCACTTTGATGCAAATTTTTAAAAAGCCATGTCTGATGTCTTGTTCAGTATTACTCATACGATTAAGTTTTTTTTAAGTTGCATCAAAACTAGATAAAAACAGACACATATCCACAACTTATTTAAATTTATATAAAGTATCAAAGTATATTATAAATAAAAAACTACATAAATTAATCAAAATTTACATTTACATTATTACGTGAAAGGGTTATGGCAATTACTAATCGAGTAACTCATTAAACCACAAATAGAATTTCTGATTGACTGGCCCAATCTTTATCATCATTTTTAATTAAAAAAAGCTTTTGTAAGGCCCCTCATTTTTAATTATAGGTGAGAAATGACACCAGTGCATTGACAATATATATTAAATGATACGCATTATAAAATTGGTGAATATCAATTTTTACTTTGACATTTATGTTTTCCTTTACATGTTTATTTCATTACCTTTATTTATTTCACATTTTTCTAATTTTTGTTTCTTTAAACAAATCCTAATTTACTTCTATAAATCACATATACATACACCTAGGGCTGTAAACGAACCGAACGAACACGAACGAGGCCTTGTTCGTGTTCGTTCGTTAAGGAAATAAATGCATTCACGAACGGTTCATGAACACTTACCGAACGAGATTTTATGTTCGTGTTCGTTCATTAAGGAAATGAGCGTGTTCACGAACGGTTCACGAACACAAGCGAACACAAATAAATTTGGCGAACTCGATGAAGGATAAAGGTGGATGACCCAGAGAGTAGCACTAGAACTTGAATCCTTTATTGTGAAACGGCGGTATATCATATTCGTCGATGTAAATAATGAGAAAAGAAAGGGAAATTGTGCATAAACAAGGTGAAATAGGGTTTCCTAGTTTAATTGTTAGGGTAATGATATAAATAAAAGTTTAATAGTATAAAAAGTATAGATAAAATATATGAAAGTATGAAAATCTTTAATTAAAACACGAACATACGAACATAAACGAACGCAAATGAACGAATGTTCACGAACACCTTACCGAACGTTCACGAACACAATTGAACGAATGAGACCTTTGTTCATGTTCATTCATTTAACTAATCGAACGGAATTTCTTGTTCATGTTCGTTCGTTTATTAAACGAACGAACATAAACGAACTTCCCGACGAACGGTTCACGAACTGTTCGCTGAACGTTCGGTTCGTTTACAACCGATACACCTTATAAGATTTGAATTCCCCACGTATTGAATAAAGATGGAATACCTAACACCTCACCATTTTACTTGAGGACATTTATTTCAAATATATATATATATATCTTTCTTTATTTGCGGTTTTTTTATGAAACACATTAAATATATGACTAATTATACATAAATAGCTCTGACATCACAGGTAAATAGTGCTGAAAAGATATAGCAATAGAAAGAAAAAAAGAGTTAGTTTAGCGATTATATCCATCATATGCACAAATGGTTACTTAGTTCTCTCGGTGTCGTACGAATTGGTTATGCAAAAAACGATCCTCTATGTGTAGTTGTAGCTTTTTTTCCAAAGATAAAAACAAAAGTTATGTTATGGACCAAAACCATTGTAAGGTATGAAACTTTTTTCCACATCGATCGTATGGGTAACCAATGTGTGGTTTATATACCAAATGAGTTCTCTCACCCACCAGACTAGTCTTTTTTTGTTGAGTTCTCTCGTTTGGTATGTAACATTGGTATCAGAGCCAAACTCGGAGTGGTGGCCTGAAGAGAGCCAACCGTGACCAACGAGGACGTTGGCCTTTAAGGAGGGTCGATTGTTATGGACCAAAACCATTGCAAGTTATGGGACTTGTCCCACATCGGTCGTATAGGCAACCAATGTGGGGTTTATAAACCAAATGGACTCGCTCACCCACTATACTAGTATTTTGGGTTGAGTTTTCTCGTTTGACATGTAGCATGTTATCCAAAAGTAAAAGAATAATAATTTGTTAGTCAAATCAAAGTCTATTGGTCATCCACTCAAATAACCGTCAACTTCAAATATCATCCAAATTTTGTTTTACACGTCAAATTTGAAACCGAAGAGAACCATGGGAATAATTGAAATACCCACAACCTATATTGGTTTAGTTTTATAGTGTTTGATATCCTTAAAAATAGTGTGAGTTAGTTTAACCTCTTACAATAAAGTATAAAAAAAATTGTTAGTTAAAAACAAACCTAAACTTCCTTTTGAATAGGCCCAAACTATCACACCAAGTGTGTAGATAGTAACCCCAGAAAGGTGTTGTTTGTCCTTATATGCACACCCTGCAGTGTCAAACTGTGGCCAAAATGCGGCGTTTTGGTCCGGTTAACCAGGCAAAGAGTGACGGATGTCTGACGGGTTTGTTGACCGGACTAAAACGACGAACTTTGGCCGAGTTTTGGTCCTGTCAACCAGACCGGGTGTCAGTCTTTTGTCTGGTTGACAGGACCAAAACGCGGCCAAAGCTCGGTGTTTTGGTCCGGTCAACAGACCCGTCAGTCTTTGTCTGGTTAACCGGACCAAAACGCAACGTTTTGGCCACAGTTCGACACTGCAGGGTGTGCATATAAGAACAAAAAACACCTTTTAAGGTGTGTAGATAGTCAAATGGGTGTGCCAATAGGTACACCCTTTGAATATTACAAGGTTACATATTGCACGGCTCTTGGAAAAGTATACCAAAACAACAAACATTGACTGAATGGAAATACCTTAATATTTAAATACAAGGAAAGTTAACTTTATAATTTAAATACATGGATACCACCTACACATACATCCATTGGGTTGATTGATATTGTTTATTATTATTATTATTATTATTATTATTATTATTATTATTATTATTATTTTTGAAACTTTAACTTCATTCGATTAATAATATTATTTAAAAAAAAACTAAAATTAAGGGTTTTTTTGGCGGGCCTTATGTTGAGGTTCCGTCCGTTTTAAGGAAGTTTACCGTTAAAATAAATAAATAAATAAAATCTAATGGAGTGGGAAAACATGATTGTCAATGATTAGACTAGAGGGTATGGAGAGCCTCATCCTCAAGAGGATGGGCCGTCACGTCACCGCCACGTAGGAAGGGCTTGAGGGTGATAGACCTAGGGGGTGGAGGATGGGCCGCCATGTCATCGTCACGTCACCGCCATGTATGTACGTATAGGTATATGTGAGAGAAGGAGAGAGGAGAGAGGCCCGTCCTCTCCGTCTGTGGGGAGCCGAAGTTGCCGCGCCGGAACCAGGGGCGGTGTGGGGGACCGGCGCCGGGCCAAGCTGGGCCTCAGCCGGCCCCCATACCGCTTAGTCTTATGACTATGTGTGTACAAATAATCGATGTAACCGGATCAATATTAAAACCAAACTATATATATTAGCATGTGTGTGTTTTGTTTTTTTGTTTTTTTCTTAATTTGTTTCAGTTTGATTAACTCTACTAAATGGAATGAGCTTTGCTTCCCTAATATGATTTAAGTGTTAATGACTTGTGTGACTCTTAATATTTATGGGTTTATATTTGAAGAGTTAAGTTCACGTACAAAGAGCCTTATCGTACAAAACATGCGAAAGACATGGAAAAGTAAAACAAACGCGATGACATTCTTATAATTATTTACTCGTAGGGTAATTTTGTAAAATGATCTTGTAGGGTAATTATCAAAATTACTCTACAAGTTTATCAAACAACATACAATTCAAAATTTTACCTTAAAAGATCAAAATTACTCTACAAGATTATTTGATGAGTAATTATCATACTCTACAAAATTACCCTACAAGATCAAAATTACCTTATAAGATTAAAATTACCCTACAATATCATTTGTAGAGTAATTATGATATTCTATAAAATTACTCTACAAGATCAAAATTACCCTACAAGATTATTTTACAAAATCATTTATAGGGTAATTTTGATAATTACTCTACGAATAAATAATTACGAAAATGTCACCACGTTTTTTTTTTTACTTTTTCACCGTAATCGTGCGTTTTGTATCAAAGGGTATTTGTATTTGATTTTTTTCAATATTTGAATATACATATACCAAGAAATTTTGTTAAAAAGATAGAAAGGAAGGATAGAAGTATCATATACTTTTTCCCATATAGACATCTCTAAACAAATTTTATACTTACGTTATAGTTTGCAAATCAAGGAATCAATGACTTGTGCGTTTTTTTAATTAAAATAGAATAATATTAATGGTTTTTCTTGCAATTTCCATTATATTATGGATTCTATTTGATTTGACTTATTTAAAGCACGTATCAAGCATAACGTCATAAAAAATGAAATTACTTTTCTTGATTAATAATATGAATAAATTTTTCCACTAAAATAATGTTGTTTGATCATCACGTAAAAATAATTGAAAAAATATCGACTGAAATTCAGTCAAAATATTTGTTAGAATTGGTTATGTGTATATTAATATCCATAGTGATATTAATATCTATAAAACCAAAATTATGTTGGATTATTATATACTTACAACATCAACCCAACGAGTGAATAAGTCTGCAGTGACAAAAAGGGTGACTAAAAACACAGAAAGGAATATTGGTACGCCGGGGTTCTTCATAAGCATGCCGGAGAAGTAAGCTTGTTTCCGAGGAGATACGGTTGCCGGAGTGGCGGAACCGCCATCCCCATCACCACCAGTTATTTGTATTTCTGCCATGAAACCTTTGAAAAATCTCAGAAGCAAATCATGGTGCTGGTTTATGTTATGAGGGTGTGTTAGAGAGATAAAGAAAGATAGTGGTTTAAATAGAATTATAGGGGTGAGAAGTGGGATTCTTTGATTTTGTATACTTTTCTTTCTTTCTTTTTTAACAGAAGTCAATGGAGAGAATCAAATAGAAGTTTAATTATAGAAGATTAATTTTACTGGTAAGAATAGAAAGAAATAAGATTATGACATGTGGCAAAATTTAAAAATAAAAGGGAAAGTATTTTAGTCAATTTAATCATATCTTCTTCCTTCTTCTCTCCCATTAACTTCAAAACCCATCGTCTTCAACATTTTCTTCACTTTCTATCTCAATAATCACTATATTATAGTGTGATTTTCGTCACCAATCAACGATTCAAACACTCATTCAACGTGTTCTTCAACTTTCTTGAATAAACCCAGTTTAATTTCATACAATATCTCATTTTTCCCGTGATTTTGAAGCGAATCACTCGATTCGTTCGATTCGATCGCTGATAAGTGTTTCCAACATTCAAACTTCGTCAATCGTTAAAGAAATATGAAGAAATCGGCTTCAATCTATGTAAGAAATTTTTGAATTGCATTTTTACGATCTGGGTTTTTGAATTGAGTCATTGCGTTTTAAAAAGTAATGAAAAAACATTGTTTTTGTATTTTCAGTCCATTGCGTTTTAGGTAAAACACATTTTAATCTGTTTTCTGGCCATTGCGTTTTAGGTAAAAACACATTTTTTCTGTTTTCTGGCCATTGCGTTTTACAAAAAGACATTTATTTGTGTTTTCTAGCCATTGCGTTTTAGAAATAAGACATTTCTTTGTGTTTTTGAATTGAGTCATTGCGTTTTAAAAAGTAATGAAAAAACATTGTTTTTGTATTTTCAGTCCATTGCGTTTTAGGTAAAACACATTTTAATCTGTTTTCTGACCATTGCGTTTTAGGTAAAAACACATTTTTTCTGTTTTCTGGCCATTGCGTTTTAGAAAAAGACATTTATTTGTGTTTTCTAGCCATTGCGTTTTAGAAATAAGACATTTCTTTGTGTTTTTAGGCCATTACGTTTTACAAAAAAAAAAAAGACATTTCTTTGTGGTTTTCAGCGATTGCGTTTTAGAAACAACACATTTTATTGTGTTTTTAATCCATTGCGTTTTAGGTAAAACATATTTTATGTGTTTTTAGTCCATTGCGTTTTAGGTAAAAGACATTTTTGTGTTTTTCAGCAATTGCGTTTTAGGTAAAACACATTTTATGTGTTTTCTGGCCATTGTGTTTTAGAAATAAGACTTTTCTTTGTGTTTTTAGGCCCTTGCGTTTTACAAAAAAGACATTTGTTTTTCAGCCATTGCGTTTTACAAATAACACATTTCTTTTGTGTTTTTGTCTATTGCGTTTTAGAAACAAGACATTTCTTTGTGTTTTTTGTCAATTGCGTTTTAGAAAAAAGTAATTTTTATGCTTTTTGTCCATTGCGTTTAACGCATCCGGGTTTTAAAAAAAATAAAAAATATAGCAATAGTATACTCGTTTTAAAGATAAAAAACGCTCGTTTTTGGTGTAATTTTTATAAAAAAATAATATGGTATGGAAGAGTTATTAACGTTTAAAAAACGGGGGCAATTGGAGGAGAGAGAAGCTATTACTTTGGATTGATTAGAATACCCCTACACAAACTCACACGCCTCCTTTTTTTTTATATCAATTATACTCATTTAATCTAAGCCCTTGATTAATCACTTGATGATCAAGATTAATTCTTAACCTTCCTAGCCAAAAAACTTCCTATTAGACCGTGAGGTATGGTGGGGCGGGGGTTTGGGGCGTGGCCTGACACGTGGCTTGGGTGGGCTTCGCTGGGCTGACCCACATTGAAGACGGTATGGTGGGGCGGTGGTTTGGGGCGTGGCCAGCCCAAACCTCCATATTTATATTTTTTATAAATAAATTTAAATTTTTTAATAATGTTTTTTAAATAAAGGAAATTACATAAAAAATTCATAGTGCTTGGAATATTTTTCCTTTATCTCTTCTCTCGACTCCAACATTAGTTCCAACTCTTCACCTGATAGGTGATCGATGGACTGGGCTTGAAATTTCATATCATCTCGTCTTTGTTTCAAGGCATCCCTAGCTTCTTTGCTCTTCCGAATTTCGGCCCTTTGTTGTTGGAATACGTTAAATGTATCTAACTTGCATGCAATGTCTTCCAACTGATCGCTGTATACTCCCCTACGCAAGCCCGAACTCCCAACTGAAGGTGATGGCGTACCCGATCTTGATTTTTGAGCGCGCCTTTTTGCGGCATCTCTTCCGTATTCTGGCCGGTTTTGGCGAATCATCCACAACGTCCTCCAACTCTTGATCTCGTGCATCCGATTGGGCTTGGGACGAGGGTGTCCTTGACCTTTTGGAAGACGTGTTAGTTTCGCTACCACTGGGGATATTCACCCATTTGGGATGGAACTTACAAATGTCCCAACAATGCATGAAACAGAAGTTGCTCCCCACATTCCTTTTGTATGTAACCAATGCATTTGTAACAAAGTCGGCTTCGGTTTCACCACTTTTTGGGTTTTGCTTTGCCTTATGTAAATAACCACTAAATTTGGTGAGTTGCCTGCTTATCTCGGTCCACTTCGAGGATAAGCTATCATTTTCACGATAAAGCCCACTTTCCATTTCTTCGTGGAATGCTTTACTGATCGTGTCCCACAAATGGTTTCTATGTTGAGAATTTCCTATTTTAATAAAAACAACATTTAATATATTACAAAGTTATATAATAAAAAAATATAAATATTAAAATAAGGGCTACAAAATTTTTAAAAATACCTAAAGTTGGATGTAGAGATTTCTGAACCCAAGCCCTCGCCAATTCAACTTCTTCTTTAAGGACCCATCTTTGTTGTTTTCGTTTGGCGCTTTCAAGTGCTTTCTCGGCCTCGGTTTATTTCTTGTGACTTCTCTTCTTGATGGGTTTGGATGCGGAAGAACCATCGATGGGGGGGGGGGGGGTGAGTTCCGGGGACGGTTTCGGTTTGGGAAAGGTTGATGGGAGTTTGTGAAAGGTTGATGGGCGTTTGTGAAAGGTTGATGGGCGTTTGTGGAATCGGGCTAGGTATAGAATCGTCGGTGTGAGGGAAGTTAGTATACAAACGATTCGAGATAAACGATGCGTAACTAGCCATATCCGGCATAGTGGAGTGTATTAAAAAGGGAGCAGTTGGACGATTGGATGGTGGGCTAGGTGTTTCTTGGAATGCCCACGGATTGTTCGGGTCAAAACCACGATTATGAGGATTCATTTTTCGTATTGTGGTTGGATGAGAAGTTTTTTTAAAAATAAGACAGAGATGATTATAGAAGATGTGGAGTAGTTGTGGTAAAAAAATGAATAGAAGTGTGAGTATTTATAGTTAAAAAATAATTTTTTTAAACACATAGCCGTCGGCCAACGGCTAGCCCAAACGGCTACTTGTCTTGGCTAATGAGATCCCGCCATGTCATCTTGATAGCCCCGCCCAACGCCCGGGCTGAAACCCCCGCCCAAAGGGCACGTCGAAACCCAAGCCCACCCGAGGTGGTGACTTGAGCGTTTGTACCCAACCCACGCCCCAACCTCGCCCCATACCCCATAGTCTTACATTCTGACCTTAGAAGTCAAATAGTTAGTATTTAATAATATTGATGTTACCATTTATTGACAACTTAACTATGGATTGAAAAGCTTGAAAACTTTAGTTCATTCGAATTAGAGAAATTATTTATTTTTATGATTTCCAGCTTTACTTTTTTTTTTTCTTTAATTAGGGTGGTGATGTGTGTAAAATGCAACATATAAATTACATTAAATGAGACATAAAACTAGTGGAGGGTTCAAATGAGAAGATTTTTTTTGTAAGAAGAAAAAAGAAGAAGTTTCAACCAATAAGAATGCTTCATTTTACTTCATTTAATATTTGCATTTAATTTTAATATAAGGGTATATTGGTAAACTTACAAAAATCATTAATTTGTATTATTCCCCCTTAATAACTAACTAAATTAAATTTGTAACTCCTTTTCAAAATATATACTTTTTCCAAATTAAAAAAAAAAACAAGTTAATTTAAAGTGAAGAATAAATTACTAGTTGTGTAAGATAAATTACGAGTTGTGTAGGATATATTTTCGAGGTGTGTAGGATAAATTTCGACTGTGTAGGATAAAATTCTATAATGTATAGGGTATATGTAGGAAAATTTTGATATGTGTAGGTTTTGTAGATTATATGTAGGATAATTAATGAATAGTTTACTAATTAATTAAAGAGTTAATAATTAATGATATGAGTTATAAATGAAATAGTATTTTACTAATATGCCCTTTCTTATTTTTCTTCTCAAATGAACCTTCCCCCATAAATCTAACCCTTTTTAGTACTAATGTTGGAAAAAATGTGTTTTTGTCTTCCTTTTGTATTTTCCGAACCAAATGAGCTTAACGATCAAAAGGAACAAATATAAAGCAAAAACTAACATAAATACAAAGAACTTACATTTGTTTCCATCTACTTTAATTACCACCCACGACACTGTCAATCCTGACTTGTGAAAATGTTACTACTCACAGTGTAGTAACTAATTTTGTATACAAAACCCCAACATACCGACGATAATTGTAGAATCACAAATACTCAATCACTGTTAATTATAATTTAAAACAATTGAGGTTTTGTAAAAACAGTTTACAAAAAGAAGGATTACTCACTTTGCTAATTTAGGTATTTCCTTGTGATTTCCTGATTATAATCTATTAATTTAAACAATACACATGTGTTGGTATAATAACCCAACTTACATTAGCTATACCCCCCTCCCGAGACAAAACTCCAACGACGAAGTCAGGCAGAGCCTCGACATACGTTACGAAGCACTAGATCAATCGGGCAGAGTAACTAATACGTAACCGGGGGTTATGATACTTATATCGAGGCAGAGCTTTGCTATTTTAGTGGGTATAATACCCTGGAATAATTTTAGCTATTCAGAGAATTTGAGAGATTTGAACGACGAACTTCTCAATTTATAGGGCTGACCAGGGGGTCTCTCGTGCCCCGCGAGAGAAACAAGACAGGGCTTCGCGTCCCGCGAACGAGGTAGAGTACGGCCTAGCTTGGCTGAGTCGACCACTAGCCTTGACACGCATTGCGCCACGTGGCATCACCAGGTGCGCCCTGGTGGCCAGCTGTCGCGGCCCGCGACTAAAGTGGCCAAGGGGGTCGCGCCCCGCGAGCGCCCCCTAAATCTTGTTTTATTTGATTTTTGTAAAATTAAAGGTATTTCGGGCCGTTTTTTCGTATAGGGGTGTATTTTAAAACATATATGACATGTTTTAAGAATGTAGGGGTGTTGGAAATATTTTAGGAGAGTTGTTATAGTAAGCCACATAATAATGAGTTTTGCTTGAGGACAAGCAAAGATTCAAGTGTGGGGGTATTTGATGTGTGTAAAATGCAACATATAAATTACATCAAATGAGACATAGAACTAATCCTTTTTTAGAACTAATGTTGGAAAAAGTGTGTTTTTGTCTTCCTTTTGTATTTTCAGGACCAAATGAGCTTAAACGAGCAAAGGAAACAAATATACAACAAAAACTAACATAAATACGAAGAAAAGGAATAAGCGTGACATGCCCGACCCTTCGGCAGCATCCCCAAGAGCAAAAACAAGAAACAGGAGGCTGACCACGGCCCGTGCTCACTGGACACGGGGGCGTGGTCAGGTGTCTGCAGAAATGGACAAAGCTGTGGTAGCTTCTACGCCCACCACGGGGGCGTGCCCAGGTCAGCATGGGGCGTGGTCAACGCTAACATTCGCAGAATCTTGCAAATCTTGGTAGTACAGATACGCTTCTGCACACGAGGCCGTGCCCAGCGAACACGGGCCGTGTGGAGTCCAATACTGACAAATGTAATTAATGAAGGAAGAGAAAAGAGATGGCCACGGGGGCGTGTCCACTGGACACGAGGCCGTGGCTGGGCTTCTGTTCAGGTTATAAATAGGGGTGCTTGGCTCACTTCAAAGGCATCCCTTGGCAAACCACATCTCTCCCACTTTGCCACCACTCCACCACCACTACAACACCCACATCCACCACCATCATCCATCATCCACCTTAGAGTGTAGTAGTTTCGGGATCCAAGATTGATCGTAAGAGTTCTTGTCAATCAAAGGCCATGTTTGGCTAAGTCTCTTACATCACTTGGTGAAGACAAGCATTTGATGTATTACTTTTGATTTTTAATCTTTTCGCACTTTTTATTTGGTTTTGTATTAATGACTTGAGTTAATTGGCAAAATCGTCCCTGAGGTTTGGGCAGGTTTGCTATTTTCGTCTAAAATGACACTTTTGTACCAAATTGCCTCAAACGTTTGTAACTTTTTGCCATTTTCAGCCAAACCACTAACTTAGTTTATTTTTTCTGTTAAGTTGAGGATATTTGGATGAAACTGGCAAATATAAAACCACAGGGACGATTTTGGCAATTTACTCAAACTCTTTTAAATTTCTTTTATTTAATTAATTTTGTTACATATATAATAAAAAAGAATATACATGCAATTTTTATATGAAAAAAATAAAATAGATTTGTCACATAATTTTTATAAATTTTCATCCAACCACTAACTAAGTTAATTTTTCTTTTAAGGCGAAGGATGTTTATAAACTAAGACAGAAATTAATTTCTAATTTTTTATATAGATCAGTTTTATTAAAATAAAATCTACTTAAACCTCTAAATTTTATAAAACTAAAACGCTGGTGACCTTATTGAAAAATGTCAAATAAAAAATCTTATCAAATGTACCAAGTTTGTAATTCATCTTCTACTCTTTTAAATTCGCTCTTAAGGAAAAACAGAAGCCAGTGCCCTCCATCAAACAACATATCGTTACCAAACCTTAAAATTACCCATCAAATTGTAATTATAATGCTATGAACCAAAAGTTTCTTTACTCAAGCCACTCAGAATAAGTATTAGTTAGTTACCCTCGTAATCTTAATTAAATAAATATTTTATTTCTACCAACATATTTCCTAGGTGCTCAACACATTTAAAAAATATGTAACGTTTTACAATTTTTTTTCTATCTCTACAACTGATAAATACTAAAAGTTGTAATCGATTATTATGTGTTGTACACTAATGACGTTTTCTCTTTATAAAACCGATTTATATAAAGAAGCTGTAAATTAATTTCTGTCTTGATTTATAAAATTTAAAACATCCTTCACCTTAACAGAAAAAATAAATTGAGTTAATGATTTGGATGAAAATTTATAAAAATTATGTGACAAAACTATTAAGATTTTTTTTTCTAAAACCTCCATGTATATTTTTTTTTATTATATATGGAACAAAAATAATTAAATAAAAGAAATTAAAAGGGTTTGAGTAAATTGCCAAAATCGTCCCTGTGGTTTTATATTTGCCAGTTTTATCCAAATATCCTCAACTTAAAAGAAAAAATAAACTAAGTTAGTGGTTTGGATGAAAATGGCAAAACGTTACAAACGTTGGGGACAATTTGGTACAAAAGTGTCATTTTGAATAAAAATGGCAAACCTGCCCAAACCTCAGGGACGATTTTGGCAATTAACTCTAATGACTTTAATAACTAGTTTCATATGTTGAAGGTAAAACTTTTTTATCATTTGTCCGTGGTGTCTTGGTATTACTTTACTGTCTATATAAAGTAAAAGATTTTCACCATTCATATCTCTACGGTCTATATAAAGATATGTTGGCTACCTGGTCGGGGGTTAAGGGAATAGTTTAGTAAGGTTCTTGCCTTGTTCAGTGTATAGATCCTGCAAGGACCTGGGTCAAGCTTACTAGGACCTCCTCCAATACCCACTGGTATTGGATGGAGGGGGTGCGAATGGCTTGATCCCCTCATATGTAAACTACTATTAATACATTAAACCAGCTACTTGGGATTGTATCCCTGCTGACTCAAACTACTTAGCCAAGGGTAACGTCACCTTCAAAAGAGGGGCCTACCACATTTCGCATTAATAGCTTAATTAATTATCTTTCAATATTCCGACCCTTTGGGATTGTATCATTGCTGACTCAAACCACTGGGTTGAGGGTAACGTCACCTTCAAAAGAAGGGCCTACTACTATAACTAAGATAATCATTTAAAAAGTGCAAAAGTGCCGAAATCATCAAAGGATACATTAAAGGTGAGTCGTATCCAAGTGATTCATCTTGTCTATCTGTTTTTATTTTATTTTTATTTCAGCTTTTTTAGTTTTTATTTTTCATATTCAAAACTTTTTTCAGAAATTTTAGTTTGATTAGACGTTGAGGATAAACCGGTACTAAAAGCTCTTGTGTCCTTGGACGACCTCGGTATCTTACCAACGCTATACTACGCTCACGATGGGTGCACTTGCCCCTGTGTGTGTTTAGTGTTAGTAGAATATCGTATTTTATAAATTTAAAACTTGTCTAATATGTAAACTGGGCTTAAAATATCAATAAAAACATATTTACACCTTACACACACCAAAGTTTTTGATGCCGTTGCCGGGGACACCAAAGAAAGCTTAAAATCGACGGCGTAATCCTTTTTCAAAACTTTTTCAAAACTGCGCGCACATTTCTGCATTTTTTCTTAAATTTTTGCATTACATTAACCTGAACACGGGGCCGTGCTCACTGAACACGCCCCCGTGCTGCACAAAAATTCACAAAAAACCCAGATACAGAGTCTGAACACGAGGTTGTGCTCATTGAACACGCCCTCGTGCTGCACAAAACCAGTCACCTTTTTCAAAACGCCCAGTTACAGGATCTGACCATGGGGCCGTGCTCAGCCTCTGTTTCTGTTTTTTATTTTTGTTTTCTGGTCCCGAGACTCTGTTGTGGTCTGCTGAGTGATTCTTATGGATCAATACTCAGGAGGTTACAACTACCACTATGAGGAAGATGGTTATGAAGAAGAGTATTGTACCATTTGTGGTAATCCTCATTCGGTGCAATATTGTGACCTATTCGAACCATCCCCTTCGTACACATACTATGAGGAGCCCAGGTACGAGCCAACCACTTCATACACATACTATGAAGAGCCAAGGTATGAACCTTCTCCCTCATACTCATATCTTGAGGAACCAAGGTATAAGCCTTCATACTCATACTTTGAGGAACCAAGTTATGAGTCATCTCCTTCGTATACTTATTATGAGGAACCATGGCGTGAACAACCCACCTCATATGAGTATTATGAAGAGCCAAGTTACGACCCTTATCCATCATATACTTACAATGAGGAACAATGGTATTAACCATCTACCTCATATGAGTATTATGAGGAACCAATGATCGAACTTCCAAACTCAAGCTGTGGGGATATTTATTTCGATCGCTTTGACGAACCACCAACTATCTCCCCAATAGCCGAAAAGATAACAGAACACCTTAAAATGTCACACCCCAACCGATGGCGGAAACATTGGGGCGCGACACTGAGCGAAACAGATTGTCCATGAGTATCCATAACAACAATTAATTACCAAATATTTAAAGCGTCATGTCCCATACCATAACATATCTAAATAAAACAGTTATTACAAATAATTGTCTCATAAACAGATTCTGATCCGACAACTCAGATTTCAAAATAGACAATTTATTTATTTGTTTCTAGGACTCTTTCCTAGCCTCGATTTCATCACACAGCAAACAAGGCGTCCTAGCATCTTATGCACCTGCCATATACGTTAAAGTAACAGTCAATACACATAGTGTAAAGGTGAGCATACAAGTTTGATAATAGCATATAGAGTTCGAAATCGATTACGCATAACCAGCACGTACAACGTGTGATGTGAAGCACGTTAGTTATCGACATGATCCTATCGATACCAATGACTACGGGTTGACTGCCCAAGGCAGTTCGTAACACATATTCACCACTGTGAACCATATGATTAATTGTCCTTAACAACCCCTGAGTGAACATGTGCTGAGTGCAAACTATAGTAATATCGTTGCTAAGGCAGGTAGACAGCAATCTATGTGTAAACATAACAAACAAGTATTCATCGAATCACGTATACATGCAGTAGCGGTTAGCGTTTAAGTATTGCGTAGTGTGTTTGATGTGATTTAGAATATGTAACGTATGTAACACCCAAAAGGGAGCGCTAGAGCGAAGTTAGCCTGAACAGTTAACAGTAGTATAAACGATAAGCGGCGCGTAAAATGATACAAGTGTACCAAGGATCGGACGATAATCTGATCGGATGGCAATCCGATCGGATGGCCAGTCGATCGGGTGGCAATCCGTTCGGATGGTCATCCGATCGGATGGCCATTCGATTGGATTGACACCTCGTTGGGTGAGGATGTGTTTGTGTATGATGGTTTGACTTTTGAATTTTTCATTATAGCATTTTGAAAATATAGAAGCATCTCTACCCTTCAGGTCGGTTGGTCGGTCGAACGGTCGTTCGATCGGACGGCGATCCGATTGGCGAGGCTTCTCAGGGTGAGAACAAGTTCACAGCAGAATGGTCACTCGATCGGATAGCATTCCGATCGGGTGGCTATCTTGTGCATTGAACATGTTGAAAATTGTTTAAGTATCAAAGTCCCAAACGTCACATGATCGGACGGTCACTCGATCGGATGGCAATCCGATCAGGCGGTAACCCATTCAACGTTAAGATCCTTGAATGGTTTGAATAAAAGTTTAAGTGTGGAACCAATGTGCCACCCGATCGGATGGTCGGTCGATCGGATGGCAATCCGATCGGACGGCAATCCGTCCTGACGATCTGATCGTCTTGGCACTTGATTTTGTTTGAAGTGTTGTAGTTTGAACGAGACATTATGATAGCTTGTTTAAACAATAGGAACCTCGTCTCGACCCAAGTGACCCGACCGAACAGGAATCACCCAAGTCCGACCAGTACACGGTTTAAGACGGTTGTTCATGTTCAAACCCGAAATCAACTATCTCTCTGATAGAATTCAGATCTAGAACTGATACATCACTACAAATGAGTAGAAGATCAGGACAAGCTCTGATTCCATCGGGTTTGAGTGCATTGAGTGTAAAAGAGTTGAAAGAAAGTTAGAAAAAGATCTCTCAATCCTTTTCTCCATGAATATGTTCAGATCTATGCAAGATCTTTGTTTATTAATGTGGAAATCGTCCAGATCTAAGTTGTTCTTGGTGAATTGAAACCAAAACATGAAGTTTATAAGAACACCATGATGACATCATCCTAGAACACCTCAAATCCACTGATTTCATGGTTAAAAGTCGAGATTTGAAAGAGAGAATGATGGAGAAGTGTGTGTAGATCATAGAAGTACAAGATTTAGGTTGAAAACTTACAAGAATTGAGAGAAATCGGGAGAAATAGAGCTTGAAAGTGGATGGTTCGAGTAGAGAGCTGTCACCATCAAAGGAGGTGACAAATGGGGTATTTATAGGGTTTCCTAAAAAGCAAAGTAGGGAACAAGCTGGTCGATCGGGTGGCAGCCCGATCGGGTGACACCTCGATCGGATGGCAACCCGATCAAATGGCAATCAGATCGGTTGGCCACTCGATCAGTTGGCCACTCGAGTCGTGAGTTCGGCGCGATGAGTTTTGTCGTTTCGATTCGATTCGCGTGTTGTGTGCTGCGATGCGATTCGAGAGAGCGATGCGATAGTATTTCCCATTAATCCCAACTACTATATCTAACATACAATCATCCTAAATAACCTGCGATTAGCGTTTGCGATTTGTTTGCAATGCGATAGATTTGAGATTGTGTTTCGATTGATTACCGCATAATATAAATAAACATGCACAAAAAACACATAAGTAACACACACACGTAAAACAATATCCAGAATGCATAATTCGAGTTGCGAGTGCGATTGCGATTAGGTTGTTTAGCGATTAACATGCGATTAAACCTCGATTATTAACAAGTACTCCACATAGTAACTAATGCGATAACATAAATAGATTATCTACAAGTCAAAGAAGTCAAAACAGTAGTTAAGAAAGGAGTGGCAGATCACAATTAGCAATCTTTTCTTCCTTTGACTTCAATCTTGACTTTGACTTCCGAAACACGGGGTGTTACAGCCTCCCCTTCTTAAGGGAATTTCGTCCCGAAATTAGGCCGAAGCCATAACAAACAACTACGGGTACTTCGCCTTCATGTCGCTTTCGAGTTCCCAAGTGAACTCCGCGCCTCGTTTGCCTTCCTAGCGAATTTTCACAATGGGAATGCGTGATCACCTGAGCTGCTTGGTTTGTCGGTCCATGATTTCGACAGGCTTTTTCAAGAAGTGTAGTGTTTCGTTTACTTGAAGATCCTCGAGGGGTACGTGTAAATCATGCTCAGTCAGACACTTTCTGAGGTTTGAAACGTCGAAAGTCGGGTGGACGTTGCTAAGTTCCTCCGTTAGTTCGAGTCTGTAAGCCACTTTTTCGATCCTTTCCAGAATCTTAAAGGGTCCCACATATCAAGGCGCGAGCTTTCCTCTCTTGCCGAATCTGACCACACCCTTCCAAGGTGATACCTTTATGAGTACGTGGTCGCCAACGTCAAATTCAAGGGGCTTGCGTCGTCTATCGGCATAACTTTTCTGACGACTCCGATCTTTCAGTAGATTGTCCCGAATTCGGAGGATTTTGTCAGTCGTTTCTTGCAATAGCTCAGGACCGGTTAATTGCGAGTGCTCGATCTCGTTCCATACAATAGGCGATCGACATCTTCTTCCATATAATGCCTCAAATAGTGCTATTTGAATGCCGGATGATAACTGTTATTGTACGAGAATTCGACTAAAGGTAAGTATGCATCCCAATTACCACCGAAATCTATGACACACGAACGGAGCATGTCTTCAAGGGTTCGAATCATTCTTTCAGTCTGACCGTTGGTTTGGGGATGGAAAGCGATACTTAGATTAAGCGTAGTATCGAGAGCAGATTGAAATGTTTCCCAAAGACGCGAGGTAAACCGAGCATCGCGATCAGAAATGATGTCACGAGGCATCCCATGTCGACAAATGATTTCATTGGTGTAGATTCGGGCTAATCTTTCTACCTTATAGTCTTCTCGTATCGGTAGAAAATGAGCAGATTTGGTCAAGCGTTCAATGACAACCCAGATGCTATCGTGACTTGATGGCGTGCGCGGAAGTTTCGTTATGAAGTCCATAGCTATACTCTCCCATTTCCATATAGGAATTTCGGGTTGAACAAGTAAGCCAGAGGGTCTTTGATGCTCGGCCTTGACTTTCGAGCAAGTAAGGCACTTTGAAACATAGAGGGCGATATCTCTTTTCATGCCCGACCACCAGTACTTATAGTGTCACACCCCTTTCTGCGGCGGAAGCACGAGGTGTGATCATGAAAGGTTCTCATTGCATACGAAGAGTAAACATACTACATGCTCAAAAATACCTTCAAATATTACATTACTGAAAACATATGTCAAGTGTTTACAACACGAGATAACATATTGTCTTAAAAGTCACAACTTTATTTAAAGATAAACAAAGCGACATCCACGAGCATGAGTAAGACCACGCGCACATCCATCCTAGTTACCTGAAATACATGTGAGTTTTTGGAAAAACGTCAACATAAAGTTGGTGTGCATTCATGCAGTTTTGTATTTCACGTTTGTATACTTTGTATAAAAACATATTTGTGAATAAATCAAGTTTTTCTCGAGTACTCCACGTACTTCAAGTTATATATCAATCCTCTTGAGTACCCCACGTACTTCAAGTTATATATCAATTTTAGTATGGAATGAATTTTATGTAAATACAGTATTTCTGTAATTATCAGGTTGTTAATGGGTTGCAAAGCCATTAACATGTGGCACGACATAGGAAGTCACCAAACCTAAGGCATTTAATTGGTATATTCTGAGACACAAAAGCACTACTCGATTCTCTCCCCGACCGAGTGTGAGGCTGCCAGGCACCCGTTAGATCTAACCTTTTGTTCTGCGGTCTAAGTATGTACACGATTAATGGTGCTTCTGTACCCTATTCGTGACACTATTTCTCATAACGCACCCTACTTGGTTCTCGTTCTCACCAAGCGCGTTTCTTGTTATCATTTCTCATAGCGCCTCATACTTGGTTCTCGTTCTCACCAAGTGCGCTTCTCATATTCTTATATTTCGTCACACTTGGTTCTCGTTCTCACCAAGTGTACTTCTTGTATTCTTATATTTCGTCACACTTGGTTCTCGTTCTCACCAAGTGTACTTCTTGTATTTATATCATACCAATTATAAATTTTGTACATTTGTACATGTATTTCACCCCCGAAGTTATAAAAACTGAAAACAGTTAAAGAGAAAAGGGGGAGCATGAACTCACAACTTTGCGTTCCTAGCGTCGTAAACTCCACCGGATTTGCTTAATTAACGTCGTAACCTATACGCGTTTTCTTAACGTTAGTCACTAGACTTGCGTCGCACAAGTACAGTCACTCTCTTTTGTATATATTCTTGTGTTAAAAATATTCTATATTTTTAACTACGTATTTTACTTATATTATTTTCTCCAAAAATAAATATAAGTCTTTTGTGTTTTGCACTTTGCACCCGAATTATGTATCTTGTATGTTGTATATGTATTTTTATGTTTATACTCCTCATGAGTATTTAGTGTATTTTTAAGTCTTAATACACTAGCACATATAACACATACTATATACACTTAGCACAAAAGTTGGTGATCAAATAATATATATTTTTCTTTCAAAATATATACTTAATATCCATTTTATTCTTGAAGAAATCCTCATTTCTTATCACCAAAAATTAGGGAAACCTTAGTAATACTTCTAAACACATTTTTAGGGAATAAGTTTCTCAAAAACTTATATTTTTCTAAGTGTTAAAATTTATAAAAATTTTGACAGAGTTTCCCCTAAAAATGGAGGTTTCCCATGTTTTCAAAACATGTGTTTATTTTCTTTTAAATCGTCCTCAATCATCAACAACAATAATCACTAATTTCTCCATTTCATGAACTTGAATATTTACAAAAATGTGTAGTAACTTACTAGCACATTTAGTAAGTCTTGTTATCTTTAAAAATAAATTTAGTTTCTTAAAAACTTTATTTTTAAAGAATATGAAGTTTCACAACTTCTAGTCGGTTTTTACGCAAATTATTTCTTTGTTAAAACTCATGTTACACAAGTGTCCATACACTTGTTTGTTCACAAAACACCTTTAGTTCATAAAAGATCCGGTTTTAAAACATGGTTTCGTCATACACACTTGGTTATTCAAAGATACCACTTGTAGATCCGTAGATCTACTAATTTTGAACAATATTTCATAAGAAAAATCGTTTTTACACAAGTTCATGATTAGTGTGTGGTAGGGTTTCACCTTTTAACCCTTGTTACTTCTAAAATAGCTTTATGTTAAGATCCATGATCTTACCAAACCGGGTTAAACGATGATCCGAGCTACCACATCATAGATCGGGTCTAGATAACCATATATTTCAAATACTACAACTTTTACACAACTTATGTGCTATTAACCATCATTTTTCATGCTTTTAGTAGACTTTTGTGCATCTTTTCGCATTTTAATGAGATTTAACCAACACAAATCCTTTTAACCACTTTAGATAAGTTCAAATATGAGTTTTAAGTGTTATACCTCTAGCTCGAGGCTAGGGAAGATTCTTGACGAAAAACGGGTGGATAAAAGCTAGAGAATGAGGTCCTTCGCCTTCCGTTTCCACCAAGCCTCCTTATACGGGATCCTTGACGTTTGTATGAGCTTGGAATGTGATGAAGGAAATCGAAAATATGGTGGATGTATAGGGGAGTGTTCGGCCGAAGCCTTAGAGAGGGAGAGAGGAAGTGGTTTGTGATGTTGGTGAAAGGTTTATGATCTTGTGCAAATCCTTGTTCTTATAGACAATTCCATTGCTAATTATCCAAAGGGTCTTGTGTCTTCTTGATACTAGACAAAGTGATTAAAATAATCACACAATTCAAAAGTTTGTCCCCCTTATGGTGACCGATCTTGTTAGGGGGAAGGGGTATTCGGTTTGTTTCCAACTAAGTAATTAGTGGTAAGTTATGTTAAGTTAGGAATTTGCTTAGCGTATGATGTGTGTTGTATGTTATAACGGGTGTTAGGGTATTCAGGGACCCTAACTGGCTCAGAAAAAGATAAATAATGAAAATAACAATATTTTCATGTTCCGGGTATAGTCCGGTCGTTCGGTTACATACCGATTCGTTAAAGTGCTAAATTACACTTTTTAGGGTCTTTTAAGTACCCTTCTTGTACTCTTTCAATTCCCAACACTTAGGGAAATATTCTGGATAATAAAACGACATTTCTGCATAATATTTATATGTCTAAATGCTGATTTATTGCTGAATTATATAAATTCTGCACTTAAAGTGTGTTTCGGGTGCTTTTTAGTGCTTATATTTGTTTTCGTATTGCATATCTATTAACCCTTGTATGTACTCTTGGGTTTTAATGCATTCTTGTTGTCGGACCTACACCTAGGTTCCAATTTTATTGTCTGGCTGCTTTCTGCAGTTCCGTTGACACATAGTGTCTTACCGGTGAGTTTACTATTATTCTGACGCAACGCTCTCGTTTATGCATAAAGCAATATTTTGTAGTATACAACATGCATGAATTCACTTGTTTAATCATGTGTTCAGACATTGCTGACACTTAAACTCATAATTGCAGTCATTAAGCAATAATTAATGTGTACGGAAATTACCGGTTTGGGCCAGTTGTCACATATAGCGCAGGTCCTGGTACATTTTGTCAGCACCGGGATGAATAGAATATCGGGATTTATGGGCTTCGTCCATCAAAATCTGTAGTAATTCGGTCCGCTTAGGGATCCAGATTCGGTCTAGAAAATGGAATATCCCATTCGACTTATTCACTAGTTGGGCTCCATTGTTGATAATCCTTTCCTTCTTCAAAGTGCGTTCGGTGAAACAAACATGTTGGACTTCGCGGATGAGGGTTTCGAGATCATATTGGGCTTGGATATTATGGGCGCTGTGTAGGTAGCTCCGTCTGCTGAGAGCGTCGGCAACGACATTTGCTTTGCCATGATAGTAACGAATCTCACAGTCGTAATCATTGAGAAGTTCTACCCACCGGCGTTGACGCATATTTAGCCCCTTCTGGTCAAAGATATGTTGTAGGCTCCAATGATCGGTGAAGATCGTACACTTGGTACCACAAAGGTAGTGTCGCCAAATCTTTAGCGCAAAAAAAACTGCACCTAGCTCAAGGTCGTGGGTTGTGTAGTTCTTCTCGTGGATCTTGAGCTGACGAGATGCGTAAGCAATAACCTTGTCTCGTTGCATGAGAACACAACCAAGGCCAAGGTTCGAGACATCACAATAGATGATAAAGTCATCATTTCCGTCGGGTAAAGTGAGAGCAGGAGCATTGTAAAGCATATACTTGAGGGTTGAAAGGCAGTCTCTTATCCAGTTCCCCAAATACAAGGCTTGTCTTTGTGTGTGAGAGAGGTAAGCGGCACAACAATTTTTGAGAATCATTCGACAAATCGGCGGTAATAGCCCGCTAATCCGAGAAAAGAATGGACTTTAGACGGGTTCTTAGGTGTTACCCAACTCTTAACAGCTTCAATCTTCGCTGGATCGACGTGAATACCTTGACTATTGATAATGTGACCGAAGAATTGAACCTCGTCCAGCCAGAATTCACACTTGGAGAACTTGGCATAGAGTCAATTCCCTTGGAGTAGCTCGAGAACCAAACGTAGATGTTGCGCGTGTTCGGTTTTCGACTTGGAATAGACCAGGATATCATCATGGAAAACGATGACGAAGCGGTCGAGAAAAGGTTTACACACGCGATTCATCAGATCCATGAAAACCGCGGGTGTGTTGGTTAGACCAAAAGGCATAACAACGAACTCATAGTGGCCATATCGAGTGCGGAAAACGGTTTTGGGTATATCCTCCTCTTGAATGCATAACTGGTGGTAGCTTGAGCGTAAATCGATCTTGGAGAAACACGTAGCGCCTTGTAACTGGTCAAACAAATCATCGATGCAAGGTAGAGGGTAGCGATTCGTGATTGTCAGCTTATTCAACTCCCGATAGTCGATGCACATCCGGAACGACCCATCCTTCTTTTTGACGAAAAGGACTGGTGCGCCCCAAGGAGAGGTGCTAGGGCAAATAAAGCCTTTCTTGAGTAATTCCTGGAGCTGACTCGAGAGTTCACGCATTTCGGACGGTGCGAGTCGATAAGGAGCTCTAGCAATAGGATTTGCCCCAGGAATGAGGTCTATGCGAAAGTCGATATCACGACTCAGAGGTAAGCCTGGAAGATCATCAGGAAAAACGTTAGGGAATTCACGAACAACAGCAACGACTTTCACTTCTATCTTTCCTTTCTTTTCCTTCTCCGCTACTACAATGTTAGCCAAGAAAGCTCTGTATTCCTTGCGGAGATACTTGCTAGCTTGGATACATGACATGAGCTTGAGATCTTTCGAGAGAGTTTCGCCATACACACAAAGTTGATCACCATTAGCGAGCAAAAATCGAATCATCTTATCGAAGCGAACAACTTCAGCATGGTTTTCGCGAAGAAAGTCCATGCCTACTATGACATCAAAACTATCGAGCTGCATCGGGATAAGGTCGATAGGGAAAATGTGATTGTTGAGTTAGAGGGTACAATCACGAAGAACAGAGTTGACAGCGACGGTTCTTCCGGTGGCAACTTCAACATCGAACGTCGAGGGGAGATGGGCGCGCTTACGATTTAGAAGCTTTTCGAACTCAAACGATACAAAACAGTTATCGGCTCCAGTATCAAACAAACATGAAGCATAAATACCATTCACAAGGAACGTACCATTGACCACGTTGTTGTCGGCTTGAGCTTGGTGCACGCTAATGTTGAATGTTCGAGCGCGGGCAGCTTGTTGCTGAGGCTGCTGCTGCTGTTGCTGGGGCTGCTGCTGTTGAGGCTCTTGCTTCACAACCCGGTTGGGGCACATGTTTGCGAAGTGGTTGGGATCACCACACGCAAAGCAGACTCTAGCATTGACCGCGGGTGCCTGAGCCGCTTGTTGGCCTTGAGGAGCAGGAAGTAGAGCTTGATGAGCAGTAGCTGGAGCTTGGCGAGGACCTGTACGGCAGTTGGCGGTGAAGTGGCCGTACATGTTGCAGTGTACACAAAATCTGCAAGCGATTCCCATTGGATGGTGATAGGTACAAGTCGGGCAAGCCGGGTTAGGACCAGTATAAGAACGCTTTACCGGCGGTGCTTGGGTTACCGGTGCCGCGATTTGGCGGTGTTGCATCTGGTGCTGAGCCGATACAGCCTGGAGTGGGGCAGCAGTGGCGACAACATAGTTCTTGTTGCTGGAGTTGCTGTTGTTCTTCCTCTTGCGACGAGAGGCCTTTGAAGACTGTGGAGTAGCGGTGGGTTCAGTGGTTGGTGCGGTGGTAGCTTGATGTAGATTCTTGAGAGCTTTATCCCAGACACCAGATTTGACTCGCATGTCGTTGATTTCAGCGGCAAGCTAGGTAAGTTTCCTCGATTGTTGCTGGCTTTGAAGCTTGAACAAAATCTGTGACACAATCTGGCAGAGCTCGGATATACTTCTTGATCGCCATATCAGAAGTCTTGACTTGATCAGGACATATTATGCTAAGCTGCTTGAAGTGAGCAGTTAAAGCAGCATTGTCACCATCCTTCTGCTTGATATGCGAGAATTCGTCCTCCAACTTTTGGCGCTTGTGGGGAGGGCAAAACTCTTCCAACATGACGTTCTTCAACTTATCCCACGTCAAACCGTAAGCTGCATCATTTCCGCGTTTGTTTCTCTCGGCCGTCCACCAGTCTAAAGCATGGGACTGAAAGACGCCGGTTACGCTGAGAGTGCGGAGATCATCAGGACAACCACTCTGGCGCAGGGTGACCTCGATCGAATCAAACCATTGAAACAAGGCCGTAGGGCCATCTTCTCCAGTAAATTCTTTCGGTCCGCAAGCTTTAAACTGCTTGAAGCTAAAGACAGCTTTAGGAGTCTCAGTCCTGGACTCTTCAGAAGATTTGCTCACATTCTTATACAGTTCGCTGACGATCTGAGGAACAACCTTTGCCATTTGTTTAGTGATCATAGAGGCGAGGCGTTTATCCTTCTGTTTTCGGCTTGCATCGCGCGAGTGACGGGATCCAGATGACGACATTGTCTGCATCAGACATCGTCACATGACTCAAACACACTATAATCGAATCTCACCTCACACGCCTAAAACTACTAAAGCTCAGGAACACAATCATGTAACATCTAACTACATAGGCACCTAATCAGACATTCACATAAGCACAGAAGCACATAGGCATGTATCGCACAGAAGCACATAATCACGTAGGGCACCGAACACATAAGTACGTAAGGCATAAATCACAGAGGCAGTCAGAATACAGAAACCTATCATTCACAGTCCGCGAACATTCGAGGGTAGCGATTGCGATTAGCGGGTACACAGCGAGTATATAGTACAGCGTATAATATAGTATGCGTTCCTCCATAACTATCAGCGATTTGTTAGCGTTTTGAGGTAGATGTGCAACGCGGTTCGTGTGTGTCGATCGAAGCGAAGAGCGAAAAAGCAAATAATCCACCAAAATCGAACACAAAACAGATGAAATCACATGAAGCACATAAAATCCACGTAAAAATGATAAATATCAGAGTCGGCAGTAGTGAGCTCAGAATCGAAACACATAAAAATCGAGAATGGCTTGTCTGCGGCTGTTTAGACGTCGACTACCCAAAGTGGTTCGACTACTCTCAAGGACTTTTGGTATGCACTCCGACCTTCTGGATTGTGCTCTCGCCTCGATCTTAGTGATTGGCATGCGTCCTTCTAGTTAAAGTGTGACTTCAAGTCATTGGAGTCCGTCGAGACTTTGGTGAGAGTCTTGTTAAAACAAAATAGAGCACGGAACAAGTCATCAAGGTTCGGGTTTCACCCCTGACTTAATAACTTCGTTCCTGTTTTGATAAAATAGGGGAGGAAATTTGCGTCAAAGTATGGATTTCACTCCTGATTCAACGTAAATTCTCCTGTTTATAGTTAAAATGCGGGTCGAACAAGCGATTTACTCAAGAGTTTGCGGTTTTCACACCTAATCTTGACCCAATCACTTGCTCAATTTTTTTTGAAAATTAGAGTGCAGTGATAGCGTAGTGTAAGCGAGAATAGCGAGAAATAGCAAGGTCGAGTCTTCCCTACAGGGTATGCATAAGTTGGTCTGTTGGTACTTAACTATAGACTAGGTCGTTTCTAAGACATCGACCCGGACTAGGTCGAGTCTTGCCTAATTCCCTATAGTTATGGCTCTGATACCAATCTGTCACACCCCAACCGATGGTGGAAACATCGGGGCGCGGCACTAAGCGAAACAGATTGTCCATGAGTATCCATAACAACAATTAATTACCAGATATTTAAAGCGTCATGTCCCATACCATAGCATATCATATCTAAATAAACAGTTATTACAAATAATTGTCTCATAAACAGATTCTGATCCGAAAACTCAGATTTCAAAATAGACAATTTATTTATTTGTTTCTAGGACTCTTTCTTAGCCTCGATTTCATCACACAGCAAACAAGGCGTCCTAGCATCTTATGCACCTGCCACATACGTTAAAGTAACAGTCAATACACATAGTGTAAAGGTGAGCATACAAGTTTGATAATCGCATATAGAGTTCAAAATCGATTACGCATAACCAGCACGTACAACGTGTGATGTGAAGCACGTTAGTTATCGACAGTCGATCGGGTGGCAATCCGTTCGGATGGTCATCCGATCGGATGGCCATTCGATTGGATTGACACCTCGTTGGGTGAGGATGTGTTTGTGTATGATGGTTTAACTTTTGAAGTTTTCGTTGTAGCATTTTAAAAATAGAGAAGTATCTCTACGCTTCAGGTCGGTCGATCAAACGGTCGTTCAATAGGACGGCGATCCGATTGGCGAGGCTTCTCAGGGTGAGAACAAGTTCACAGCAGGACGGTCACTCGATCGGATAGCAATCCGATCGGGTGGCTATCTTGTGCATTGAACATGTTGAAAATTGTTTAAGTGTCAAAGTCCCAACGTCACATGATCAGAGGGTCACTCGATCGGATGGCAATCCGATCGGGCGGTAATCCATTCAACGTTCAGATCCTTGAATGCTTTGAATAAAAGTTTAAGTGTGGAACCAATGTGCCACCCGATCGGATGGCAACCCGATCGGATGGCAATCAGATCGGACGGCAATCCGTCCCGACGATCTGATCGTCTTGGCACTTGATTTTGTTTGAAGTGTTGTAGTTTGAACGAGACTTTATGATAGCTTGTTTAAACAATAGGAACCTCATCTCGACCCAAGTGACCCGGCAGAACAGGAATTACCCTAGTTCGACCAGTACATGGTTCAAGACGGTTGTTCATGTTCAACCCCGAAATCAACTATCTCTCTGATAGAATTCAGATCTAGAACTGATACATCACTACAAATGAGTAGAAGATCAGGACAAGCTCCGATTCCATCGGGTTTTAGTGCATTGCGTGTAAAAGAGTTGAAAGAAAGTTAGAAAAACATCTCTCAATCCTTTTCACCATGAATATGTTCAGATCTATGCAAGATCTTTGTTTATTTATGTGGAAATCGTCCAGATCTAAGTTGTTCTTGGTGAATTGAAACCAAAACATGAAGTTTATAAGAACACCATGATGACATCATCCTAGAACACCTCAAATCCACTGATTTCACGGTTAAAAGTCGAGATTTAAAAGAGAGAATGATGAAGAAGTGTGTATAGATCATAGAAGTACAAGATTTAGGTTGAAAACTTACAAGAATTGAGAGAAATCGGGAGAAATAGAGATTGAAAGCGGCTGGTTCGAGTAGAGAGCTGTCACTATCAAAGGAGGTGACAAATGGGGTATTTATAGGGTTTCCTAAAAAGCAAAGTGGGGAACAAGCTGGTCGATCGGGTGGCAGTCCGATCGGGTGACAACTCGATCGGATGACACCTCGATCGGTTGGCCACTCGACTCGTGAGTTCGGCGCGATGAGTTTTCTCATTTCGATTCGCGTGTTGTGCACTGCGATGCGATTCGAGAGAGCGATGCGATAGTATTTCCCATTAATCCTAACTACTATATCTAACATACAATCATCCTAAATAACCTGCGATTAGCGTTTGTAATTTGTTTGCGATGCGATAGATTTGCGATTGTGTTTCGATTGGTTACCACATAATATAAATAAACATGCACAAATAACACATAAGTAACACACACACGTAAAACAATATCCAGAATGCATAATTTGAGTTGCGAGTGCGATTAGGTCGATTAGCGATTAACATGCGATTAAACCTCGATTATTAACAAGTACTCCACAGAATACAACTAATGCGATAACATAAATAGATTATCTACAAGTCAAAGAAATCAAAACAGTAGTTAAGCAAGGAGTGGCCGATCGCAATTAGCAATCTTTTCTTCCTTTGATTTCAATCTTGACTTTGACTTTGACTTCCGAAACACGGGGTGTTACATAAAACTATCGAGCGCTATATAAAAGAAGCTCGCGCAAGGGAGGAGGAATCCCGCGCAAGGGAAGAGGTAACTTGTACTAAAGAAGTGATAGTAGAAGAGGTAAAAATGGAAGAACAAGTAAGTGAAAAACCGACACATGAACTAAACAACGAAAAAAGGTGAGTCCGACAACGTTAAAATTCAAAAAGAGTATAATTTTTAAGAAATTAACCTCTTGTCATCTTCTTTCGAAAACCATTGTTTGGTACCTACTCATGCTAAGTTTTTAAAAGAGTTAAACATTAACACTAAAATTGACGAAATGGTGAGCATTAAGTTAACAAGTGATTAAACTACGCTAATAAAAGATGATCCGTTTGAAATTAACATTACACCGGTTCCATGTTTCTTTCAAAATTCCTTTATTAGTAATATTACAATTGATAAAGATCTTTGTGTTAATATAATGCCAAACTACATTTTCGAAAAATTAAGTATTGGTGATTTTTCTCCACTTCACATACTCATTTTTCTATCTAATCGGAAAATAATGAAATCAATGGGAGTAGTTGAAGATGTGTTAGTCCAAACAAATCAAATGGTAGTCCCAACCGACTTCATCATCCTTGATGACGCTCCACTAGTGTTGGGGCGACCTTTTGTGAAAACCCACGAATCTTTGAAAAATCGGAAGCAAAACAATCTACCCATTCAATTAGGGGCATTCAAAAGAAGTGTCGATCTTAAGCGATCAATGAAATATCCAATCGACAATGATGACCCCGTAATTGAAGATGAAGATGAGCCACCCGATACAAAAGAAGAAATCTACCACTTTGTTGAAGAAGAGGTTACCATTGAACAAACCTTTTTGGTTCTTGACCAACATGAGCAACCAAATAAGGAGTCTCCTAAAGACCCACCACTTGAGTTTAAAGAACTCCCAAAAGGTTTGGAATTTGCTTTTCTCGACAAGGATGGTAAGCTACCTATAATTATTTCGTCAAAATTAAATAGTGTAGAAAAAGAAAAATTAATCACACTTTTGAAAAAACATAAAAACGCGATCGCTTAGAAGCTTGTAGATATTAAAGGAATAAGCCCTTCCTGGTGCACGCACAAAATTTTAATGAATGATGACTATAAATTGGTAACACAACCACAACGTAGAGTAAACCCAAACGTCCAAGAAGTGGTTAAAAGTGAAGTCATCAAATTGCTTGACGCCGGACTTGTCTAACCGATTTCCGATAGTCCTTGTGTACGTCCCGTCCAAGTAGTTCCTAAGAAAGGAGGTATGACGGTGGTCACTAACGAAAAAAATGAATTAATACCAACAAGAACCGTCACCGGATGGATAGTGTGTATAGATTATCGTCGATTAAATGAGGCAATAAGGAAAGATCATTTTCCCTTACCCTTTATTGATCAAATGTTAGAAAGATTATCCGGTCACAAATTTTATTGTTTCTTAGATGGTTTTTCAGGTTACTTTCAAATACTGATAGCACCCAAAGACCAAGAAAAGACAACATTCATATGTCCCTACGGAACTTTTGCTTATCGACGCATGCCTTTCGGTCTATGTAATGCCCCAGCAACTTTTCAACGTTGCATGGTGGCCATCTTTCATGATATGATAGAAAAGACTATGGAAGTCTTCATGGACGACTTTTCTATCTTTGGAGATTCATACGACCAATGCCTCGATAACCTCGAACGAATGCTATCCCGATGTAAGGAAACTAACCTTGCCCTTAATTGAGAAAAATGTAATTTCATGGTACCGGGGGGAATAGTACTCGGTCATAAAATCTCAAGCGAAGGAATGGATGTTGATCGGGCTAAAATAGACACTATTTCCCGATTACCAACCCCATCCTCCATTAGAGCAATCAGAAGTTTCCTAGGACATGTCGGATTTTATAGACGATTTATCAAAGACTTTTCTAAAATCTCAAGACCTTTAACAAAATTACTTGAAAAATATGCGCCATTCATCTTTGACAAGGATTACAACTAAGCATTTCTAACACTAAAAGAAATGTTAGTCAAAGCACCACTCATGATAGCGCCTGATTGGAAATTACCTTTTGAAATCATGTGTGATGCAAGTGACTTTGCAGTTGGGGCTGTCTTGGGACAAAGAAAAGATAAGCATTTTCACCCAATAGATTACGCTAGTAAAACACTTAACGATGCACAAGAAATTACACAACAACTGAAAAAGAATTACTAGCTTTACTATTTTCTTTTGATAAATTTTGTTCTTATCTTGTTCTTTCTAAAACGATAGTTTATACAGACCATGTAGCCATTCGTTATCTCTTTAAGAAACAGGACGCTAAACCACGTTTAATCAGATAGATTCTACTCCTCCAAGAATTCGACATTGAAATTAAAGACAAAAGAGGAGCAGAAAACACCGCTGCAGATCATCTATCCCGCTTGGAAGATCCATCTTTGGAGGCAACTAGGGACGAGCTAATCAATGAAAAATTCCCAACAGAGTCCTTAGAAATGGTGGAATACTGAGAAGAGCCATGGTACGCCGACTACGCCAACTACTTAGCTAGTGGAATAGTCGCAAAAGGACGGTTACATCATCAAAGAAAAAAATTATTTGCCGATGTAAAGCATTATTTTTTGGGAAGACCCTTATCTTTTCAAAATGTGTGCCGACCAACTTATCCGACGATGCATACGTGGTGGTGAAGCAAGAAGAATTCTCCTCCATTGTCACGAAGGTCCATACGGAGGATATCATGGTGCCCTCTAGTACTTTGATTCAGGATTTTATTGGCCAACCATTTATAAAGACGCCCAAAGTCTTATCCAGACATGTGATGCATGCCAACGATCAGGTAATATTTCTTCCAAAAACGAAATGCTACAAAATGGCATTCTTGTTTGTGAAATTTTTGATGTGTGGGGACTCGACTTTATGGGACCTTTCCCACCGTCAAAAGGAAACAAATATATACTTGTGGCAGTGGATTACTTGTCAAAATGGGCCAAGCCGAAGCTCTTCCAACAAATGATGGAAGAGTTCTGGTAAGATTCCTGAAACGATTATTTTCTCGTTTTGGAACTCCAAAAGCATTAATAAGTGATAGGGGTACCCATTTTTGTAACCATCAGCTTGAATTATTTTTAACAAGATATGGGGTCTATCACCGGATCTCAACGACATATCACCCTCAAACAAATGGACAAGCCGAAGTGCTAATCGAGGTCCGAAAAGAATACTTGAAAAAATCGTTGGGTTAAATAAAAAGGAATGGGCCGATAAATTAGACGACGCTTTATGGGCTTTTCGAACTGCATATAAAACAACCATAGGTACCACCCCATATAAGCTTGTCTATGGAAAAAGTTGTCATTTTCCGGTAGAAATAGCACACAAAGCCTACTGGGCAATAAAAAACGTAAACTTAGACATAGAAACTGCCGGTAAAAATTGATTTTGTCAATTTAATGAATTAGACGAATTAAGGAATCACGCATACTCTAACTCTGAAATTTAAAAGGAAAGGATGAAAATTTTTCATGATAAACATATTAAACCAAATGAATTTTGGGTAGGAGATAAAGTTCTATTGTTAAATTCACGACTTCGATTATTTCCCAGTAAATTAAAGTCTAGGTGGTCGGGACCTTTTTCTATCACCCATATCTTTCCACACGGTGCAATTGAAATTAAATCTCGGAATGGAATCCCATTCAAAGTCAATGGCCAACGGCTAAAGCTTTATCAAGGATTTATTGAGGGAGAAGAGGAAGAGATCTCGCTACAAGCGGCCGAGGAATGAACAAAGGTTTATGCACCAACATCATATCTTGTAGGTAATTGACGTCGGGAAAGCTTCTAAATCGGTAAGATTTCTAGAACCAAGTTTTGGTAATAGGTCACTCACACGTGCACTAAAAAAAATTACCCGCCACGAAACCGTACCCACTGGACATGGGGCCGTGGTCGGCTACTGTCGGGGATAAAACCCCTTTTGTCTTCTAATTTTCATTTTAACACGACCCGTTTCCCCGAAAACTCTCTGGTTCCTCCGAGAATCTCTGCAGATTTTCACATTCTTCCATCGTTCAACATCGTTAAGGTATGATTTTATCATCATAGTTAGTTAGTTTAATGATTTGCATGTAGTTTAACATCAAAAATTTGGAGAAAAATCTAGGGTTCTTGAACTTGAACCAAATCAAACCTCAAATGTTTACTTAGATCTGTTAGTATTAGTATAGTTGCATGTTATAGGAAGTAAATCAACTTAAATTGTTTGTGGATTTGCCCGATTTCAAACAGAAACCTCAAACCCTTGTTTTTGAACCGAAAAAGATGAAATTGAGGGGGTAAACGGTTTGTTTTTAGAAAAACGACTGATGTGTGCAAAATGCAACATATAAATTACATCAATTGTGGCATAAAACTAACCCTTTTTTAGTACTAATGTTGGAAAAAGTGTGCTTTTGTCTTCCTTTTGTATTTTCAGGATTAAATGAGCTCAAATTAACAAAAGAAGCAAAAAGGCAGCTAAATCTAACATAAATACAAGAAAAGGAACAAACGTGGCTTGCCCGACCTCCCCGAAAGCATCTTCCCAAGCATCTTCTCAAGCTTTATTAAGTTATTTCTGTTAAAAAATGCTTCATAAGTTGGAAAAATAATTTAAAACTCCAAGATTCCTTGTTCCGAAAATCTGCAGAAAGTTGAACACAGGGCCGTGCTCATTGAGCACGGGGCCGTGTCCGATGTACTGTTTCATTTAAAAAGAACTATTTCTGGTTTGTTTTCGTAGAATGTCTAGTCAAAACAGTGGAACTTCTTCTGCGCACACCAGAAACAATCGAAGGGAGAGAAGGTCATCAATCGAAGCGACTCTCGTACGTTACGTGATGGCATTACGTAAAGCTCTTGACGAGATGACTTCGGTAGAGGAGGTCCTAATAGACCGTATAAATTATCTTACGGTGGGGTTGGAAAACAGTTTTCAAGAAATAAACCTCTTGCACCAGAGGTTAAACATTCTTGTAACACCTCCTATGGAACCAATCCTCCCTTAAGAGGATTGGAACCTAGCACTTGGAATCAACAATCCTACCGGTTGGGACGACATTCCAGCGGAACCTCCTCTTGAAGATCTACAAGAAGTCCTGGTGGAGGTTGCACCTCCTCAAACCAATGCCAATGAGCCCGCCTTTCTTCTCCCTAGGGAGATAGAGGAATGGCTCGCCGACGTGTGAGGAACCCATGCCCGGAGAAAGAAGTTTCTCAAGCCACATCTAACCGAGGGATTTATCTTTTCGGAAATTTTGCTAATAGAATAAGTAGTAGGATAGAACTTCTTGGTTTAGATTTCTTGTGTTTCTTTGACCTAACTATCTAGTATTTTAACTTTTAGGATTATTTTGTAATTCTCTCTATGACTTAATGAATGATGGGTTTAGCTAATTTGGTGTTTGGATGATGTTGTAATGAGTAAAACACACTCTGGGTGGTGAAGGATAACAAGGGAAACTTGGACCAGCACCCCATGCACGAAAACAGGGCCATCCGACGAACTTTCTTCATTACAGCAAGTTCAGCACGGGCCGTGCCCGCCCAACACGGCCCCGTGCTGCACAGTCTGCAGAAAATACCCGGTTCAGGTAAACTGGACACGGGCCGTGTTCACCCAACACGCCCCCATGTCCAGGCTTCTGTTTCTTTTGTTCAACTTTTTGTTACTGGCACCTGAACACGGGGCCGTGCACGGACACCACGGGGCTGTGTCCAGACGCCCAGTAACATAAAATTTTGCCTTTTCACATCTTTTACACATTCAATCAACCTAAAAACTTATTTTTGGGACACATTGAGGACAATGTGTAATTTAAGTGTGGGGGGGATGCTAAAACTTTGAATTTTGCAAGTCCTAATTACAAGCCTTACACAAAACTCTATTGGAACCGCTAATCACCCCCAATTTTTTTCAAAAATTTTCATTTTTTTTACTTGTCTAGGTTTAACTTGGGAATTTCAAATTCTAAAAAGGTTATATTTTTACAAATTTACAACCGATAGCGTCGTGATAAAAAGAACCAACATAAGAAAATTATGAAAAGGCATGACAATCTTAGTTAAAATTTAATTATATATACTTGATCACATAAAAACCCATTCCCACAAAAGTGAGTTTTGAGCCTTTATTGAGCATACAAATACATATCTTTAAACTAAATGCTCATTTTTCGTTTCATGTGTGAATAGCCGCTTGGTTCTTACAACTCTAGAACTTGCCACGACGACACATTCCAGGTCCTTACCAACTTAAAACCGAGTAAGTAAATGATGGAGGCATTAGGACTAACCCTTTTTATTTCTACACCATTATTTTTCTTTTTTTACCACCTACCCAAAATCCCCCTAGTTAACCCCTTTGAGCCTAACCCAAACCAAACACCATTTCACCCACCAAAACCTTTTTTTATTTTTAACCATTTGTTTTAGTAACAAGCTCGGTTTTTCGTATGACTTTTCAAAAAAAAAATGTTGATGATGAAGCAAAAGAAATAAACTAGCAAGTTCATTAAAAATAACTTTGTTTGAATCATGGCTTCATCAAAATAAAAATTTTGCAAAAATAAAAAGTCTTACGAAAACCGACGCTTTTTACGCTTTTTCGTCTTTTTCTACTAACCACTAACCCAACCACCTACCTTTAACCCAAGCCTAACCCTTCACCCAAAAGTCCTCTTGATATTTACAAAGGTATATAGTTAAAAAGGAGGAGGATTGATTGCTTGGCAAGCCTATGGTAGGAGTAAGTTTCATGCCGCTCTCGAGTGATTCACTAAAATACATCTTCGGCCGAGTGTTGAGTGATCCCCCGTGAGGTATGTGAACTTGTATATAAATAGAATTTTAAAAAGGCATGTTATGCCCTAATAAGTAATTTATCTTATGAAAAGTTTTAGATAAATCATGACGAATAGGATTGTAAATAAATAAAAATAAAACTTAATAAAGAATCTTGGAAATCCCGACACTCTATGACAAGTCCAAAAACCTTCTCTTCTACCCATTCCATTTGGGAGTGCAAAGCCATATTATAAAGAGTTTTGCTTGAGGACAAGCAAAGATTCAAGTGTGGGGGTATTTGATGTGTGCAAAATGCAACATATAAATTACATCAATTGTGGCATAAAACTAACTCTTTTTTAGTACTAATGTTGGAAAAAGTGTGCTTTTGTCTTCCTTTTGTATTTTCAGGATTAAATGAGCTCAAATTAACAAAAGAAGCAAAAAGGCAGCTAAATCTAACATAAATACAAGAAAAGGAACAAACGTGGCATGCCCGACCTCCCCGAAAGCATCTTCCCAAGCAAAACAAGAGAACAGAAGGCTGAACACGCCCCCCGTGCTCAGTAAACACGGGGGCGTGCCCAAGTGTCAGCATAAAAGACAAAGCTGTAGAAGCTTCCATCTCCCACCACGGGGCCGTGCTCAGCGGACACGGGGCCGTGGTCAACTATAAGATTCGCAGAATCCAGGAAAATCTTGATAGTACAGATATGCTTCTGCACACGGGGTCGTTCCCAGCGGACACGGGGCCGTGGTCAACTAATGCAGACAAAAGCAATTAATGAAGAAAGAGAAGGAGGATGGACACGGGGCCGTGCCCGAGCTACTGTTCAGACTATAAATAGGGGTGCTTGGCTCATTTGCAAACCATCCCTTGGCACACCACCTCTCTCACACTTCACCCACCACCATCACAACACCATCATCCACCACCATCATCCATTGTCCATCATAGAGTGTGTGAGTCGTCTCGGGATCCAAGATTGATCGTAAGAGTTCTTGGCAATCAAAGGCCATGTTTGCCTAAGTCTCTTACATCACTTGGTGAAGACAAGTGTCTAGTGTAATACTTTTTATTTTTAATCTTTTCGCACTTTTTACTTGGTTATGTATTAATGACTTTAATAACTAGTTTCTTATGTTGAAGGTGATTCTTCCTTATCGTTTGTCCGTGGTGTCTTGGCATTATTTTACTGTCTATATAAAATAAAAGATTTTCACCATTCATATCTCCACGGTCTATATGGAGGTATGTTGGCTACCTGGTCGGGGGTTAAGGGAACGATTTGGTAAGAGTCTTGCCTTGTTCAGTGTATAGATCCTGCAAGGACCTGGGTCAAATTTAGTAGGACCTCCTTCAATACCCACCGGTATTGGATGGCGGGGGGTCCAAACTCTTTGATCCCCTCATATGTAAGCTACTATTAATACTTTAACCCGACTACTTAGGACTGTATCACTGCTGACTCAGACTACTTAGCCGAGGGTAACGTCACCTTCAAAAGAGGGGCCTACCATAATATGCATTAATAACTTAATTAATTATCTTTCAATAATCCAACCCTTTAGGATTGTATCTTTGCTGACTCAAACTACTGGGTTGAGGTAACGTCACCTTCAAAAGAGGGGCCTACTACAATAACTAAGATAATCTCTTAAATAGTACAAAAGTGCGGAAATAATCAAAGGTTAAACTAAACACGAGTCGGAGCCAAGTGATTCTTCTTGTCTATCTGTTTTTATTTTTATTTTTCAGCATTTTAGTTAGTTTTTATTTTTCTAGTTTAAAACCTTTTTCTAAACTTTTGATTTGATTAGACGTTGAGGATAAACCGGTACTAAAAGCTCTTGTGTCCTTGGATGACCTCGGTATCTTGCCAACACTATACTACGCTCACGATGGGTGCACTTGCCCATATGTGTGTTTAGTGTTAGTAAATATCGTGTTTTATAAATTTAAAACTTGGCTAAAAAGTGTTAAAAAGGGCTTAACATATACATTAAAAACTAATAACATTCATGCACATCAACGTCACTTGGGGTTTCATTTTCAGGGAAAACCTCCCCTACTCAACCAAAAATTTTCAAGTTTTCGAAACCAGGTCGAAACATGGGATTTTTGGGAAACAGGTTCCTGACCACAGGGTCGTGGTCAGCGAGCACGGGGGCGTGGCCAGCAAAATACTGTCAAACATGGGGCGTGGCCAGTGGCCACGGGGCCGTGTTCGGCTTGCTGTTTTCAGTTTTCTTCGAAAATTTATTGTTTTGTGTTTTCTTTCATATGGCCAGAAAATTCACGAGCTTCAATAAAAATGAATGGAACTATCAAGCCCGATTTGATATTCTCAAGACAAGGCCCGAGGAAATCCCAAGACAAGTATGCCTCGAAACCCTGGAAGTTGTGAGGCAGCTAGATTGTTTCAACACCCTGGTCATGGGTCCACTAAGGGTGGCCCTCTACACTAGACTCCATGCAGTTCACGAATATAGCATGGAGTTCTATAGCACATTCGCGTTGAAAGCTAAAGCAGAGCCATTTGATGGGGAGGGAGTTGAATTCCGTTGTGCGGGGTCGATGCTTTCAATCTCTATTTCACAGTTTGGGGTACAAATTGGGTTATCTTCCGAAGAGGATGCCGAAGAAGAAGAAAACACGGGTGGTCTTCGTGAGTATCGGCCGACATGCGTCAGACGACATGGTCTCAAATCGGGGAAGGACCATACGACCTAAGCCAAACCAAAAGCTCCCAGTTGTTGGACCCTCTCTACTGCTACATTCATAGGGTCCTTAGCAACTCTCTCAGTCAAAGGCGTGACAACATCGGTGTTGTTAACTTACGTAATCTGACGGTCTTGTATTGCATCCACAACCGTGTTCCTCTTGATGTCCCAAACATGCTTCTCCAAAACATGCACCTGAATCAATTAGCTACCTCCCCAACATCTATCTTCTTTGGGGGATGGATCTACCGCCTCTATAAGACCTTTTTTCAAAGAATGCCGAAATCCTTCCGTAAAGGTCCATGGTCAGGCAAGGTGGATCTCATTCAATGTTGTTCAATGGGAATCATCCTCGAGGCAGGTGATGGGACGGTCTGCTTCCAAACCATTCAGGGGCATGTTTGTAACCCACAGGGGCTCTCGTTCTTCATGCAATTCCAATCCATCCTCCTCCTCCTCCTCCTCCTCCTCAGTTTCATGGCCAGCCAGGTTCATCCTCTTCTCAAGGGGGTGATTTTCCTAACTTTCAAAGCTTACATGGTCTTTTGCAGGAAAACCTCTTATGCACCCGCAACACCTACAACATGGCCAGCAACACCTACACCCGGATCGGAGCAATGGAGAGGAACATCTCCGACATGCAAGATGACATCAGCCACATCCGGGAGCACATGGTGTATCGAGGAGGGGACGATGAAGACGAGGACATGGATTGATGCGGAGGCGTTGGAGGTGGTGTGACACAGATGCAGCTTCTACCAGGTTAACCCTTTTTATCCCACGAACGATTAACTGGCCTGCATGCCAAAGTTTGAACAATTTACTTTCTTTAACACTTTTACTTTTCTGCATTTTATTTTCCGTTTATGTGTGATGTAGTATGATTAACTTTGGTATGTTTAGGATGTTTATTATGTGTTGTGTGGTGTGGTATTTAAGCAAAACAGGTACCCAGGAAGCTTGGAGGCACTAAGTATTAGTGCTACATAAGCCCGGAAACCCAAAACAAAAGCCAAAAACCTGATTTCATTGATTGCAGACTGTCACCATGGGGTCGTGCTCAGCCAGCACGCCCCCGTGTCCACTACCCTGTACCTGCTGTTTGTCTGAAAACTGCCCGCCACGGGGCCGTGTCCACCAGGCACGCCCCCATGGCCAACTTCTGTAAGTTTCTGTTACTAGCACTCTGACCACGGGGCCATGCTCACCCAGCACGTGGCCGTGGCCAGGTGCCCAGTAACACCAAACCTTGTTTTTAAACACCTTTTTACACATTCAATCAACCTAAAAACTTATTTTTGGGACACATTGAACACATTGTGTAATTTAAGTGTGGGGGGATGCTAAAACCTTGAATTTTGCAAGTCCTAACAACAAGCCTTACACAAAACTCTATTGGAACCGCTAATCACCACAAATGTTTTTCAAAAATCTTCATTTGTTTTACTTGTCTTGGTTTAATTTGGGAATAACAAGTTCTAAAAAGGTTATATTTTTACAAATTTATAATCGATAGCGTCGTGATAAAAAGAACCAACATAAGAATATTATGAAAAGGCATGACAAATCTAATTAAAATTTGATTATATATACTTGATCACATTATAAACCCATTCCCACAATAAGTTAGTTTTGAGCCTTTATTGAGCATACAAGCATACATCTTTAAACTAAATGCTCATTTTTCGTTTCTTGTGTGAATAGCCGCTTGGTTCTTACGACTCTAGAACTTGCCACGACGATACATTCCCGATCCTTACCAATTTAAACCCAAGTAAGTAAACGATGGAGGCATTAGGACTAACCCATTTTCTTTTCAACACCATTATTTTTCATTTTCTTTATCACCTACCCAAAATCCCCCTAGTTAACCCCTTTGAGCCTAAACCTTTTCATTTCTAAAGCCATAAAACAAGCACCCTTTACCCACCAAAACCTTTTTCTTTTCAACCCTTTTATTTTAGTAAAAAGCTTGGTTATCTTGTGACGTCTCTTTATAAAAAAAATGATACTATAGCAATAAACAAACAAGTTCCTCAAAGAAACTTTCTTTGAAGATGCTTAGCTTGAATAAAAGTCACAAAAACAAAAAGTTTTACGACGACCGACGCTTTTTACGCTTTTAGCCCTTTTTACTAACCACTAACCAAAACCACCTACCCATAGCCCAAGCCTAACTCTTTCCCAAGTCCTCTTGATATTTACGAAGGTTTATAGATTAAAAGGAGGAGGATTGATTGCTTGGTAAACATATGGTGGAAGTAAGTTCCATGCCGGTCTCGAGTGTTTCACAAAAATACATCTTCGGCCAAATGTTGAGTGATCTCCCGTGAGGTATGTGAACTTGTATATAAATGGAATTTTAAAAAGGCTTGTTATGCCCAAATAAATAATTTCTCCTATGAAACGTTCTAAATAAATCATAACGAATAGGATTGTAAATAGCATAAAAATAAAACCAATAAAGATCTTGGATTCCTGACACTCAAGACAAACCCCAAACTTCTCTTCTACCCATTCCATTTGGGTGTGTAAGTGTCGCAACCCCCGACCCCTGCCCCGGGAGGCGAGCGGCCGCGAGCTCGCACATTCGGTGGTATCGGTGTTTTTTTATTTAGCAGCGGAATTTACATCAGGACCGTAGTTAGGAAATAGTTTATCAGAGTAAAACACCTTATTTTTATAATAATGAATACATGGGAAAAACCCAAGTTTCCAGTACAATATGTTTATAGGGATGAACCCTAATTTATTGAAATAAAACTGCGTCATTATTTAGGTAACTTTTATAGCCACTTTTCCAAGCCTTCAGTGCTCTCCAGCTGGCTTCTATTTGGCTTTCACATTTTGTTACCTGAAAGGCGTTTTAAAAACATTTGTCAGTGGGAAATACTGGTGAGTGAATCCCAGTTCAGTCAAAACAAGTTTTATCATTTTACAGCATTGAGGGTAATCCATCAATTACATTTGTTTTCATCTACTTTAATTACCACCCATGGCACTTTCAATCCTGACTTGTGGAAATGTTACTACTCACAGTGTAGTAACTAATTTTGTATACAAAACCCAACATACCGACGATAATTGTAGAATCACAAATACTCAATCACTGTTAATTATAATTTAAAACAATTGAGGTTTTGTAAAAACAGTTTACAAAAAGAAGGATTACTCACTTTGCTAATTTAGGTATTTCCTTGTGATTTCCTGGTTATAATCTATTAATTTAAACAATGCACATGTGTTAGTATAATAACCCAATTTACATTAGTTATACCCCCCTCCCGAGAGAGAACTCCAACGACGAAGTCAGGCAGAGCCTCGACATGCGTTACGGAGCACTAGATGAATCGGGCAAAGTAACTAATACGTAACCGGGGGTTATGATACTTACATCGAGGCAGAGCTTTGCTATTTTAGTGGGTATAATACCCGGGAATTATTTTAGCTATTCAGAGAATTTGAGAGATTTGTGAATTTTGAACGAGAAAAACAGAACGTCGAACTTCTCAATTTATAGGGCTGATCAGGGGGTCTCTCGCGCCCCGCGAGAGAAACAGGACAGGGCTTCGTGGCCCGCGAGCGAGGTAGAGTAGGGCCTAGCTTGGCTAAGTCGACCACTAGCCTCGGCACGCATTGCGCCACGTGGCATCACCAGGTGCGCCCTGGTGGCCAGTTGTCGCGGCCCGCGACTAAAGTGGCCAAGGGGGCCGCGCCCCGCGAGCGCCCCCTAAATCTTGTTTTATTTGATTTTTGTAAAATTAAAGGTATTTCGGGCCATTTTTTCTTATACGGGGTGTATTTTAAAACATATAGGACATGTTTTAAGAATGTAGGGGTGTCGGAAATATTTTAGGAGAGTTGTTATATCCTCCCCACCTTGTTTTAGAACTCGTCCTCGAGGTCTACTGGAATAGGTGTGGATATTTCCTCTGCATCTCGGATTCAAGCTCCCATGTATATTCTGGTCCTCTCTTGGAATCCCATTTCTTGACCAGAACTAATCTCTTATGTTTGAGATTCTTGATTTTTCTATCTTCAATCTGTAGTGGTCTCTCTATAAACTTAAGTTTCTCAATCACCTCTATGTCCTTAAGAGGTACTACTAATAATTCATCTGTTAAGCATTTCTTGAGATTACATACATGAAATACATCATGTATTCCTGCCATCTCCTCTGGCAGTTGTAGCTGATAAACTACTGGTCCTATTTTTCTAATAATCTCAAAAGGTCCAACGTACCTGGGGCTTAGCTTTCCTCTTTTAATGAATCTAACTACTATTTTCCATGGAGAAACTTTTAATAATACTTTATCTCCTACTTGAAATTCCAATGGTTTTCGCTTGTTATCAGCATAAATCTTTTGTTGATCACGTGCTGCTTTTAGTCTTTCCTTGACTTGAATAATCTTGTCTGTTGTTTCTTGCACTATTTCTGGTCCAGACAGTTGTTTTTCTCCAATTTCTGCCCAACAGACTGGAGTTCGACACTTTCGTCCATAAAGTGCTTCGAATGGTGCAGCATTGATACTGGTACGATATCTGTTGTTATAAGAAAATTATATTAATGGTAAATAATCATCCCAATTTCCTCCGAACTCAATTACACAAGCTCTAAGCATATCTTCCATCGTCTGAATTATCCTTTCACTTTGTCCGTCGGTTTGAGGATGATAAGCGGTGCTTAGATTTAACTTGGTTCCCATTGCTTTTTGGAAACTTTTCCAAAAACGAGAAGTAAAAAGCTATCTCTATCAGAAACAATAGACAAAGGAATTCCATGTAATGAAACTATTTCATTTACATATAACTTGGCTAATTGTTCCACACTGAAAGTTTCCTTCATAGGTAAGAAATGAGCAGACTTGGTTAATCTGTCTACAATCACCTAGATTGTATCATTACATTTTCGTGTCTTGGGTAATTTGGTAACAAAGTCCATTGTTATTAATTCCCATTTCCATACAGGCATTTCTAATTGCTGTAATAAACCTGAGGGTTTCTGATGTTCAGCCTTAACTTGTGAACAGGTTAGACATTTGGCAACATAGGCTGCTATATCCTTTTTCATTCCTATCCACCAGAAATTCTTTCTTAAGTCTTGATACATCTTATCACTTCCAGGATGTATCGTATACTTAGACTTATGGGCTTCTTCTAAAATTCGGTGGCGTAGGTTTCCTTGTTTGGGTATCCAAATTCTTTTCTTATGGAATCTCCAAATTCCATCTGCTCCTCGTTCTAACTCCTTAATCATTCCTTTTAATTTTTCAGTATCGTCCTTGATTACTGATTCTTGTACTTCTCTAATTTGTTCATTTAAATCTATCTGCAGGTTTAGTTTAAGAGAACGTACTCTTCTTGGCTAATCATGATACTTTCGACTTAAAGCATCAGCTACTACATTAGCATTTCCTGCATGATACTGGATATTACAATCATAGTCACTACGTATTTCCATCCATCGTCGTTGTCTCATATTTAACTCTTTTTGCACAAAGAAGTATCTTAAACTCTTATGATCGGTGAAAATGGTAAACTTACTACCGTAAAGATAGTGTCTCCAAATTTTAAGTGCAAAAATTATGGCTCCTAATTCTAGATCATGGGTCATATAATTCTCTTCATGATTCTTAAGTTTTCTAGAAGCATAGGCTATAACCTTTTGGCGTTGCATCAACACACATCCATAACCTATCTTAGAAGCGTCACAATAAACTACAAAGTCTTCAGTTCCTTCTGGTAACGCAAGTATGGGTGCGTTAGTTAATCTATGCTTAAGAATTCTAAAGGCTTATTCCTATTTTGGTCCCCATTCAAACTTAACAGATTTACTGGTCAGTTTTGTTAAGGGAATGACTATTCTAGAAAAATCTCGGATAAACCGTCTACAATAACCTGCCAGTCCAAGAAAACTTCTCACCTCCGTTGGTAATTCAGGGACTTTCCATTTAGTAATTGCCTCAATTTTTATGGGATCCACATGAATTCCTTCATGATTGACTAAATGTCCAAGGAATTGCACTTCTTGTAACCAAAATTCACATTTTGAAAATTTAGCATAGAGCTCTTCTTTTCTCAGTAAATTTAAAAGTATATGCAGATGCGCTGCATGTTCTTCTTTATTCTTAGAGTAAATAAGAATATCATCTATAAAGACAATTATGAATTTATCCAGATATGGCTTACATATTCTGTTCATCATTTCCATAAATGCAGCTGGGGCATTGGTTAAACCAAATGGTATAACTGTAAATTCATAATGACCATACCTTGTCCTGAAGGTAGTTTTAGGAATGTCCTCTTCCTGTACCTTTAATTGATGATATCCTGAGCGTAAATCGATCTTAGAGAAGAATCGAGCTCCTTGAAGTTGATCAAACAGATCATCGATTCTCAGTAATGGGTACCAATTTTTAAACGTAACCTTGTTCAATTCATGGTAATCAATGCACATATGCATCGACCCGTCCATTTTCTTGACAAACAAGATTGGTGCTCCCCACGGTGATGAACTTGGCTGTATGAAACTTTTCTCCAAAATTTCGTCCAATTGTTTCTTCAATTCTCGCATTTCAGCTGGTGCTAAACGATAAGGTGTCTTTGCAATCGGTGTTGTCCCTGGTAGTAGATGAATTCTGAATTCAACCTCCCTATCTTGTGGTAGTCCAGGTGGTTCTTCTGGGAAAACATCTGAAAATTGAGATACTACGGGAATATCTTTCAATTCTTTTCCTTTAGTATTAATGATTATAGAAATCATATACACTAGTTATAACAACCCTCCTACAATATTTCCGACACCCCTAATATATCTAGAATGTCCCTATACGTCTTAAAATGCACCCCGTATATGAAAACCAAGCCCAAAATACCTTATATAATAAAAAATAAAATAAAAACAAGAATTCAGTGTCGCTCGCGGGCCGCGAAGATCCCCTAAGGATCTTACGTGGGGCGCGACAGCTAGTCACCAGGGCTCATCTTGATGTTGCCACGTGTCAAACGCGTGTCTAAGCTTGATCAGTGACTGGGCCAGGCTAGGGCCTACCCAGCCTACGTCGCGGGCCGTGAAGCCCTTGGCTGTTTCCTACACGAGCCGCGAGGAAGTCCTGACCAGCTCCTATAAATTGGGAGCATCGGCTGTTCATTCCGATCGCTCACACACAAACTTTCTCTCTCAATTATGAATATTATAAACTATACTCGGGCATAATACCCCCCTAAATAACGAAGTTCTGCCTCGTTGTAAGTATTTTAACCCCCGGTTACGTATTAGATACGCTGCCCGATTGATCTAGTGTTCCGTAACGGCTGTCGAGGTTCTGCCCGACGTAGTCGTTGGAATTCTGTCTCAGGGAGGGTATTACTAATATAAATATTGGGTTATTATACTAACGCATGTGCATTGTGTAATTAATAGATAATCACCAGGAAACCCTAAAGAAAAACCCTAAGACAGCAATGTGAGTAATCTCCTTTTTTGTAAACTGTTTTTACAAACCTCAAATGTTTTACATTATATTAAACATTGATTGAGTATTTGTATTCTACAATTATCATCGGTATGTTGGGGTTTTGTATACAAAATTGTTACTACACTGTGAGTAGTAACATGACCACAAGTCGGGTTGACAGTACCGTGGGTGGTAATTAAAGTAGATGGAAACAAATGTAATTGCGCGACCGCCCTCAATGCTGAAACACGGTTGTACTTGTCTTGATTAAACTGGGATTCACTCACCAGTATTTGCCACTGATAAAATGTTTTTAAACGCGTTTCAGGTAACAAAATGTGAAAGCCAAATAGAAGCCAGCTGGACAGTACTAAAGGCTTGGAAAAGTGGCTATAAAAGTTACCTAAATAAAGAGATGTTTTTATTGAAATAAGATAGGGTTTATCCCTATGAAAATGTGTGTATTTGAAACTTGGGATTTTCCCATGTGTTTGATATTATAAAAGTAGTATTTTACTCTGATAAAATATTTCCTAACTACGGTCCTGATGTAAATTCCGCTGCCAAACTGATAAACACCAATACCACTGAAACTGGCCGCGGCCGCCGGTTCCCAGGGTATTAGGGGACGGGGGTTGCGATAGAAGGTGGTATCAGAGCTAAGCCACTGATTCAGCCATAGAAGTGTTCTGCTGACACCAAAATTTATTCAATATGTTAGGAAATAATCTACGGGATTTTGTGCACATCTGTATATTATTGTTGTGTGTTATTTGACTATTTGTTAGTTTACAGTATGAGCGACCAAGGACCTTCAGACGCTTACCTTCAGTTGTCCAGGTCACCTAGGGATGAAGGCACCTCTTCACAGCCTACCCTCTCAGGGTATTCTACTGACAACGAAGATGGGATATTCGTGTTCAAGGCCCAATCTAAAGAGCCATTCCCTCCCAAGAAAAGAGGTTCAGCAGAGGAGCGCATGAACGTAGAAAAAGGATGAAAAAGTTACAACAGCAGCGAGCTTTAGCAGCCGCTAAGAGAGAAACAGATGCCCACACTCAGGATATGCTCAATAGGAGTCTAGCAAATTTTCTTATATTAGCAACTACAGCTGCAAACCCTAATCTAGAGCAACTCATAGCACCCCAGCCATTTCCACTGTTTCCCACACAACCAATGGAAATTGAAGCCAACCAAATTCCAATGCCTGACTTTGACCCAGCTGAGATACCTAGAATACCAGCACCCCATCCTTCAGACCCAAACTATGACCCGTGGTTTAACGACCATAGGGATTACCAGCAACGCTACCCAATACCAGAAGATGAACCTATGCCAAACCTAGCAGCCTATCCAGACTTGGACCCTTTAGATCCCTACTATGATAATGATCAATACATCAGGGAAATTCTAGAGAACCCTTATCCTTACCAAGAACCCATGGCCCAATTCCCAAACCCAGTATAAGCCCCTGCACCACCCATGAGCGCTGAAAATGTGCAAGAGCTCCGAACCTTTGGTGAGGATATTTTAGAAGGAAGTGAGAGAATGAGACAGATTGGAGAGCGACTCGTCTGGAAGTATGACGAGCGTAATCTGGAGTTCTGGATGAACCCATACCAGTAGTAGTAGTAATAATAATAATAATAATAATAAAATAATAATTTATATAATATGTGTGTATATTTGAAAAAAAAATCTAGAAAATAGCCATGGATGCATAATAGTATTGTAATTTTAAATTTCAGTTCCAGTTTGTACTAGAAGCCTAATATATAAAATAGAGTAAGTCACAATGCTCGACGATTTTGATCAATATGCGTGTTGTGTGATCATTTGCATTAAATATTATTTTGTGATATTAATATGTGGTAAATGTTTAAAATTCAGATGGACAACGAAGTGAATCAGGAAAACCAGAATAACAATAATAATGGAAACCAAGTGGATAACAGTGCCATTCAACACATAGTGGCACAAGGAATTATAGACGCAATGCCATATATTATCCAGACGGTTAGGGAAGCTGATAATAAAAGTAAGAATGGTAGTAAACGACCTACTGAACCAGAAAACAACGTAAACAATGGACCCATACTTCAAGTGCCCATTCCCAAAAGAAGAAGAACCATGTCTTATGGTTGTTCTTATAAAGAATTCCGGTCTTGTAAACCAATGGAATTCTCGGGCTATGAAGGGGCAGTTGCAGCTCTACGCTGGATAGATAAGACTGAGGCAGTCTTGAAAATAAGCAAGTGCGCGGAAGAGGATAAGATAATGTTTGCTTTCAATCTGTTTAAAAACTCAGCTTTAGAATGGTGGAACACTATCCTCCAATCTAGGGGAATTGATCGAGTCTACAATATGGAATGGGAGGAATTTAAAGATATGGTAGAAAGGAAATTCTGCCCTCCCAATGAAAAGGAACAGATAGCAAATAAGTTCCTAAACCTTAGAATGACTGGAGTGGATAGTAAAGGTTACACTACGCTATTCTTTGAATATGCTAGGATAGTGCCAACCCTTGCTTCACCAGAACTAGTATTAATCTCCCGTTACATATGGGGATTAATCAGTGAGATTAGGCATGTAGTCAAGGTGGCTAGACCCCAAACTATAGAAGAAGCTGTAGAATTAGCAAACTGATGAGCTAGTACGTACACGAGAAGAGAACCAGAGGAAGAACCTAGCTCAAAGACTTACTCAAGAATTTTGCTATGGAAATTCCAACCGTGGGAAAAATGTAGGTTCTACCTCTACACCTTACTGTAAAGCCTGCAAGAAGAAACATTCAGGAAGATGCTCCACTTACTGCAACTTCTGCAAAATACCAGGACACAAGGAAGAAGACTGCAGGAAGAAACCTAGCAATGGAGTATGCTTCAACTGTGGAGAAAAATGTCACATCAAGCCACACTGTCCGAAACTAGCTCCAGCCATGAACAATAAGAATACTAAAAATGCTAGAGCATTTGTTCTGACATCTGAAGAAGCTAAGATGATCCCGGACGTGATAGCCGGTACGTTTTTAGTTAATGATGTTTTTGCTAAAGTATTATTTGACTCTGGTGCGAACCAAAGTTTTATTAATACTTCATTTTGCAAACTTCTCAATCAACCATTAACTAAACTCCCACAAGAATGTCCAGTAGAGAAAGCAAATGGGGAAACCATCAAGATTACCGAAATCTTACAGGGAGCAAGAATCGAATTTTTAAATCAAAAGTTTATTGCAAACCTTTATCCAATGAATCTGGCAGTATTTGATGTTGTATTAGGAATGGATTGGTTAATAGCCAATAAATCCAGTATTCTATGTGATCAAAAGTCAATCCAAATAAATTCACCAAAGGGTGAAAAGATCACAATTAAAGGACATAAGCCAACTAGATGCACATGATTCATCTCTGTCATGAAAACTACAAGTTGTGCAAGAAAGGGATCAATAGTGTATATGATTTCCATAATCATTAACACTGAAGGAAAGAAATTAAAAGATATATGTGACAACTGTCAAAATTCCAACTATCCGTACAATTATTAAACAATGATTAGTGCTTAATGACTGTGCTGAATTACAATTAATGACTTGAATTGCTTTCTGGTTATTGTTATCATACATACATGTGCATCACATATTGCAAATGACATGTCATTATTGCATGCAAACTTTACTGATTTAAATGATGCACGAAACACAGTTAGCACAATTATCAGATAAATTAGAAATATGCTGACGGAGTTCAGTACGTAGACATACATTGTATTGAGACACAGAATGAGCTAGAAACCAAGTATTACACAAGTATAGTGTGTAGGAAAGTAAGGATCACAAAACTGCCTTCCTAGAGATAGCTTAAGTGCCGGAAAGTGCCTAAAACTCACATAAACTGCAGAATTCTGTAGAAATCAGCAAAATTCAGCATTTAAACACTTTAATATCATGTGAAAATATAATTAAATGGTCCAAAATGCTTTCCTAAGTATCGGGAATCAAAACTGTCACAAAAGGTAACATAAAGCACACTAAACTGCATAGTTTAACACCTTAACGAACTGGTAACCAACCGAACAACCGGACACTACCTGAAATACCAAATTTTCACTAGAAACATTGTTTTAGCATTACCAAGCTAATTATGGTCCCCGAACATCATAACACACTATATAAACATATAATAACTAAACACCTAGCTATTATACTTAGATTTCAACTAAATTAACCTAACTAACAATTATATCCTAACCAAGATGTGACACCTGTGTCACTACGACCATCATACCAATACAAATTCAATGAAATCTTAGGTTTCATTCTAGGAATTTGTACAATTTCATGTGACTTTTGCACATATCAATCCTAGTTCAATTTCAAGCTTTAAATCGCTTTCTGGAAAATTATACGAGAACTGATGCGCAAACGTAATCAATTTAACGCAAAAAACACTCCGGAATAGTGACATAGGCTTAACATACCTTAAATAACCTTTACATAACTTAGAAATAAGTTTTGGATGGTTTGGGGTGTCGAAAACAAGTTTATTCGATCGCAGGGACTATTTACGTCAAACTGTGAAAGTATGCTGATTCGTATAGTAACGAACATTTCAGAACTTGATCATCAGCTAAACACACCCTAAATACCCTTTACATAGCTTAGAAATAGGCTTTGAGGGGTTCAGTATGCGAAAATATGCTTATTTCATCAATAGGGACTAAAAGCGTCAAAAAGTGCATAAGTTTGCATTTACGCGCATATCTTACGTTCTGAACATATCAGGACATCCAAAAATTTTTGTAATCATTAAAGTATTTTATTTTAGTGATTGGAATGCAAAAATACCACTCGTCGCGCAATTTGGATCGTTTTTCGCGTCCGTTCGTGTTTCGTCGTAATTAACGCAACCGTATGACCAAACGAATCGACATCCGAGATAATTTCAAGCATGTTTCAAGTCCCCTATGCTTTAACATCCTTTTAGAGCCTTGAAAATGGGTTAACGGGGTTTAAACGCGTCGAAAATGGCTTAAACATGCTGCAGGGACCATTCTTGCCAAATTACAAAACTTTCTGGCCCAGATAGGCCGTGGCGTCGCGCGACGGGGTACCCCCCTTTGCCATAGCACGACGCGACGGGTGATTTTTGACAGAAAACCTATTTTCAGCAACCAGCTTGAATTTGAGGATCTTTTGTGCAACTTTCTCAATACTTCGGACTGGTTTCAAGCTCCCATTGTTTACAAAACCATGTTCCACAAGTGTATGGCCAAGATTGAACCTTCTAACCACTTGGAATGATCTCCTTGATCCTAACTTCCTATAAATAGAATTGGGTTCTTCATTTTATTCCTCACATTTGATTCAATTCTGCTCTAAGTTGGAGTTTTATACTTCATACCTGAGTAATTTGAATCAAATCTTCCTTGCTTGGACCTTTTGTAAGCTTCTTTCATGCTTTTTATTGCTTTGCAAGCATGAAAGTCAAACAGTGTTTGACTTTCTGCTTTGACCACGATTTGGTCAACACAAAGTTCTTTTGAACTTTGCAACGTGAGCGTAATCACGATGGTTATAGTCCCTTGTAACTATACCTACTGATTACCACGTCGATTAGTCGAAGTGACGAGTCAAAGTTTCGGTCAAAATACGTGTTTATGCATATTTTGCGTCGAAGCTATTTTCGGGTATCAAGACACTTTGTTTTGATATCAAACCTGTTTTCTAACTTAGTTAAACATGTTTTAACATGTTTAACTCGTCACTTTTAGTCTAGTGCTTGTATAGGGTCGTAAGTCAAGCGGTCTTGAAAACTCTTAGAATTTCGAACCCGACCTGTTTGGTCGATCGTTAGGATCCGACCAAGCATGTTTTGTGACCATAGTTGTATAGGGAATAACCTTCCGAGGTTATACCTTATGGTCACTTAGTTTAATTAGTTGTATGATAGGTAGTTTATATGCCTTAGGAAAATGACCAAAATGCCCTTTTCATACATAATTTGTATTTAAGCATATGTAACTTAATTTTTGTCACTTAAACTGATTATGCAACATATTTAAACATGTTAGGGCATATAATACTTGTCATAGGACTAGTTAGGCGTCTCGAACGCGCATTCACGCGAACGACACGTTAAAGTAGCGTAAGCTACCTTAATAAGTCGTAACGGGTCGTAAGCACTTAGGATAGGTTCCAATTTAGAATGTAGGCTTTGTTAAACCATATCACATGAGTTCCAATACTCATTTGGTTTACGAGACCTCATTCTACCCGATCTTCCGATTTAGATACCGATTGTTTAATATAGTGATTGCATACTAGGTACCACTTGATTCCTTGATTTCCGAGCTTTGTTAGGACACTTAATCGAGGATACTTACCATCTCAAGTGAGTACATAGTCCCCTCTTTTACGTTTTCAAATGTTTTGGGGTGATACATATGTGCCGATACGCTATTTTCATGATTTCAACTATATGATTACACACGCATGATACTTATCTTTTGACAAATTGAACTATTGTCCATGACTTAAACACTGATTTTCAAAGTTTGTACGACTATTTGTTTGTTCATATGTTTACTAGACACCCCATTCCTGTTGTATGGAATGTCAAAAACCAAATTTTAACCAAATAGAATTTGCCTTTGTGGTATTTCTATAGTCTCTAAAGTGTATTTTGATGCACTAAGGTTTGAATGCATTACCAAATCGCGATATATGGTATATTTCGATATACTACCAACGTGATACTGTTTTGCTAAAGCATAATTTGATATGCAATTATTTACTAAAGTATAGTTTAATATACTACCAAACTACGATTTAGGTATGATCCGACATACTACCAACGTGATATTATTTACTAAAGTATAGTTGATATACTACCGACTCTGTTATTTCACAAACTAAAGTATATTTTAATATACTACCAAAGCATAGTTGATATGCTACTTCTAAAACCAAAGTATGATTTGATATACTACCGATGCTTATATTCTTAAACCAAAGTATACTTATGATATACTACCAAGTCTATTATTTCAGAAACCAAAGTATATTTTGTTATAATATCTATTTGACTATTTCATAACTAAAGTATATTTAGATATACTACTCATCCGCTTATCTTAAAACCAAAGTATATTTTTGTATATACTATAAACATTTTACCAAAACGACGCATTTTAGAAACAAAACTTTTACAAGGATTCATGGCTATTTTTGAAAACATAAAACCTCTTCTTGCGTTATCCAAAGCCATGAATATAGTTCACAAATCCTATGTTACTCACATGCATTTTTATGCTGACGTACCTACTTTCACATATGTTTCAGGTGCTGCTATGTGATGATTGTTGATGCATGCTACACATAGGATGGACTTGTGCCTTAGCGACTTTAAAACTTGAGAGACAATTATTTGTATTTATTTGATTTTTATTAATACAATGAGTTCAATAATTCAATAAAACGAAACTTTAAATCCATGGTTGTGAAACAATGATTCTGTTACGACACTCCCCGATGTTTCCGCCGCGGTTTGTTGTTTTACGCGGTTGGGGTGTGACACAAGACCCCCCCCCCCTTGTGGACGGTCACTTGTGGCCCCCACTCTTTAATAGATCTTGTCTCACTTTTAAAAACATAAGAACCCTTAGAAAAATATGTGTTGGTGATTATAAGTATTAACTCCAAGGTCATAACCACATCTTTCTCATTCTACACAACACACACCACTCTCCTTCTTCCCTTCTTCCTTGGGTTTGGCCGAGAACAACAACAACAATACCACCACCTTCACTTCATCTTCATCCAATTTCAAGTAATCACAAAGGTATTAGAAGGTGTATAAGGAAGCTTGGAGCCTTTGGAAGTTGAAGGACCTTTCTTTTGTGCTTTTATCCACTCCATTTCATCTAGTGATCATCCCTAGCTTGAGCTAGTAGTAAGAACACTCTACACTTCATTTTACAGCTTATTTTGGTGGTTAAAAGAAGAAACAAGTTGTTAATCTTAAAGAACACTAAGAATCTTGAACTTGAAACTTGAACATAAGACTAAATACATAAGAACTCATGATGTAACACCCCGTGTTTTCGAAAGTCAAGGTCAAAGTCAACGACCGATTTCGCGCAACTTGACTTGTAGTAGATTTCTTTTGGATGTTTATTTTAGTTGTATTATGTGGAGTAAGTGTCAATAATTACAATAATCGACGTATGTTACTCGCGAACTATTCGACTTACGACTGTGAACTATAGGAAGTAAATATGCGATAAAGCTAAACGATAATCAAACTATGCTAATCGAATCAACTTCAAATCGAAACTCGAACTACATATTTTAATTATTGTTATATGTGTGTGTGTGCCCTATGTGTTACTTGTGCATGTTCATTTATGTTATGTGTGAATCGCAATCGAACTCGAACCGCAATCGAACTCAATCGAAATCGAACTATGATGGAAATAGTAGATGGGATTAAAAGTAATTTGACTAGGAAAATCTATCGCATCGAATCGCTCGCAACCGAAATCGAAACAACAAAAAAAAAACGTCGCGCCAAACACTTGAACCAAGCGCCATCCAGCCGGATTGCCATCCGACCGGGATGCCACTTGGTTGAGGTGTCAGGTCGTCATCTGACCGAGGTGACATCCGACCGGACAGTCATCCGGGCGGGATGCCATCCGACCGACCCACACTTTCCCCTTTTGGAATCCTATAAATACCCATGTCATTGTCATCATTTCCACTTTTGGAAATCCGCCGTCCGAACAGTTCGTGCTCCCCACCTTTTCTTCGATTTCTCTCAATCCAGGTAAGATCTCGCCCTAAATCTTGTACTTTCTTGATCTACACGCACTCCTACACCTTTCTATGTTTTGAATCTTAACTTCTAACCGTGAAATCACTAGATTTGAGGTGCTCTAGGATGATTTCATCATAAGTTCTTGAAGAACTTCTTGTTTTGGCCTTAATCCACCAAGAACAACTTAGATCTGATAGATTTCCACATAAATACACAAAGATCTCGCGTAGATCTAAGCTTAAATGTAGTGAAAAAGGATTGAAAGATGGTTTCTAACTTTCTTTCAACTCTTTTACACTCAATACACTCAAAACCGATAGGATCCGGCCCTGATCTAGCCCTCTACTTATTCTTAGTGTTGTGCTAGCTCAAGATCAGGATTCTACCCACGAGACCACCGATCTCAGGTTAAACAAGGATAACCATCTTGAACCGGTTAACTGCTCGAGCTAGGGTGATTCCTGGTCGATCAGGTTACTTGGATCGAGATGGGATTCTGTTGGTTAAAACGTTTTCAAAATGTCTCGATAAAACGACAAACGACCAAAACGACCAAGTGTGAGACGAACGGAACAATCGGAACGGAATGCTGTCCGACCGGACTGCTGTCCGAGCGGATAGACTACCCGAACGAATTGCTGTCCGAACGGATAACATCTTGGGTCCCACACTTCATCAACTCCATCTGAAGTTTGAGTATTGAACGAATTGCCATCCGATCGGACTACCATCCAACCGGATTACTTTTCGGATCATGAGATACTAGGACTTTAAAGACTTAAACAATTTTCAACATGTTCATTAACAGGGTTGCCACCCAGTCGTATGGACATCCGAACGAGTGACTCTTCTGTTGTGAATTTGCTTCCACTAAGTAACCTCATCACTAGAGTCACCGTCCGACCGGACTACCGTCCGACCGGATGATCATCCGAACGGATTGTCATCCGCACGATTGGCCGTCCGATCGACCGACTTGAAAGATAAAGATACTTCAACATTTTTAAAATGCTACAACAAAAACTTCAAAGGACAAGCTATCATACACAAACACATCCTCATCATAGGAAGAAACAATCCACTCGAATAGTCATCCGACTGGACTACCGTCCGACCGGATGACCATCCGAACGGATTATCATCCGCATAAACAAGCCGTCCGATCGGATTACCATCCGACCGAACTGCTATCCGACCCATTCACACTTGATATCGTTTTACGAGTCACTTATCGTTATGCTATCAAATAATTCAGGCTAACCCTACTCGCTAAGCGCTCCCTTCAATCCATCAACCGCGGTGAGTATACTCGATCCGTTTTTGCTTTAAGCACTTTTGGGTGTTACATACGTTACAACTATTCAAATCACATCAAACACACTACTCAATACTATTTGAACGCTAACCGTTAATGCACGTTATACGTGGCTTATGAATGCTTGTTTGTTATGTTTACACATGGAATGCTGTCTACCTGCCTTAGCAACGATAGTACTATAGTTTGGACTCAGCACCCGTTCACACGGGGGTTGTTAAGGACAATTAATTGCATGGATTACGGTGGTAATCATGTATTGCGAACTGCCTCGGGCAGTCAACCCGCAGTCATTGGTAGCGATGGGTCTATGTCGATAACTAACGTGCTTCATTTCACTATTTGTACGTGCTGGTTATGCGTAAACGAATTCGAACTCTATATGCTATTATCAAACTTGTATGCTCACCTTTACATTATATGTATTGACTTTATTTTAACGTATGTGACAGGTGCTTAAGTTGTTTGTATGCCTAGCTCACTGTGAAATCGAGGCTAGGAATGGTCTAGGATGTTCTTTGTGCAGTGATGAAATCGAAGCTAGGAAAAGAGCTCCTAGAAACCAATAAATAAACTATCTATGTATAAATCTGAGTTGTCGGAACATAACTATTTGCCTAGATTTTATCTGTAATAATTTGTTTACTGTTTGAGGCATGGTATGGGACATGTTATTTTAAATTGAATAGTAATGATAATTGTTATGAAACTTCTGGACAATCTGTTTCGCTTAGTGCCATGCCCCGATGATTCCGCCATCGGTTGGGGTGTGACAGATTGGTATCAGAGCCATAACTATAGGGAATTAGGTAAGAGTCGACCTAGTCCGGGTCGATATCTTAGATAACTAGTCTATAGTTAGGAACCAACAGACCGACTTATGCATGTCCGTTAGGGATTTTGCATAAGTTTACTGCTATTTTCCCGCTACTCACACAACACACTACACATCGTTAACAAATCGTTGAATTGTGGACGACGTTATGCTACGATATACTAGACGGGACCGTTATATTCGAACAAATCGCAGACTTTAAATGATAGGTTTCTGTATTCTGACCGCCTTTGTGATTACATGCGTATGTTGTTATGTGTTTATGTGCTCTACGTGCTTATGTGTTTATGTGATTATGTGGTTCTGTGTTCTACATGGTTATGTGTCTAGGTATTTACATGATTATGCGTGTTCCTGAGCTTTAGTAAGTAGTAGACGTGTGAGGTAAGATTCGAATGCAATGTGTTGAGTCATGTGACGATGTCTGTTGCAGACAATGTCATCTGGATCCTGTCATCCCTTACTTTCTCGTCAAGAAAAGAGAGACAAACGCCTTGCTGCCATCATCGCTAAAAGTGTAGCAAAGGCTGTGAGTGAGGTCTACGAGAACGTCAGCAAGTCGTCTGAGGAGTCGAGAACCGAAGCTCCTAAAGCTACCACCAAAGCCTTCAATTTCAAGCAATTCAAGTCGTGTGGGGCAAAAGAATTCACTGGCGAGGGAGGCCCCACAGCGTTGTTCCAATGGTTTGACTCCATTGAGGTCACTCTACGACAAAGCGGTTGCCCTGATGACTTCCGTACTCTGAACGATACCGGCGTCTTTCAGTCCCGTGCTCTAGACTGGTGGACGGCCGAGAGGAACAAGCGAGGGAACGATGCAGCCTACGGTCTGTCGTGGGACGATCTCAAGGAAGTCATGCTGGAAGAATTCTGTCCTCCTCATGAACGTCAGAAGCTAGAGGATGAATTTTGGCACATACAACAAAAGGATGGTGAAAATGCTGCACTCACTGCTCGCTTCAAACAGCTTAGCATCATTTGTCCCAATCAGGTCAAGACTCTAGATACGGCAATCAAGAAGTATATCCGAGCCCTGCCTGACTGTGTTGCCGATTTCATGCAAGCGGCTAAGACTACGACGATCGAAGAGACTTATCTACTGGCCGCTGAAATCAATGACAAGCGGGTCAAGGCTGGTGTCTAGGATAAAACTTCAAAGCACCTGCATCAAGCTACTACCGCCGCACCGACTGCTGAAACCACCACCTCATCAAACAACAAGAGGAAGAACAAGAGAAAGAGCAGCTCCAACAACAAGAACTGTGCGATCACTGCTGCACCGATACAAGCTGTACCAGCCCAACAGCGTCAAGTAGTGGCGCCTGTGGCAAATGCACCGCCTGCTAAGTGTGCAAACACTGGGCCACACCCGCTCTGCCCTACTTGTACCTACCACTACCCGACTACCATTGCTTGCCGTTTTTGTGCTCATTGCAATATGTACGACCATTTCACTACCAGCTGCCGTGCTCGATAAGCTCCTTCTCATCAAGCTCTGCTCACCGCCCCTCAGGGTCAACAAGCTACTCCGGCACCCGCGGTCAACGCCAGAGCCTGCTTCGCATGTGGCAATCCTAATCATTTCGCCAACATGTGCCCAAACAGGGTTGTGAAACAAGAGCCTCAGCAGCAACAACAGCAGCCTCAGCAACAACAGCAACACCAGCAGCAACAGCAACAACAAGCCGCACGCGCCATAAGTTTCAACATCAACGTGGGTCAAGCCCAAGCCGACAACAACGTGGTCAATGGTACGTTCCTTGTGAATGGTATTTATGCTTCATGTTTATTTGATACTGGAGCCGATAATTGCTTTGTGTCGTTCGAATTCGAGAAGCTCCTTAGTCGTAAATGCTCCCGACTCTCCTCGACGTTTGATGTTGAAGTCGCTACCGGAAGAACCGTCGCCGTTAATTCCGTTCTTCGTGATTGTACTCTTGAGCTCAACAATCACATTTTCCCAATCGACCTTATTCCGATGCAACTCGGAAGTTTCGATGTCATAGTAGGCATGGACTTTCTTCGCGAAAACCATGCTGAAGTTGTGTGTTTCGACAAGATGATTCGATTCTCGCTCGTGAATGGTGATATATTGTGTGTCTATGGTGAAACCGCTTCGAAAGGTCTTAAGCTCATGTCATGTGTCCAAGCTAGCAAATATCTCCGCAAGGAATACAGAGCTTTCTTGGCTAACATAGTAGTAGCGAAGAAGGAAAAGAAAGAGAAGAAGGAAGTGAAAGATGTTCCTGTTGTTCGAGAATTTCCTAACATTTTTCCAGAGGATCTTCCCGGTCTACCACCAAGTCGTGACATCGACTTTCGTATCGACCTCATTCCTGGAGCCAACCTTATTGCCAAAGCCCCTTACCGGCTCGCACTGTCCGAAATGCGTGAACTCTCAAACCAACTCCAGGAATTACTTGAGAAAGGCTTCATTCGCCCGAGCACCTCTCCTTGGGGCGCGCCAGTCCTCTTCGTTAAAAAGAAGGATGGGTCGTTCAGGATGTGTATTGACTATCGGGAATTGAATAAGCTAACTATCAAGAACTGCTATCCCCTACCTCGCATCGATGATTTATTTGATCAATTACAAGGTGCTACGTGTTTCTCGAAGATCGATCTACGCTCATGCTATCACCAACTACGCATTCAAGAGGAGGATATACCCAAAACCGCGTTTCGCACTCGTTACGGCCACTACGAATTCGTTGTTATGCCCTTTGGTTTAACTAACGCACCAGCGGTTTTCATGGATCTGATGAATCGCGTGTGCAAACCATATCTCGACCGTTTCGTCATTGTATTCATCGTATTCATCGACGATGTCTTGATCTATTCCAAATCGAAAGCCGAACACGCGCAACATCTACGTTTGGTTCTCGAGCTACTCCAGGGGAACCAACTCTATGCCAAGTTCTCCAAGTGTGAATTCTGGTTGGAGGAAGTTCAGTTTCTGGGTCACATTGTTAATAGTCAAGGTATTCACGTCGATCCTGTGAAGATTGAAGCTGTTAAGAGTTGGATTACGCCTAAGAACCCGTCTGAAGTTCGTTCTTTTCTCGGACTAGCGGGCTACTATCGACGATTTATTGAAGGATTCTCAAAGATCGCTGTACCACTTACCGCTCTCACGCATAATGACAAGCCTTTTGTTTGGGGAACTGAACAAGAGTCTGCCTTTCGAACCCTCAAGCATAAGCTTTGCAAAGCTCCTGTTCTCACATTGCCCGACGGAAACGACGATTTCATTGTCTACTGTGATGCTTCCAACCTTGGTCTTGGTTGTGTTCTCATGCAACGGGATAAGGTTATAGCTTACGCATCTCGTCAGCTCAAAATCCACGAGAAGAACTATACAACTCATGATCTCGAGCTAGGCGCAGTTGTTTTTGCGTTAAAGATTTGGCGACACTACCTATATGGTACCAAGTGTACGATCTTCACCGATCATAGGAGCCTACAGCATATCTTTAATCAGAAGGAACTTAATATGCGTCAACGCCGATGGGTAGAACTTCTCAACGATTACGACTATGAGATTCGTTATCACCCAGGAAAAGCAAATGTTGTTGCCGACGCACTCAGCAGACAGAGTTATCTGCTTAGCACTCATAATGTTCAAGCCCAACACTATCTCGAAACCCTCATACGCGAAGCTCAGCATGCATGTTTTAATGAATGCACACTGAAGAAGGAAAGAATCTACCACGATGGAGCCCAGCTTGTGAGCAAATCGAATGGGATATTCCACTTTCTGGACCGAATTTGGATTCCCAAACGAACCAATTTACGACAGATCTTGATGGACGAAGCCCACAAATCCCGGTATTCTATTCATCCCGGTGCCGACAAAATGTACCAGGATCTTCGCTACAAGTACTGAAGAAGGAAAGAATCTACCACGATGGAGCCCAGCTTGTGAGCAAATCGAATGGGATATTCCACTTTCTGGACCGAATTTGGATTCCCAAACGAACCAATTTACGACAGATCTTGATGGACGAAGCCCACAAATCCCGGTATTCTATTCATCCCGGTGCCGACAAAATGTACCAGGATCTTCGCTACAAGTACTGGTGGCCCAGCATGAAAAGGGATATTGCCCTCTACGTTGGAAAATGCCTGACATGTGCAAGAGTCAAGGCTGAACACCAAAGACCCTCTGGCTTGCTCGAACAACTACCAATCCCTATGTGGAAGTGGGAGAGTATAGCTATGGACTTCATAACCAAGCTACCGCACACGTCATCAGGCCACGACAGCATTTGGGTTGTGGTTGACCGTTTGACTAAATCTGCTCACTTTTTACCAATACGGGAAGACTACAAGGTAGAACGATTAGCCCGAATCTACACCGACGAGATCATTTGTAATCATGGTACGCCTCGCGACATCATCTCTGATCGTGATGCTCGGTTTACCTCGCGACTGTGGGAAACGTTTCAAACGGCACTCGGAACATCGCTAAATCTAAGTACCGCTTTCCACCCTCAGATCGACGGTCAGACTGAAAGAACGATTCGTACTCTCGAAGACATGCTCCGTTCGTGTGTCATAGACTTCGGTGGTAATTGGGATAAATACCTGCCGTTAGTCGAATTCTCGTATAACAACAGTTATCATTCCAGCATTCAAATGGCACCATTCGAGGCTTTATACGAAAGAAGATGTCGATCGCCTATTGTGTGGCACGAGATCAGTCATTCGCAATTAACCGGTCCCGAGCTACTGCAAGAAACGACAGACAAAATTTTCCAAATTCGAGACAATCTAATGAAAGCTCGAAATCGACAGAAAAGTTATGCCGATAGATGACGCAAGCCCCTTGAATTTGACGTTGGTGACTACGTACTCCTAAAGGTATCACCTTGGAAGGGTGTGGTCCGATTCGGCAAGAAAGGAAAGCTCGCGCCTCGATATGTTGGACCTTTTAAGATTCTGGAAAGGATCGGAAAAGTCGCCTACAGACTCGAACTACCGGAAGAACTTAGTAACGTCCACCCGACTTTCCTCGTTTCGAACCTTCGAAAGTGTCTGGCTGAGCATGATCTAATTGTACCTCTCGATGACCTTCAAGTAAACGAAACACTACACTTCGTGGAAAAGCCTGTCGAAATCATGGACCGCCAAACCAAGCAGCTCAGACGCTCGAGCATTCCTATTGTGAAAGTCCGATGGGAAGGCAAGCGAGGCACAGAGTTCACTTGGGAACTCGAAAGCGACATGAAGGCGAAGTACCCGCAGTTATTTAAAGAGAAAGTCTAGAGAGAGAAAAGTGATCCACGGTGGTATACAACTTCCAGCCTAATTTCGGGGACGAAATTCCCTAAACAAGGGGAGGCTGTAACACCCCGTGTTTTCGAAAGTCAAGGTCAAAGTCAACGACTGATTTCGCGCAACTTGACTTGTAGTAGATTTTTTTGGATGTTTATTTTAGTTGTATTATGTGGAGTAAGTGTCAATAATTACAATAATCGACGTATGTTACTCGCGAACTATTCGACTTACGACTGTGAACTATAGGAAGTAACAATGCGATAAAGCTAAACGATAATCAAACTATGCTAATCGAATCAACTTCAAATCGAAACTCGAACTACATACTTTAATTATTGTTATACGTGTGTGTATGCCCTATGTGTTACTTGTGCATGTTCATTTATGTTATGTGTGAATCGCAATCGAACTCGAACCGCAATCGAACTCAATCGAAATCGAACTATGATGGAAATAGTAGTTGGGATTAAAAGTAATTTGACTAGGAAAATCTATCGCATCGAATCGCTCGCAACCGAAATCGAAACAGCAAAAAAAAATCGTCGCGACAAACACTCGAACCAAACGCCATCCGGCCGGATTGCCATCCGACCGGGCTGCCACTTGGTTGAGGTGTCAGGTCATCATCCGACCGAGATGACATCCGACCGGACAGTCATCCGGGCGGGATGCCATCCGACTGACCCACACTTTCCCCTTTTGGAATCCTATAAATATCCCTGTCATTGTCATCATTTCCACCTTTAGAAATTTGATGTCCGAACAGTTCGTGCTCCCCACCTTTTCTTCGATTTCTCTCAATCCAGGTAAGATCTCGCCCTAAATCTTGTACTTTCTTGATCTACACGCACTCCTACACCTTTCTATCTTTTGAATCTTAACTTCTAACCGTGAAATCACTAGATTTGAGGTGCTCTAGGATGATGTCATCATGAGTACTTGAAGAACTTCTTGTTTTGGCCTTAATCCACCAAGAACAACTTAGATCTGATAGATTTCCACACAAATACACAAAGATCTCGCGTAGATCTAAGTTTAAATGTAGTGAAAAAGGATTGAAAGATGGTTTCTAACTTTCTTTCAACTCTTTTACACTCAATACACTCAAAACCGATAGGATCCGACCCTGATCTAGCCCTCTACTTATTCTTAGTGTTGTGCTAGCTCAAGATCTAGATTCTACCCACGAGGCCACCGATCTCGGGTTAAACAAGGATAACCGTCTTGAACCGGTTAACTGGCCGAGCTAGGGTGATTCCTGGTCGATCAGGTTACTTGGATCAAGATGGGATTCTGTTGGTTAAAACGTTGTCAAAACGTCTCGATAAAATGACAAACGACCAAGTGTGAGACGAACGGAACAATCGGAACGAAATGCTTTCCGACCGGACTGTTGTCCGAGCGGATAGACTACCCGAACGGATTGTTGTCCGAACGGATAACATCTTGGGACCCACACTTCATCAACTCCATCTGAAGTTTGAGTATTGAACGAATTGCCATCCGATCGGACTACCATCCGACCGGATTACTCTTCGGATCATGAGATACTAGGACTTTAAAGACTTAAACAATTTTCAACATGTTCATTAACAGGGTTGTCACCCGGTCGTATGGACATCTGACCGAGTGACTCTTCTGTTGTGAATTTACTTGCACTAAGTAACCTCATCACTAGAGTCGCCGTCCGACTGGATGATCATCCGAACGGATTGTTATCCGCACGATTGGCCGTCCGATCGACCGACTTGAAAGATAGAGATACTTCAATATTTTTAAAATGCTACAACGAAAACTTCAAAGGACAAGCCATCATACATAAACACATTCTCATCATAGGAAGAAACAATCCACTCGAATAGTCATCCGACTGGACTACCGTCCGACCGGATGACTATCCGAACGGATTGTCACCCGCATAAACAAGCCATCCGATCGGATTACCATCCGATCGAAATGCTATCCAACCCATTCACACTTGATATCGTTTTACGAGTCACTTATCGTTATGCTATCAAACTATTCAGGCTAACCCTACTCGCTAAGCGCTCCCTTCAATCCATCAACCGCGGTGAGTATACTCGATCCCTTTTTGCTTTAAGCACTTTTGGGTGTTGCATACGTTACAACTATTCAAATCACATCAAACACACTACTCAATACTATTTGAACGCTAACCGTTAATGCATGTTATACGTGGCTTATGAATGCTTGTTTGTTATGTTTACACATGGAATGCTGTCTACCTGCCTTAGCAACGATAGTACTATAGTTTGGACTCAGCACCCGTTCACACGGGGGTTGTTAAGGATAATTACTTGCATGGATTACGATGGTAATCATGTATTGCGAACTACCTCGGGCAGTCAACCCGCAGTCATTGGTATCGATGGGTCTATGTCGATAACTAACGTGCTTCATTTCACTATGTGTACGTGCTGGTTACGCGTAAACGAATTCTAACTCTATATGCTATTATCAACCTTGTATGCTCACCTTTGCATAATATGTATTGACTTTATTTTAACGTATGTGACAGGTGCTTAAGTTGTTTGTATGCCTAGCTCACTGTGAAATCAAGGCTAGGAAAGGTCTAGGATGCTCTCTGTTCAGTGATGAAATCGAAGCTAGGAAAAGAGGTCCTAGAAACCAATAAATAAACTATCTATGTATAAATCTGAGTTGTCGGAACAGAACTATTTGCCTAGATTTTATCTGTAATAATTTGTTTACTGTTTGAGGCATGGTATGGGACACGTTATTTTAAATTGAATAGTAATGATAATTGTTATGGAAACTTCTAGACAATCTGTTTCGCTCAGTGCCATGCCCCGATGATTCCGCCATCGGTTGGGGTGTGACACATGATGTTTATGTGTTGTTATGCTTGTTGAATGTTGTTTACTCATGTTTTTGATGTTGATCATCATATGATCTTGCTAGATAGTGATTAAAGACATAATCTAGCAAGATGAGAGGATGAAAATGTTAAAGATCAATATATCATCCTCATGTAAATCATGAACTTGACAGTATAAGTTGTTTTACTTGTAAAGTGATGAACAAAGTGAGTATAAAGTCTTGTAAATCTATGATTTCAAGAATGATTTTTCAAGAAATCAAGTTAAAAATACAAAGTTTACTTAATCTTGGTTCTTAAAGAAATTAACCACATTTTTAGTGGTTAATCAAGTGTAGAATCATGTATTTAACAAGAAAAATCCAAGAAGAAATATTTTTAGAAAATCTATTTACAAGTTGTGAAGATAAATTTCTTTAAAAATAAAGTTTTTACATAAACAACCACACTTTAAAAGGTAACTAAGCTTACTAAATACACTAGTAAGTTACTACACATTTTTGTAAATCTTCAAGTTCATGAGGTAGTAGTTTATGCTTGATTTTGGCAAATTGGTAAGTGTAGATTGATTTGTTGTTGATTGTGTTGATCTATAAAAGAAAATTATATGCCTTGAAGGCATGTAAACCTCCATTTTTAGGGGAAACTATGACAAAATTTTTCTAGAAATTAAACACTTAGAAAAATATTTTTAAACAAATATTTACAAGTATATTTTAAACCATGAATATTAATATAAAGTTTGCCATAATTTTTGTTACAAAAGTTATAAATATTGGAGGTTGATCTTTGTAAATAAAAGTGACTAAATATGTATTTAGGAAAATATATATTTGGATGTCACCATGTGTGTGATTATTTGTATACTATGTGTATTAGTAATATTATTTTAGGACTTGAAATAATATAACTCATCAAAATACCAAGAAATTACAATCCAAAATAATACCAAAATTCCAAGAATATGAACATATAAATTATACCCACAATATTGGGGAAACCGAACAAGGAATATAACTTACAAAATATTCCGGAAAATTTATTCATAAGTATATCTTGGTAATTAGTATTTTGGACACCAAGAGAACAAAAATATGATTTTTACAATTATTACAAAGATATATCATATTTTTTACAAGGAGAAAATATATTATTTTTGGCAAGTAAAAAATATATATTTTTCTTGGAATTATTAGAAGATATATTACTTTTGGGAGAAAATATATATTTTCTTGAATCAACATGAAATGCATTTTTTTTTGATGAAAAAATAAGTTTATATATATTTTCCAAGTTAGACTTGAAAGTATATTATTTTTTAGACTTGTATGAAATTTATAAATATTTTTGCCAAGGGAAAGATTAAACGTAATTTTTCTATGTAATATTTCTTAAAATATATATTTTGGAAATATATATTGATGTATTTTTATTAGAAATATTATTCCGGGAAAAGTAATTCAAAGATTAAGTTTAAGGATACTTAATAAATACAATGGAAATACGTATTCTCGCACGTATAAATCACCGGAATACGCTACTGAAACTTGGCAAAAATATTCAAGTATAAGAATACGAATACAAATACACCCATCCTTAGGAAGGATATACATGTATAAATACATAAAAAGTAACAAGTTAAAATATATTATTTTAACTATTATTCCAAAATTTAATAAATATAATTTAAGTTAAAATATTTATTATTTTAACAAATAATTATATAACTTGGAATAATTTTGATGACACAAGGAAACGTAACTCAAAGACACTAATTAATACTAAGTCAAGGCACGACCCGCTCGTCTAATGAACCGTAGTACGTTGTAGGTAGTCGTGTACACCAGAGGAAGCTTTGAGTTACAATTGGTTACGAAGAACGCAAGACTGTGAGTTCATGTCCCCCTTTTCTTCTAACTGTTTTTGTTTTATAACTTCGGGGGTGAAGTACATGTTACAAAATATTTACAAACGAGTACAATTGGTATGGTTAGCTAAGGAATGCACTGTTAGATCATGTGAATGGGTAGGCGCACTCTTAAGACCATTAATCCTCGTATTTAGACCGAGGGACATGAGTGATAGATCTATTTGGGTGTAGCGAGCCCACACCCATGTGGACCGGGGTTTGGCCCATGAGGTGACTATGTCTTACAGCCGGAGGCCCGGTACAAAATCTGCTAGGTCTAAGCCTTCCTACGCCGTTGCACACATGTTAATGGCCTTGCAAACCATTAATTGATCTGTTTCCTTGTTTGCTTTCATACCGGGTTTACAAAACATACATACTTACAATGATTACAAAGGTTTATACGTGCACACATACAAAACACATGAACTTGCTCAACTTTTGGTGATGTTTTCAAACTACATGTATTTTAGGGAATTAAATGTGGATCTGGCGGGCGTTTGGATGTTTCATGTGATGTTGGGAATAAAAGATGTCATCCGGAGTCTAAGGGTTTGGATAGTGTGTCTTATCCTGGATAAGACACATCTTTCAAAGCCTGGTTTTTATTAATGTCTTTTGTCGAGTCCTTGAGGAACTCTAACAATTTGCATGGTTTGTAATTTGGATTTGAAGTCTCTGTTTGGATTCAAAAACAATGTTGTCGTAATGCTTTAAAACTTAATCAATGGATGAACATCTTTAGTTTTATCAAATAGTTGTTTGTTATGGTTGAATGCAATGATATTAAGCAAGTCACACATAATCAAGCTTCCGCAAAAGTCAGGGTGTGACAGTTTGGTATCAGAGCTTCGATTGTAGCGAACTATGATTCTTTCTCGGGTCTAGACTACAATCATTAGGGCTCTCACGAAAATATTTTTACAACATGTTTTCATTGCATACACAAAACGCCCAGATCCAGGGAAACAAACATTTTTACAAACAGAAAGACACGAGGCACGATTGCAAGGTTTACATTTGTGGTTTAGTCTGTGGTAGACTAAGGAAGGATAGAAAGGGTTCGTGAGGAATCACGAGGATACATGATTTCATGATACACTGTCTTTGATTGCATACTAAGTGATAGTGGTTGATATATGTGCATATGTTATGATTGTTATGTTACAGGCATTATGTCTTCATCCGAGAGCGGATTGTCCGATGCCGATGACCCTATGGCTATTGTCTCCGATGACGAGATCGCACCAGAGCCAGAGATCTTTACATCCGATACTGAGAGCGACCCAGATATGTTATCAGACGACGAGGATGACTTTCAGCCGTTCGCATTGCCTGAATTTGGAAATGACTTACCCCTTGCTGATGGTATTCCAGACGAGGATCCTTTTGTTGTTCCCATTCCAGTCCATGATCATCTTATCATCAGTGTCACACCCTGATATTTCCACGTATTACCGGTGGGCCCGGTGGGGAGTATCGTGACGTAGTTGATATCATCATAGACAATTCATCACAGTTTAATACACAGCGGAAGTCGAAAGATAAAAACATTACAAACCGATTTAAAGTAATATCATTTATTAGAAAACGGTTGTAAAGAGATCCACAGGCGGATCAAAGTTAAAAGGAACATTGTTCAACAGATTTATAACATCTAAGCTTGCAAGACTCTTTATTGATGCTAGGAGTAGCCAGCCTATTTCCGTCTAGTACCTGCACTTAACCTTTTTGGAAAATACGTCAGTTTACACTGGTAAATACAATTAACCGACTCATTTTGAAAATGTTTAAGAAAATTGATTTTAATGCACAAGGCACAATATATCTTTTATAACTTGGGATAATTATTTAAAAATAAACTTGTTAAAGAATTACATGTTTATTATACGTTCAGTAGCCCGGGCTGAAAACCGGGTTAAAGATTAATAGACACACCACATAACATATCCCACGGCGAGTTATTCTCGAACAGGTGGGTACATTATTTTTACATACGCACTGGCAGGTGTATGCCTACACCCCGTGCTTAAGTCGTGGCCATTTCAATGAATGAGCCGAGGATATCCAGGACATGGTCATTAACCCCCCAAAGGCTTAGAATAAACAAAATAGATTAAACAGGTTATCTCAATAATTTAACCTTCATACGATTAAAAATTCAATACCCGACCAAGCGGTATTTTATATACCGTACCCCAAGCCCGTATAAGGGAAAATAAGTTAAAAGTATTTACCTGAGCAAATTATACAATTTATCCCAGCCGTATACAATCAAGCAAGTACAGGTAGCTTTTACTGGTCCCCTAAATATGGAAATGAAGGTTTTAATAACCTATTAGATTCCTAACGGCCTTACTTAAGTTTAAACTTAGAGCGGTTAGTTTTAAAGAAAGGTTTATGGTTCAAAACGCAAGATTAAACGAAGACCGGATTAAAATGTGGTTTAGACCCGACAAGTATGAATACTTGTATAATATGGGTAAACTAAACACATTCTGGATTTTGAAGTGAAAATGACAAGGTTTGACCCTTTTCGGCTAATTTATGCAAACTAGTTACATAAACCGTACCGAACGCGATAAATGCATAACGGGTAACCAAAAGAGTCATGAGCAGGTTTCCTACGTTAATATACCTTAAATATGTTGTGATATCAGTAGGATATCTTCAATTATGCCCAAAACGGATTTAAAATCAATTTAAGCCCCGTAGGGGTAATTTGGTCATTTTAAAGCTTATAAAAGAGGTTAAATATTAATCTGAGGTTCTGGTAAAAAATGATCATTAAAAATATTCATTTTTGCTAGTCATATCAGTAAGGTATTGCATATATGTGAAATTTATCATTTACAACCAAACTATGCACCGTAGGGGCATTTTGGTCATTTCACATAAGTTTTAAAGGTCAAAATGGGAAATCTGAGTTGAAAACTTTATCTTACTATTAAAATATAAAAATTTACTTAAAACATCAGTAGGTATTAAGTCTTATATGCCATAAATAGTTTTAACCCATACTATGCGTTTAAAACGCGCAAAAGTCGGTTTTGGGTGATTTTCGGGTTATTCAAGGAAAGCTGAGATTTTTATCAGCCCAGAAGGCTTAAAATATTTTATTTATCATATAAAATCAGTAGCAAAAGATTTGGTATCAATATGTTATGTAAAACTCATTTTATTAGCAAAAAGGGTATAACCGACAATTACCGAATCAAAGCAATAACCCTATGTTATGATCAGTTTAAAAATAAATAAAAATCTTCAAAAATCCCAAAATATTATATTACATCAGTGGGTAAAAAGTTTGGTGTCGAAATTTGGGTTTAAATAGGCTTTATGCACAAATACAGTTTAAATAAATAAAAAGCTTTCAATTTACGCTATTGAGTATAACTCCTAATTTAGACCTCAAACTGATGTCAAATTTTTAGGACATGTTTATAAATTAGTAATAAAGGTTTTTGTCCTCTCACATCTTCAAAAATCTCGTTTTAAGGTCAAAAGGGCATAATGGTCAACATTTAAGCAATTAACGGAAACATGCAAATGAATCGGATAAATTAGGAACCAAGTTGTATAACCTCAGAGAGTTATACTAACCTATAACCTGGTCCTAATGGAACTCTAAGTCATATCTAAACTAAGCTAAATCGGGTCAGAACTGAAAGTCAAAGCAAAAGTCTATTCTTGCGACTTTCGCTTCCGAACCGAGCCTAAACTTGAAATTGTCGGGTTGAACATGCTTAGACATGTTCTTACATTAATTACCAAGTTATACAAGTGTTAAAACAAGTTTCATGGCTTCTACATTGTTAATTATGTGTTTATTTGTAAAATAGCTTTCTGTTGACTTTTTATAATTAAGTTTGACCCGACAATTGACCTAGTTAGAGTGGAAATCAGAGGGTGCCCTTTTAAGGGTTTGTTACCCACATAATTACCAACTCATAGCCACTTTCAATTAGAAAAATGACTAGACCATTAGTCATTAATCACTAAGTCAAAGCTTAATTACGATGGCTTTGACTTTTGGTCATTAGACTAATAAAACTTGAATTAGGAAGGCTAAGAACACTCACAATGGTCTTTAGCATGAATTATGATCTGAAGGAAGCTTGCTTGAAGTCCAGAGAGCTCCAGAGAGTGTATGAGAATGATTTTCAAATGTACAAGAACAATGTTGCAACAAAGGCTCCTTACATAGGAAGTTTAATTGCACAAGATCATTCCACATGAGTCTACCATTGATCCCTGATGAGTCTAAGTGTCCTCTGTGCATGAAATACCACTGGTGCAGCCCCTGAATTCGAAAACCATGCATCTAAGGCGGTGAAACCGGCTGAACCTGCAGCTATCCACTATTTTCTGCCCAGTTACAGGTCTTACGGACCGTAAGCTAAGGGCCTTACGGTCCGTATCCGCTTTTTAATCTTTATCGCCCAGTTCAGCCACCTTACGGTCCGTAAGGTGGTCTCTTTGCGGTCCGTAAGACTCAGTCAGAAGACAAAAACTTGTGAACTTCTAACATTTGACCATGCAATCTCTTATAACTCGTATCTTTAGTCATTGTCATCACAATGGGCCCACTTGATCAAGTCTGGTCAATCTTGAAAGTGTTGCCATGCATATGTGTTGTTTTGGAATTTTGAAAGAAGCCAAGAAATGGAGAAATTTTCGTATAAACACATAGGATCCCATATTTGAATATTTGCATTAGTTACTATGAGATTTTAACCGGATGCATGTGAAGTCCTCATCGGATATTTATGAAAGTTTATAATTATTTTAGCAAGGTTCGGTAACGTTAAAAAGGTCACTCAGAGGTAATAATTAACATGTTGATGTTTTTAATCTCCTTAGTTATCTTTCAATATGATCCGGGTTTATAACACGTTTAACGTTCATGACACGTGTCTTTAATATATTGGACGTGAATTTGCGAGGTGTTACAATCGGGCATCCCGATGGTGAGCATATTGTGGCACCGATCCTCGCTCCAGTTCCTCTCATGGTCATCCCTCCTGAGGATTGCACTTTTGATGATTTGTTTGATGATGACGTTGATCTGTTTGTTGATGGTCCTCCTGATGACGCCCATGGTGATGGAGAGTTAGATGAGGATGTTATTGCTATCCCACCTCCTGAGGTTCTTGTTATTGAGTTATCCTCTTACTCTAGTTTGCACTCTGTCTCAGATTCCTTTGAGTCTGTGACGTCTTCAGCTTTACGTGCGGTCGGATTACGGCGTTACGCTACTGATTCTGAAAATGATACTGCCATGTCAGCTGCACCATCTCCTCCACATGACCCCGAGCCTGGTCTTGAGCCAGATCTTGTTCCTGTTGATCAGCCTGATGTTGCACCTACTGATCCTGAGCCCTTACCTGATCATAACCCTATTCCTTTTGGCTTACCAGACATTGCACCCCTCATACCTGACCCAGTACCTGCACCCGTTAACCCTCCTGTTATTGAGCCACTTATTCCTCCACCTGCACGCGCACCAGCTGATGTTGCTCCTTTTCACCCTGTGGAGTCCGACGTCCATCGCACTGATTTGCCTATCGTTTACCTTCAGGATATACCCGCACCCCGTCCAGGGGAAGGTACTTCAGGCTAGCAGCCTAGTTATGATCCTTATGTTTCAGCAGCTTTTCCACAAATCCCTCAGTCTACACCATTTGCTCCTTTTACTTCTTCACCACTTGATGAGCCACTCCGATGGTTACCACCGTACTCTATGCCGATTTCCGATCCCTATCATCCCTCCCAGTTTGTTGGCTATACACGGGATGAGTTACTCTTATCACTTCAGCTTCAGTATGAGATTATGAGTCACAGGATTTTGGTGCTTGAGATGACACCGCGTCCCCTACCGTGTCCTTGTCAGCTTACTTTTGTTCCCCCTCGTTCATCACCGTCTCCATTTTCACATCCACCTGCTCCTCTTACTCCTTTTCTGGAGTTTGATGCTCGATTTCTCAATGTCGAGCAGCAGATCAGTTATCTGCTGTGTCATGTATATGAGCTTGAGGAGGAGCTTGCGCATGTGTGCAGCTTCCTTTTCTTTCCTCCACCTCCTCCTCCTCCACCACCACCACCATCAGCATAGTGCTTTTTGGTTTTATGTAGGTTGCATTACTTTTGATGAGAGCACCACTATTGAGCCGAGCTTGTGAAGCCTTTTGGAGACCACCTTTTGATTGTATGACTTTTGTCGATTGGTAGACTTATTGGACAAGGGTAGTGTGACCCTGTGCCCCTTTTGATGTAATACACTATGTAAACAACGTAACTGTGGTCGATGATTAATGAAAGCTCAATCTTCATATTCTCATTAAATACGTTGTTGATTTACATGTTTGTACTATGATTGTGATGTTATATGATTGCTTATATACATATGTACATACACCCCCTAGGTCTTATTCGTTAAGTAGATGCTTATGTTCTTGTGTCTTTAATAAGACCTTACCTATACAATCTTCTTCTTAGAAGATGTCTCCTCGAAGGAACACTCAGTTGCCCACAACCGAGGCAGAATTACAAGAACGAATTTCACAGGCAATCGCACAACATGAGGCCCTACGCTCCAAACACAGCGGAGGCACCTCAGGGAATAACTCACCTAACGGTAATGTTTAAGTCACCTAAGACACATAACAATACGTTTGGACATTTCCATGTGCGTTTGCTAATACTTTCTGTGAATGATGTTGCCTGTACAGGCCGTACTTACAAGCTGTTTCTGGACTGCAAGCCTCTGAACTTTGACGGCACTGGAGGTGCCGTAGCCTTTGTGAGATGGGCTGAGAAGACAGATTCTGTGTTGCGGATGAGTAAGTATGCGCCAGAGCATCAAGTCACCTACATTTCTGGACTAATCCTAGATGGAGCTCTGCCATGGTGGAACCTTCAGGTTCAAACTTTGGGTGAAGCTGCAGCTTATGCGTTGTCATGGGACGAGCTGAAAGAGCTGATATGTAAGAAGTACTGTTCGAGGGCAGAAATTCAGAAATTAGAAACTGAATTTTGGAATCTGAAAATGGAAGGTCCTAAAGTAGCTGAGTATGTGAAAAGATTCCATGATTTGTCTCGTGTTGTCCCATACATGGTAGAACCTGAGTTCAAGCGGGTTGAACGTTTCGTCTGGGGATTGGCACCCCAGATACTCAGCATGGTAACTACTCCAAAGCCACCAACCATTACTGATGCTATCGACTTGAGCGTGGCATTGACTAAAGAAGCAATCAGATTGGGCAAGTTTTCAATTTCCAAGGGAAAGAAGAAAGAGACTCATGTCGAGTCGTCTGGAGAAAACAAAAGGAAGTTTTCAAACTTCAAGAAGGGTACTCGTGCAAACAACAATGCCAACAAGCGTAGAGATGCTAACCCACCAGTTGAGGCACAAGCTGGTGCTACTGGTACTGAGAACAGAGGAAAAGGGTATATGGGCACCCTCCCCAAATGTGATATATGTCAGTTTCATCATACTGGTCGATGCAGAGTTGGAAAGTGTGAAACTTGTGGAAAAGTTGGCTATGCCAAGGAGACATGCTGGTATAGAGCCGGTCGTGGAAATGGTGGTCAAAGAGGAAACGGAAATGGTAATGGCAATGGCAACCGTGGTGGAAACGGTAATGGGAATAGAAATAATCAGGGAGGAAACAATAATCAGGGAGGTAACGGAAAAGGGAATCAGGCGGGAAATGGAAACAGCGGAGGAAATAACAACAATCAAGGTGGAAATGGGAATGGACGCGGCCAAGGCTGTTTTGGTTGCGGTGATGTAAGGCACTTCAAGCGGGATTTCCTAAAGAATAACCAAGCTCAGGGAAGAGTCTTCAACATTGGAGCTAGGGAAGCTCACCAGGATCCGAACGTAGTCACTGGTACCTTCCCTATTAATCAACATTTTGCATCTGTGCTATTTGATACCAGTGCCGACTATAGCTTCGTATCTCTAGAATTTAATAATATACTTGGGTTAGTTGCAAGCAAGTTAGATATCCCGTACTCGATAGAACTAGCTAATGGGAAGCTATTAGAAGCTAGTGAAGTGATTAGAGGCAGTGTGATAGAGCTTGGAGAGCGTGAGTTTTCGATAGACCTTCTGCCAATTGGGTTGGGAAGTTTCGACGTAGTAGTTGGAATGGATTGGTTGTCAAGTAATCGAGCTGAGATTGTTTGCCATGAAAAAATTATCCGTATCCCGATGGCGAATGAAGAGACGATCGTGATTCACAGGGGGAAGCAGGATACGCCTCTACGGATTATCAGTTGTTTGAAGGCACGGAAGTTTATGCTTAAAGGATGTGTTGCCTTCTTGGCTCACGTTGTTGATAAAGAAGCCGGAGAACCAAAGCTCGAAAATATCCCTATGGTAAGGGAATATCCTGAAGTCTTTCCCGAAGACTTGCCAGGATTACCGCTCCAACGACAAGTCGAATTCCATATTGACATGGTTCCAGGCGTCGCTCCTGTAGCCAAGGCACCTTACCGACTTGCGCCTTCCGAGATGCAAGATTTGTCGACGTAGCTTCAGGAGCTACTGGACAAGGGATTGATTAGACCAAACTTCTCGCCTTGGGGAGCTCCGGTACTGTTCGTCAAGAAGAAGGACGGTAGTTTTCGTATGAGCATTGACTACCGAGAGCTGAACAAGCTAACCATCAAGAATCGGTATCCCTTGTCGAGGATTGATGATTTATTCGATCAACTCCAGGGCTCAAGTTACTACTCCAAGATCAATCTTCGATCAGGTTATCACCAGCTGCGGATTCAAGAAGAGAGTATACCTAAGACTGCCTTTAGAACTCGATATGGACATTACGAGTTTCTAGTAATGCCGTTTGGTCTGACAAACGTGCCGACAGTGTTTATGGATTTGATAAATCGGGTTTGCAAGCCATATCTCGATGAATTCATGATTGTATTTATCGATGATATTTTGATCTACTCACTGATGAAAGAAGACCGTGAACAACACCTTAGAGCCATCTTAGAGCTGCTAAAGAAGGAGAAGATCTATGCTAAGTTCTCAAAGTGTGAATTTTGGTTACGCGAAGTGCAGTTCCTTGGTCACGTGGTGAATGAAAATGGAATTCATGTGGATCCTACCAAGATCGAGGCAATTAAGAATTGGGAAACTCCGAAGTCGCCAACCGAGATCCAACAGTTTCTGGGTTTAGCAGGGTACTATCGCAGATTCATTGAGGATTTTTCCAAGATCGCTCAACCGCTGACCTCCCTTACTCAGAAGGATAAGAAGTATGAATGGGGGGATAAACAAGAAGAAGCTTTTTAGTTGCTTAAGAACAAGCTTTACGATGCACCTATTTTATCCCTACCCGAAGGCACCGACGACTTTGTGGTATACTGTGATGCCTCGCATCAGGGATTGGGCTGTGTGCTAATGTAGCGACAAAAGGTTATCGCTTATGCTTCGCGCCAATTGAAGGTTCATGAGAAGAACTACACCACACATGATTTGGAATTAGGCGCAGTGGTGTTTGCTTTGAAAATTTGGCGACATTATCTATATGGTACTCGTTGTACTATTTTTACAGATCACAAGAGCCTTCAGCACATATTCGATCAGAAAGAGCTTAATATGAGACAGCGACGATGGGTAGAGTTGTTAAATGATTATGATTGCGAAATTAAATATCATCCAGGAAAGGAGAATGTGGTGACAGACACATTGAGTCGAAAAGAAAGGATTAAGCCCATAAGGGTTAGGGCTTTAGAAATGATCATCCAGACAGATCTCTCGTTACGTATTCGTGCTGCACAGAGGGAAGCTCTTAATAAAGAGAACTTAAAGGCCGAATATCTCCGTGGTATGGAGAAAAAGTTGGTACCCAACAAGGAAGGAACCTTGTATTTTATGGGACGGATTTGGGTTCTGCTTTTTGGTGGTCTTAGAGATGTTATTTTTGATGAAGCTCATAAATCAAGGGACTCGATCCATCCAGGGTCGGACAAGATGTACCAAGATTTGAAGGATTACTACTGGTGGCCAAGACTTATGGGCGATGTGTCTACTTACGTTGGAAAGTGTTTGACTTGCGCCAAGGTGAAGGCCGAGTATCAGAAGCCTTCAGGTCTTCTGCAACAACCAGAGATACCCATGTGGAAATGGACCGATTGACAAAGCCTGCGCACTTCTTGCCAATTAGAGAAAAGGATAACACATGTAAGCTAGCTGAGCTGTACCTATGGGAGATAGTCGCACGTCATGGAGTGCCTATCTCAATAATATCAGACATAGACGGACGATTTGTGTCAAGGATTTGGCAATCCTTCCAGGAAGCTTTTGGTTCTCAGTTGAATCTGAGTACCGCTTTTCATCCACAGACGGACGGTCAGAGCGAGAGAACGATTCAGACGCTTGAAGATATGCTACGTGCTTGTGTTATGGATATGGGTGGCAGTTGGGATACTCATCTGCCTTTGGTTGAGTTCTCCTATAACAACAGCTACCATACAAGCATCCAAGTTGCACCATTGGAGGCTCTCTATGGACGCAAGTGTCGATCACCGTTATGCTGGGCAGATGCAGGTGATAGACAGCTGGTTGGTCCTGAACTGGTCCAAGAGACAACTGATAAGATCATGCAGATCCGAGAGCGCATTAAGGCGGCTCATGATCGACAAAAGAGCTATGCGGACCAAAGACGTAGAACCTTGGAATTCGAAGTGGGTGTGAGTCCCGAAAAACCCGTGATATCACCAAACGGTTCGATCGAACGCGGAATATAAGATCAAACCGGCAAAAACAAAAAGAAATATTTTATTAAAGAACTCAGTGCCGCTGCTTAGATCGCACACAGTCTCGAAGACTGTCTGGTATGATCTCCGAGAACCTTGCACACAATCCCTAGGATTGTCTGGTACAAGGCTCTCTATTGGGGCTACATGATTACAAGAATAGGAAAGCTCTACCCTAATAATCTAGATAAGACTATTTATAGGAGCCTTTACCCCATTGGCCCACATGGCCTAGCCCAAGCCCAAGTCATAATATAAACCAAACAAACATAAAATAAACGTAATAAAGATAAGCGTAAAACTCTGGACCTAACAATCTCCCCCTAGTTTTATGCTCTCTTTATTATGGTTTAGATGATCTCAGATAAGACATAAGTATCTTGGATGTCGGACGATGTCGGATGAAAAATGGTGTAGCTCGGATTAGGTCTCGGATAAGTTGAAGTGTGTCTCGGATGAGAATTGACTCTATGATGGGGGTCTTGGATGCGTCTCGGGTCAGGGCCGAAGAATGATATGATTTTTTACTAACAAGAACACACGGATTCAAAATGATCCATCTGGTATTCAAGTCGCCCAAAAACACAAGTTTTCAAGCTCAACCGGTCCCATAAAAGACATTTATTGGGCCTTAGCTTGATCAGCTGGCCCAATAATATTTCAGCATTTGACTTAATATTACCCTCAAGCCCCAAAAAATAATTTCTAAGAGGCCCACATTCTGGTTCAACAACAGTTGCCGTAGGCAAGACTGTTGTCCGAATTGAGCTTCTTTTCATTTCATCTGGACCAGCATTATTAGACCCTTTATTATTCATACCTGGGCTAACAATCATTTGGGCTTAAAAAAGAAATCACCAGCCATTGAAACTTTCTTGGCTGCACTTGTTGGCCCCACAGAATGTTACGCTGAAATCCAAACATACCTTTTCCTTTTTTATTAAACCGTTGATCATCCTTTCCTCCATCTGACGGTTCACCTTGCTTAGGGTTTTTGGACAATTCATGATGTGACATCCTATGTGCAGTCGCCACAATCATTCTCTCAACATTCTTTGCTGATGTCACGTGACATCATCATCTTCAAACATAGCCATAATTCATCACTGTATTCATCCATAATACATCCATTTCCATCCGATATCATAACCTTTTAATCCGAGATCAATACATCGTTTATATTCATCGGAGATATATTGAGACACATCCGAGATCAAGTCTGCCATCAGTACATCAGTTCTCCATCACAACATCTCAGATCATAACCTGACTTCATCTTCTCCGATCATCAAACACCAAACATCACCGCATCTCCGTTCACCTCCACCTCCGCAACCACCGAAAACCTGCAACAACCCTTCTTCGATTGAACTGAATTCTGACTACCTTTATCATCTCCGATCACCACACACTTAATCATCTTCTTTTCAGCGACGTACACTGCCGTTTACCGTCTCCGACAACCTGCATATCACCGTCTACATCCTCCCATCTGCAATCCTTTTTTTATTATTTTTTTATATAATCTACTGTTTTCGAACTCGATCTACTGTTTGTAACTTTTCTATTTATCAACAAAACAGTAGATCCTTGTCTAACTTCTTCATCTCTGGTCGTCTCCGGTTCCGGTCATCATCTCTGTTCAGCTGTCGTCGAGCCGACACTATCTTCAACTGCGACCGAAATTGTACTAGATTTCATCAACCGAGACTTCTATTTACTAACACACACACCTTACACTCAGCAAATCATCTTCTCGTTCTCCGAGTGATATCAAAATCGAGCCTTTGAAAGACTTCAATGGCTCTGATACCAATTGTAAGTCCCGAAAATACGGATCAAACAACGATATCAAACAATCAACAAGGATGGGCGGAATCCAAACTTTATGATCTTCAAGAAATCAAGAACAAGTAAGATGAAGATATGAAGATTTAAAGATTCAAATGCTTAAACTTGCATACAAATTGGATTTGTCTAATACAAGTTTCTAAAACAAAATGAACCAACCCATGCTCCTCATTTCTTTCCTCTATTTATAGTAAGGGGCTTCCCCCAAAACCCTAGGCCCATTTCCCTAAAGCCCACTCTAATACCCCACATTCTAGAAGCCTTGGTCCATTAACAACAATCCTACTAATCCATAAACCTATAGGGCCTAACAGTGGGTGATATGGTTTTGTTGAAAGTCTCACCTTGGAAAGGTGTGGCCCGCTTTGGGAAGCGTGGTAAGTTAAACCCACGTTATATCGGACCGTTCAGAATTTTGGAAAGGGTTGGTACTGTAGCATACAGGTTGGAGCTACCAGCAGAACTTAATGGTGTTCATGATACAATTCATGTATCTAATCTAAAGAAAAGCACAACACAAGAGACAGTGGTCATCCCTGCTGATGAAGTTCACATTGACGACACGCTTCATTTCACCGAAGAACCCGTTGAGGTTACAGATTGGAAGGTTAACAAGACTCGGAGGAGTAGTGTTAAGCTTGTCAAGGCTAGATGGAACGCACGTCACGGCCCAGAGTTCACCTGGGAAAGTGAAGACCGTATGAAAGCCAAATACCCGCATTTGTTCCCCAACTCCCCTGCAGCTAGTAGTAAAGCTTAAAATTTCGGGACGAAATTTTCTTAACAGAGGGAGAATATGACAACTGTCAAAATTCCAGGTATTCGTACAATTATTAAACAATGATTAGTTCTTAATAACTGTGCTGAATTACAATTAATGACTTAAATTGCTTTCTGGTTATTATTATCATACATACATGTGCATTACATATTGCAAATGACATATCATTATTGCATGCAAACTTTACTGTTTCAAATGATACACGAAACACAGTTAGCACAATTATCAGATAAATTAGAAATATGTTGACGGAGTTCAGTACGTAGATAGACATTGTATTGAGACACAGAATGAGCCAGAAACCAAGTATTACACTAGTATAGTGTCTAGGAAAGTAAGGATCACAAAACTGCCTTCCTAGAGATAGCTTAAGTGCCGGAAAGTGCCTAAAACTCACATAAACTGCAGAATTCTGCAGAAAATGTAACATAAAGCACACTAAACTGCATAGTTTACCACCTTAACGAACCGGTAACCAACCGAACAACCGGACACTACCCGAAACACCAAATTTTCACTAGAAACATTGTTTTAGCATTACCAAGCTAATTATGCTCCCCGAACATCATAACACACTATATAAACATATAATAACTAAACACCTAGCTATTATACTTAGATTTCAACTAAATTAACCTAACTAACAATTATATCCTAACCAAGACCCCCCCCCCTTGTGGACGGTCACTTGTGGCCCCCACTCTTTGATTTTTTTTATTTATGTAATAGATCTTGTCTCACTTTTAAAAACATAAGAACCCTTGGAAAAATATGTGTTGGTGATTATAAGTATTAACTCCAAGGTCATAACCACATCTTTCTCATTCTACATAACACACACCACTCTCATTCTTCCCTTCTTCCTTGGGTTCGGCCGAGAACAACAACAACAATACCACCACCTTCACTTCATCTTCATCCAATTTCAAGTAGCCACAAAGGTGTTAGAAGGTGTATAAGGAAGCTTGGAGCCTTTGGAAGTTGAAGGACCTTTATCTTGTGCTTTTATCCACTCCATTTCATCTAGTGATCATCCCTAGCCTTGAGCTAGTAGTAAGAACACTCTACACTTCATTTTACATCTTATTTTGGTGGTTAAAAGAAGATACAAGTTGTTAATCTTAAAGAACACTAAGAATCTTGAACTTGAAACTTGAACATAAGACTAAATACATAAGAACTCATGATGTTTATGTGTTGTTATGCTTGTTGAATGTTGTTTGCTCATGTTTTTGATGTTGATCATCATATGATCTTGCTAGATAGTGATTAAAGACATAATCTAGCAAAATGAGATGATGAAAATGTTAAAGATCAATATATCATCCTCATGTAAATCATGAACTTAAAAGTATAAGTTGTTTTTCTTGTAAAGTGATGAACAAAGTGAGTATAAAGTCTTGTAAATCTATGATTTCAAGAATGATTTTTCAAGAAATCAAGTTAAAAATACAAAGTTTACTTAATCTTAGTTCTTAAAGAAATTAACCACATTTTTAGTGGTTAATCAAGTGTAGAATCATGTATTTAACAAGAAAAATCCAAGAAGAAATATTTTTAGAAAATCTATTTACAAGTTGTAAAGATCAAATTTCTTTAAAAATGAAGTTTTTAAATAAACAACCACACTTTAAAAGGTAACTAAGCTTACTAAATACACTAGTAAGTTACTACACATTTTTGTAAATCTTCAAGTTCATGAGGTAGTAGTTTATGCTTGATTTTGGCAAATTGGTAAGTGTAGATTGATTTGTTGTTGATTGTGTTGACTTATAAAAGAAAATGATATGCCTTGAAGGCATGGAAACCTCCATTTTTAGAGGAAACTATGGCAAAATTTTTCTAGAAATTAAACACTTAGAAAAATATTTTTAAACAAATATTTACAAGTATATTTTAAACCATGAATTTTCATATAAAGTTTGCCATAATTTTTGTTACAAAAGTTATAAATATTGGAGGTTGATTTTTGTAAATAAAAGTGACTAAATATCTATTTAGGAAAATATATATTTGGATGTCACCATGTGTGTGATTATTTGTATACTATGTGTATTAGTTATATCATTTTAGGACTTGAAATAATATAACACACCAAAATACCAAGATATTACAATCCAAAATATTACCAAAATTTCAAGAATATGAATATATAAATTATACCCACAATATTGGGGAAACCGAACAAAGAATATACCTTACAAAATATTCCGGAAAATTTATTCATAAGTATATCTTGGTGATTAGTATTTTGGACACCAAGAGAACAAAAATATGATTTTTATAATTATTACAAAGATATACATATTTTTTACAAGGAGAAAATATATTATTTTTGGGAGAAAATATATATTTTCTTGAATCAACATGAAATGCATTATTTTTGGGTGAAAAAATAAGTTTATATATATTTTCCAAGTTAGACTTGAAAGTATATTATTTTTGAGACTTGTATGAAATTTATAAATATTTTTGCCAAGGGAAAGATTATACGTAATTTTTCTATGTAACATTTCTTAAAATAAATATTTTGAAAATATATATTGATGTATTTTTATTAGAAATATTATTCCGGGAAAAGTAATTCAAAGATTAAGTTTAAGGATACTTAATAAATACAATGGAAATACGTATTTTCGCACGTATAAATACACACCGGAATACGCTACTGAAACTTGGCAAAAATATTCAAGTATAAGAATACGAATACAAATACACCCATCCCTGGGAAGGATATACATGTATAATACATAAAAAGTAACAAGTTAAAATATATTATTTTAACTATTATTCCAAAATTTAATAAATATAATTTAAGTTAAAATATTTATTATTTTAACAAATAATTATATAACTTGGAATAATTTTGATGGCACAAGGAAACGTAACTCAAAGACACTAATTAATACTAAGTCAAGGCACGACCCGCTCGTCTAATGAACCGTAGTACGTTGTAGGTAGTCGTGTACACCAGAGGAAGCTTTGAGTTACAGTTGGTTACGAAGAACGCAAGACTGTGAGTTCATGTCCCCCTTTTCTTTTAACTGTTTTTGTTTTATAACTTCGGGGGTGAAGTACATCTTACAAAATGTTTACAAACGATTACAATTGGCATGGTTAGCTAAGGAATGCACTGTTAGATCATGTGAATGGGTAGGCGCACTCTTAAGACCATTAATCCTCGTATTTAGACCGAGGGACATGAGTGATAGATCTATTTGGGTGTAGCGAGCCCACACCCATGTGGACCGGGGTTTGGCCCATGAGGTGACTATGTCTTACAGCCGGAGGCCCGGTACAAAATCTGCTAGGTCTAAGCCTTCCTACGACGTTGCACACATGTTAATGGCCTTGCAAACCATTAATTGATATGTTTACTTGTTTGCTTTCATACCGGGTTTACAAAACACACATACTTACAATGATTACAAAGGTTTATACGTGCACACATACAAAACACATGAACTCGCTCAACTTTTGTTGATGTTTTCAAACTACATGTATTTCAGGGAATTAAATGTGGATCTGGCGGGCGTTTGGATGTTTCTAGTGATGTTGGGAATAAAAGATGTCATCCGGAGTCTAAGGGTTTGGATAGTGTGTCTTATCCTGGATAAGACACATCTTTCAAAGCCTGGTTTTTATTAATGTCTTTTATCGAGTCCTTGAGGAACTCTAACAATTTGCATGGTTTGTAATTTGGATTTGAAGTCTCTTTTTGGATTCAAAAACAATGTTGTCGTAATGCTTTAAAACTTAATCAATGGATGAACATCTTTAGTTTTATCATATAGTTGTTTGTTATGGTTGAATGCAATGATATTAAGCAAGTCACACATAATCACGCTTCCGCAAAAGTTAGGGTGTGACAATATCCCTGTAGTATCTCAATTTCCAGATGTGTTTCCAGAAGAATTACGAGGATTACCACCAGACAGGGAAGTTGAATTCAGAATCCATCTGCTACTAGGAACAGCACCAATTGCCAAAGCACCATATCGCTTGGCACCAGCAGAAATGCAAGAGTTAAAGAAACAGTTAGACGAACTGTTAGAGAAAGGATTCATACAGCCAAGTTTATCGCCATGGGGAGCGCCGATCTTATTTGTCAAAAAAAGAAAGACGGATCGATGCGTATGTGCATTGATTATCGTGAATTAAATAAAGTCACGATTAAGAATCGATATCCATTACCATGAATCGATGATCTGTTCGATCAACTACAAGGAGCTCGATTTTTCTCTAAGATCGATTTACGCTCAGGATATCATCAATTAAAGGTACATGAAGAGGACATTTCTAAGGCTGCTTTCAGAACAAGGTATGACCATTATGAATTTACTGTCATGCCTTTCGGTTTAACTGCAACACCCCAAATTCTTGTATGTCCTAAAAGTATAATGTGTAGTGATGTTTTAATAAGTTAAAATGGAAAATATATATAGAATTATGTCAAAATAAAAGTTAGTAAAAGAAAGATAATTTATGTTAGAAGGTAAATTACTAAAGTGAATAGAGATTAAATGATGATGGACTAGATGTGTAAATAATGTTATAAAACATGATATAAAAAAAACCAGACTGGGATCTGGTGTGCGATCGTGAGGGAGCCAGGAGGGACTCCTTCCCTCTCAAAACCCTAAATCTCTGAAATTCCATCAATTGAAAGCCAAATTAGAGAAGAATCGAATGCATGAGCTAAGAATTCTGATTGTCTAAGTATTCTCGATCTCAAGTAAGTGAAATTTCTTGATTTGATGATGTTTGATTATGTGGGTTTAGTGTAATTCGTGAATGTAATACAAAATTTAGTATGATTAATGGTTGCTACGAATGTCTAGACATCAATAGATGCTAAATTTCGAATATGAACATGATTAGGGCAAAACCCACTTGCATGTCAAGTAATGGTTAGAAATTGTGAAGTTCTACATGTTAATTTGATTGTTGTTGATGAAATTATTATGAAAACTGATTGGGAACCATATGTTCATGGTTAAAATAGTAAATTATGGATTAGGGTAATGATTTTTATTATGAAAGATTAGGATTAACCATTGATGAGATAGGATGGACATGTTATAACTACTTGTACATCATGCTTTGTAGGTAGTATGCACACCATTTGTTTGATGAAATGTCTAAATAAATTTACATGTGATTTTGTATGAAAATTTGCTAAATTGGTGAGATGTGATCATGGTGAGAAATGTATGTGATTTATAGATGTCATATTGGATAATAAGGAATGTGAAAGTAATGGAAGCTAAGTGAATAAAGTTATGATATACAGGAACTAACAAGGAAGAAGGAGCAAGTCACTCCAAAGCGCAAGGAGCTCAGGATCACGGTAAGTTTATATGAACTTAATTCTCCTTTTATGTTGTTCTACGGATGAAAGTTTAGTTATTAACCCTAAATGTTGAGTTGTGCGTTGTTATTGGTTCAAATGTCGATATGTTATATGTTAGAAAGCGGATAAGCGACACGATAGTGTCGGATGTATAATGATCACTCAAGTAAGATAAAGTTTTATGGAAAGTAAGATTATGAGATGATTAAGTAATGACTTGTTGTAAACGGGTTAAATGATATATTTGTGTTAAGCATGTATGATAAGGGTTACCCGTCGTAAATGGGTAAAATAGGACAAGCATGACGATTTCGGTTGAGGTTTGAATATGGGCTCATTACGAATGGGTCGAATGATATGGATGTATGAATGTACCGAGATGTTGGAATAAAAGAAAGTTAATGGAAGAATGTTTAATGAAAAGAATGTTGTAAACAACATTGTTAATGATTGGTATATTGTTAATGGGTCGATTAAAATTGTGTAAGGTATGTTATAGATTTTGTTTGAGCATTGTGAATTTACTAATGTTTGATGTTGTGCATGATAGGTAAATCTCATGTTTGAAGTTGGCGAGCTCGGACGAACACACTAAATCGCCCTTTTTGCGGTTCCGGACCATGTTATCTTTTACTATTGGGTCAAAATCATTTTGTTATTGTAAATGTTAACCATATGACTAGAATAGTAATAAGTGTTTTAAGAACGTTTGAATCCTTTGGGTTGATTTTGAATTATATTGTAAAAACAGGGAAACGTCAATGTTACGAATGGGTCATGCCCAATTTTTGTTAAAAAAAAAATTGAATGTTTTATCGTTAAATAAAGTGGATGCCTCAAGTTGGTATCATAGCCAAAGTTTGAGGGATTCAAGTATTTGAGTCAAATGCTTAAACTCAAACTAAAAGCTCGTATGAAGGTGTGTTCGTTCCGAAGTGCTACGCAAGTAAGTAAATTATAAAATTTATTGTGTTGTAGTTAGAAATAGAATGGGATTTATAGGTTATTTTCCCTTAAACCAAGTCTTACGGCTAACGAATATTCTAAACGGGTCCGCAATTAAATTACGGACGCGTAGGAAAAAGAATCGGGTAAAACGGACTAGCAAAACTTGAGATATGATGTTTTTAAGAGTTAAGTTTGAGAATTTATGGAGCTGGGCATCAACAGCAGCAAAACAACGAACATTCTGTCAAAATCTGTTGCTCGCGTTGCGCCACGCCCACGATCCATGTTCGTCATGCACCGCGACGTTGCTGGCGTCGCGCGACGGAAGGGCGGGTAGGCCCTCACGCCACGCGAGCACCCCATATGCTCCCGAATTTTTTTGTTTTGATGGTTTTGAATACGGGACTCGTTCCAATTGATTTTAAAGGCCTTATGAACAATATTTAAGGAAAATATGATAATCAAATGATGAAAGAAAGGTACATGTGAATGATGAGAAGGAAATTTGTTATGATTAAAGAATTCGGTCGAAATGATACGATACGATCGTCAATGACGATAAAGCATGAAGTATGAATGATGAATGGAATGTGTCATGATAAAATGATGTTAAAACATGATGATGGGAAGTATGAAATGAAATCTAATGAATGTAATGAATGTTTTATGTAGATGGCTGATACGGTGAATGTAAATGATGACGATGAAGCACGCCGAAATGAAATGAGAACAATGATTGTGGAAGAAGTTGAGAAAGCAATTGAAGCTAGTATTTCCCAACTAGCTCAAGAGGTGGAAGGTCAAGTATTGGGAGTAGTCAATATTCTAGTAACGTCCAAGGTGGAAGAACTAAAGGAGATGATTAGTGAACTACAAACAAAGAAAAGTACTCGAAGGTGCACGTACAAGGAATTCATGGCATGTAACCCCTTGCCGTACAAAGGGGAAATTGACCCGATAGTTTGTCAAAGATGGATTTCAAGAACCGAGGCAGTGTTTGTAAGAAGTAGATGTGAAGTGGAGGATCAAGTGATGTTTGCTACGGGCCTCCTACAACTCCAAGCAAAGGATTGGTGGGACGCACATTCGAAGGAATTGGGGGATGACAATGTACAAATGTTAACATGGCAAGAGTTCAAGGAGCCATTTCTGAAATATCATAGCCCACAATCCGCACTTGATAAGATTCAAGAAGACTTCTTACGTCTTCGACAAAAGGATGAAACAATTGATGAAATAACGAATAAGTTCCTCGAGAAGGTGAAATTTTGTGGGGAGATAACGGGGACTGAGAGGTTGAAAATCATACGTTATCATGCAATGTTAAAGGCTGAATATCGGGAGTTCGTAAATCCCTCCAAGTGTGCAACATTGAATGAATTAATCGACTGGGCAAGAGATAAGGAGATCGAGTTAAGAAGGCAGGTTGAACGGGGAGAGAAAAGGGTGGCGGAGAAGCCTACCAACACAAACCCATCGAAAAAGGCAAAATATCAAGATCAAAACAGGAAAGGGAAGACAAGTAGTTGGATTCCGACTTGCAAGACATGCGGGAAACACCACTCGGGTGAATGTTTGCTTGGAAAGAAAGGGTGCTACAAGTGTGGACAAGAGGGACACCCGTACTACAGATGTCCAGACAATCAGAAAACGTGTTACAATTGTCATCAAGCGGGGCACATGAAATCTGAATGTCCAAAGCTCCAACAAACGCCTAGGAAAGAAGGAAAGAAAGAGGAGCCGTCAAGGGCTCGTGGAAGGATGTTTCAGATAACGTCTGAAGAAGCAAAGACTCACCCGGAAGTAGTTTCAGGTATATTCTTAGTAAATTCAATACCTGTAAATGTTTTATATGATTCCGGGCCTAGTAGGTCATTTGTTTCGAATGAACTTTTATGTCATCCTTCCTTTAAGCTTGAAAAGATGTTAGTCCCTTTAGAAGTGGAAGTAGCGGATAGTAAAAGTTACCTATTGCATGATGTATGTAGAAACTGTAAGATCTTGATTGAAGATGAGGAATTTAGCATAGACCTTGTTCCAATGTGTATGGGGGAATTTAAAGTAGTTGTGGGAATGGATTGGCTGGCCCAAAATCATGCTGAAATACAATGTGAAAAGAAAGTCATTCAAGTAGTAACCTCGGAGGGAAAGCGGGTAAGTATTCAAGGGGATAGGGACGACGAGTCAAAATTTTGTTCTATTATTGAAGCTGTCAAGTATGTAAAGAACGGGGGAAAGGCGTATCTGTCTTACGTGATCGATACCAATCAAGTTGTACCGAAGCTGGAAAATGTAAAAGTAGTGAATGAATATCCGGATGTATTTCCGGAGGATTTACCGGGGCTTCCGCCCGAATGTGAAGTGGAGTTTAAGATAGAGCTTACCCCGGGAGCCGCACCGGTAGCTAAAGCTCCCTATCGGTTGGCCCCGACCGAAATGAAAGAATTGATGACCCAACTTCAAGAACTGCTCGACAAAGATTTTATTCGACCAAGTGTTTCGCCATGGGGAGCACCCGTATTATTCGTAAGGAAGAAAGATGGTTCGATGTGAAGGTGCATCGACTATCGGGAGTTGAACAAGTTAACGGTGAAGAATCGTTACCCCTTACCCAGAATTGACGATTTATTCGACCAACTTCAAGGGGCGAGCTAGTTTTCAAAGATTGATTTGCGATCAGGATATCACCAACTGCGGGTACGAGAAGAGGATGTATCAAAAACTGCATTTCGAACGCGGTATGGACATTACGAGTTCTTAGTAATGTCCTTCGGCTTAACAAACGCGCCAGCTGCATTTATGGATCTAATGAATCGGGTGTGTCGGCCTATGCTTGATAAGTATGCAATCATTTTTATTGATGATATACTAGTGTACTCCCGAAGTGAAGCAGAGCATGCTTCACACTTACGTGATGTGCTGGAGACGCTCTGCAAGGAAAGGTTATATGCAAAGTTCTCAAAATGTGCCTTTTGGCTGAGAGAAGTACAATTTTTGGGTCATGTAATCAATGCGGACGGTGTCCATGTGGACCCGTCCAAAGTAAAGGCAGTGATGAATTGGGTACCCCCGAAGAATCCAAGCGAGATAAGAAGCTTCTTGGGCTTGGCTGGTTATTACAGGAGATTTATTCAGGATTTCTCCAAAATAGCCTTGCCCATGACAAAGTTAACGAAGAAAAGTGAGAAGTTTTTATGGGGCAAAGAACAAGAAAAAGCGTTTCAGGCGCTGAAAGAAAAACTCTCAAGTTCCCCTGTGTTGACATTACCGGATGGAACGGATGATTTGGTGGTATATACTGATGCCTCCCATCAGGTTCTTGGGTGTGTACTAATGCAAAGGGGTAAAGTCATTGCCTATGCTTCAAGACAACTCAAGCAACACGAAAATAATTACCCAACCCACGATCTAGAGTTGGCGGCGGTCGTGTTCGCCTTGAAGATATGGAGACATTACCTATACGGGGTGAAGTGTACAATCTTCTCGGATCACAAGAGCCTCAAATATTTTTTCGAACAAAAAGATCTTAATATGAGGCAACGAAGATGGTTGGAGCTTATCAAGGATTACAATTGTGATATCCACTATAATCCCGGGAAGGCTAACGTAGTGGCGGATGCTCTAAGTCGAAAGGAGTACTCGCCCCCGATTCAGGTAAGATCAATGAAAATGGTAGTCACTTCCAAACTCCTTGAAGAAATACGAGAGGCTCAAATTAAGTCCCTGGATGCCGAGGACTCAAAGAAAGAAAGGACGAAAGGATTTATCCATGAGTTGAATGAGAATGTGAATGGTATGAAAACGAGGTATGGTCGAATCTGGATACCTCGGGAATGTGATGTGAAAGAATTAATTTTGAATGAGGCACACAAGTCTCGATACTCCGTTCATCCAGGAGCTACAAAAATGTATCGAAACTTGAGGATGAATTATTGGTGGCCGGGAATGAAAAGAGATATTGTCAAGTATGTGGCTAAGTGTTTGACATGTTCCCAAGTAAAGGCCGAACACCAAAGACCGTATGGGAAATTGCAACCGTTGGAGATACCGGTATGGAAGTGGGAGCATGTAACGATGGATTTGGTGACTAAGCTTCCCAAGACAAGAAAAGGGCACGATGCAATATGGGTGGTCGTTGATCGACTGACCAAAAGTGCACATTTCTTACCCATTCGGGAAACTTATAATTCAGAAAAGATGGCGGAAGTTTATATGAACGAGATTATATCCCGACATGGGGTTCCGGTGTCTATAGTATCCGACCGGGACACCCGGTTCACATCCCGTTACTGGAGGAAGTTTCATGAAGAATTGGGAACCCGATTACATATTAGCACCGCCTACCATCCTCAAACCGATGGTCAATCGGAACGAACTATACAAACATTAGTTTATATGTTAAGGGCGTGTGTCATGGATTTTGGGGGAAGCTGGGATGATCATCTACCCTTGGTAGAATTTTCATATAACAACAGTTATCATAACAGCATAAAAATGGCCCCCTATGAAATGCTCTATGGAAGGAAATGTAGAACCCCGGTTTGCTGGGGGGAAGTGGGTCAGCGCGAACTCGCGTCAAAGGATCTAGTAGCCGAAATGAATGAAAAGATTGATATGGTTAGATCAAGTATTAAGGCGGCGCAAGATAGACAAAAGTCTTATGCAGATCGACGAAGGCGACCAATTGAGTTTCAAGTGGGAGATCATGTGTTACTAAAAGTCTCTCCATGGAAAAGGATAATTCGTTTTCGTAAACGCGGGAACCTAGGCCCCCGATACATCGGACCATTCAAAATACTCGCTCGGGTCGGGGCGGTGGCGTATCAGTTAGAATTACCACCCGTGTTGGATGTGATTCATAACACCTTTCATGTGTCGCAATTGCGAAAGTGCCTCGCGGATGAGACTGCATACATGCCTCTGGATGATATTGAAGTGGATGAGAAATTAAATTATGTTGAAATGCCCGTCGCAATAAAGGATTTTAAAGTAATGCAACTCCGCAACAAATCTGTTCGGCAAGTGTTGGTCCAATGGCAACATCGAAAGGGATCGGATCTCACGTGGGAAGCGGAGGATGAAATACGAGAACATTACCCAGAATTATTTGGTACGTATTCAGGTTTCGGGGACGAAACCTTCTTTAAGGGGGGTAGACTTGTAACACCCCAAATTCTCGTATGTCCTAAAAGAATAATGTGTAGTGATGTTTTAATAAGTTAAAATGGAAATATATATATAGAATTATGGCAAAATAAAAGTTAGTAAAAGAAAGATGATTTAAGTTAGAAGGTAAATTACTAAAGTGAATAGAGATTAAATGATGAGGGACTAGATGTGTAAATATTGTTATAAAACATGATAAAAAGAAAAAAGAAAGAAACCAGACTGGGATCTAGTGTGCGATCGTGAGGGAGCCAGGAGGGACTCCTTCCCTCTCAAAACCCTAAATCTCTGAAATTCCATCAATTGAAAGCCAAATTAGAGAAGAATCGAATGCATGAGCTAATAATTCTGATTGTCTAAGTATTCTCGATCTCAAGTAAGTGAAGTTTCTTGATTTGATGATGTTTGATTATGTGGGTTTAGTGTAATTCGTGAATGTAATGCAAAATTTAGTATGATTAATGGTTGCTACGAATGTCTAGACATCAATAGATGCTAAATTTCGAATATGAACATGATTAGGGCAAAACCCACTTGCATGTCAAGTAATGGTTAGAAATTATGAAGTTCTACATGTTAATTTGATTGTTGTTGATGAAATTATTATGAAAAACTGATTGGGAACCATATGTTCATGGTCAAAATAGTAAATTATGGATTAGGGGAATGATTTTTATTATGAAAGATTATGATTAACTATTGATGAGATAGGATAGACGTGTTATAACTACTTGTACATCATGCTTTGTAGGTAGTATGCACACCATGTGTTTGATGAAATGTCTAAATAAATTTAGATGTTATTTTGTATGAAAATTTGCTAAATTGATGAGATGTGATCATGGTGGGAAATGTATGTGATTTATAGATGTCATATTGGATAATAAGGAATGTGAAAGTAATGAAGCTAAGTGAATAAAGTTATGATATACAGGAACTAAGAAGGAAGAAGGAGCAAGTCACTCCAAAGCGCAAGGAGCTCAGGATCACGGTAAGTTCATATGAACTTAATTCTCCTTTTATGTTGTTCTACGGATGAAAGTTTAGTTATTAACCATAAATGTTGAGTTGTGCATTGTTATTGGTTCAAATGTCGATATGTTATATGTTTGAAAGCGGATAAGCGACACGATAGTGTCAGATGTATAATGATCACTCAAGTAAGATAAAGTTTTATGGAAAGTAAGATTATGAGATGATTAAGTAACGACTTGTTGTAAACGGGTTAAATGATATATTTGTGTTAAGCATGTATGATAAGGGTTACCCGTCGTAAATGGGTAAAATAGGACAAGCATGACGATTTCGGTTGAGTTTTGAATATGGGCTCATTACGAATGGGTCGAATGATATGGATGTATGAATGTACCGAGATGTTGGAATAAAAGAAAGTTAATGGAAGAATGTTTAATGAAAAGAATGTTGTAAACAATATTGTTAAAGATTGGTATATTGTTAATGGGTCGATTAAAATTATGTAAGGTATGTTATAGATTTTGTTTGAGCATTGTGAATTTACTAATGTTTGATGTTGTGCATGATAGGTAAATCTCACGTTTGAAGTTGGCGAGCTCGGACGAACACACTAAATCGCCCTTTTTGCGCTTCCGGACCATGTTATCTTTTACTAATGGGTAAAAATCATTTTGTTATTGTAAATGTTAACCGTACGACTAGAATAGTAGTAAGTGTTTTAAGAACGTTTGAATCCTTTGGGTTGATTTTGAATTATATTATAAAAATAGGGAAACGTCAATGTTACGAATGGGTCATGCCTAATTTTTGTTAAAAAAAAATTGAATGTTTGATCGTTAAATAAAGTGGATGCCTCATTAACCAATGCCCCAGCTGCATTTATGGACATGATGAACCAAATATGTAAGACATATTTCGATAAATTCATAATTGTATTTATAGATGATATTCTCATTTACTCTAAGAGTAAAGAGGAACATGCAGCGCATCTGCATGCACTTCTAAGTTTATTGAGAAAAGAAAAGCTTTATGCAAAGTTTTCGAAGTGCGAGTTTTGGTTAGAACAAGTACAGTTTCTTGGGCATTTAGTCAACCATGAAGGAATTCATGTGGATCCCTCAAAGATTGAGGCAATTACTAAATGGTTGAGTCCGAAACGGATGAGTCGGCAAGAGACATCGTTCGTGGAGTTTAGCTTCTTTTCGTTTTTTAGTTTGGTGTTCTTTGTATGTTGGTTTCTTTTTTGTTTTCTTTTTGAGGTTTGGTTTTTTTTTGGCGAGTCGCCTTGGCCAAATGCTCTTGTTTGTAATCTCATTTTGAACAACATTAATAAAAGGTTTGCCTGGGGGTTTTCCCTCGTTTCCCAAAAAAAATTACTAAATGGAAAACCCCTGAGTCACCAACAAAGGTTAGAAGTTTCTTAGGATTGACCGGTCATTATAGAAGATTTATTCGAGATTTCTCTAGAATAGCCATTCCCTTAAGTAAGTTAACCTGTAAATCTGTTAAGTTTGAATGGGGACCAAAACAAGAAGAAGCCTTTAGAATTCTTATGCAAAGATTAACCAACGCACCCATACTCGCATTACCAGAAGGAACAGAGGACTTTGTAGTTTATTATGACGCTTCTAAATTAGGTTATGGATGTGTGTTGATGCAACGTCAAAAGGTTATAGCCTACGCCTCTAGACAATTTAAGAATCATGAAGAGAATTATTCAACCCATGATTTAGAATTAGGAGCTATAATTTTTGCCCTGAAAATTTGGAGACATTACCTTTACGGTAGTAAGTTTACCATTTTCACAGATCATAAGAGTTTAAGGTATGTTTTCGGGAAAAAGGAGTTGAATATGAGATAAAGACGCTGGATGGAAATTCTTAGTGATTATGATTGTAATATCCAGTATAATCCAGGAAAAGCAAATGTAGTAGCTGATGCTTTAAGTCGAAAGTATCACGAAAAGCCAAAAAGAGTACGTTCCCTTAAATTAAATCTGCAAGTAGATTTAAATGAACAGATTAGAAAGGCACAATAATCAGTAATCAAAGATGATACTGAGAAATTGAAAGGAATGATTAAGGAATTAGAACAAGGAACAGACGGAATTTGGAGATTCCATAAGAAAAGAATGTGGATACCCAAATTAGGAAGCCTACGCCACCGTATTTTAGAAGAAGTCCATAAGTCTAAGTATACGATGCATCCTGGAAGTGATAAGATGTACCAGGACTTAAGGAAAATTTTTTGGTGGATAGGAATGAAGAAGGATATAGCGGCTTATGTTGCCAAGTGTTTAACCTGTTCACAGGTTAAAGCTGAACATCAGAAACCCTCAGGTTTTTTGCAATAGTTAGAAATGCCAGTTTGGAAATGGGAATTGATAACAATGGATTTTGTTACTAAATTACCCAAAACAAGAAAAGGTAATAATACAATCTGGGTGATTGTAGATAGGCTAACTAAGTCAGCTCATTTCCTACCCATGAAGGAAACTTTCAGTATGGAACAATTGGCTAAGTTATATGTAAATGAAATAGTTTCATTACATGGAATTCCTTTATCAATTATATCTGATAGAGATAGTTGTTTTACCTCTCATTTTTGGACAAGTTTCCAAAAAGCAATGGGAACCAAGCTAAATCTAAGAACCGCTTATCATCCTCAAACGGACGGACAAAGCGAAAGGACAATTCAGACAATGGAGGATATGCTTAGAGCTTGTGTAATTGATTTTGGAGGTAATTGGGATGATCACTTACCATTAATAGAATTTTCTTACAATAACAGCCATCATACAAGTATCAATGCTGCACCATTCGAAGCACTCTATGGACGAAAGTGCTGAACCCCAGTCTGTTGGGCAGAAATTGGAGAAAAGCAATTATCTGGACCAGAGATAGTGCAAGAAACGACATACAAGATTGTTCAAGTCAAGGAACGACTGAAAACAGCATGCGATCGACAAAAGAGTTATGCTGATAACAGGCGAAAGCCGTTAGAATTTCAGGTAGGTGACAAGGTGCTATTAAAAGTCTCTCCTTGGAAAGGAGTGGTAAAATTCATCAAAAAGGGAAAGTTAAGCGCCAGGTACGTAGGACCATTTGAGATTATTATAAGGATAGGACCTGTAGCCTATCAGCTACAACTGCCAGAGGCAATGACCGGAATATATGATGTATTTCATGTGTGTAATCTCAAGAAATGCCTAGCTGATGAATCTCTAGTAGTTCATCTTAAGGATATAGAGGTAAATGAAAAGTTAAAGCTTGTAGAGAAGCCTCTACAGATTGAAGACAGGAAAGTCAAGAATCTCAAACACAAGAGATTAGTTCTGGTCAAAGTAAAATGGGACTCCAAAAGAGGACCAGAATACACTTGGGAGCTTGAAGCAGAGATTCAAAGGAAATATCCACACTTATTTCAGTAGACCTCGAGGACGAGTTCTAAAACAAGGTAGGGAGGATATAACAACCCTCCTAAAACATTTCCGACACCCCTAATATATTTAGAATGTCCCTATACGTCTTAAAATGCACACCGTATACGAAAACCAAGCTCAAAATACCTTATATAATTAAAAATTAAATAAAAACAAGAATTCAGTGTCGCTCGCGGGCCGCGAAGATCCCCTAATGATCTTACGCTGGGCGCGACAGCTAGTCACCAGGGCTCACCCCGATGTTGCCACGTGTCAAACGCGTGTTGAAGCTAGATCAGTGACTGGGCCAGGCTAGGGCCTACCCAGCCTACGTCGTGGGTCGCGAAGCCCTTGGCTGTTTTCTGCGCGGGTCGCGAGGAAGTCCTGACCAGCTCCTATAAATTGGGAGCATCGGCTGTTCATTCCGATCGCTCACACACAAACTTTCTCTCTCAATTCTGAATAGTATACACTATACTCGGGCATAATACCCCCTAAATAACGAAGTTCTGCCTCGTTGTAAGTTTTTTGACCCCCGGTTACGTATTAGATACGCTGCCCGGTTGATCTAGTGTTCCGTAACGGCTGTCGAGGTTCTGCCCGACGTAGTCGTTGGAATTCTGTCTCGGGGAGGGTATTACTAATATAAATATTGGGTTATTATACTAACGCATGTGCATTGTGTAATTAATAGATAATCACCAGGAAACCCTAAAGAAAAACCCTAAGACAACAAAGCGAGTAATCTCCTTTTTTTGTAAACTGTTTTTACAAAACCTCAAATGTTTTACATTATATTAAACAGTGATTGAGTATTTGTATTCTACAATTATCGTCGGTATGTTGGGGTTTTGTATACAAAATTGTTACTACACTGTGGGTAGTAACATGACCACAAGTCGGGTTGACAGTACCATGGGTGGTAATTAAAGTAGATGGAAAGAAATGTAATTGCGTTATCGCCCTCAATGCTGAAACACGGTTGTACTTGTCTTGATTAAACTGGGATTCACTCACCAGTATTTCCCACTGACAAAATGTTTTTAAACGCGTTTCAGGTAACAAAATGTGAAAGCAAAATAGAAGCCAGCTTGACAGTACTAAAGGCTTGGAAAAGTGGCTATAAAAGTTACCTAAATAAAGAGATGTTTTTATTGAAATAAGATAGGGTTTATCCCTATGAAAATGTGTGTATTTGAAACTTGGGATTTTCCCATGTGTTTAATATTATAAAAGTGTGGTATTTTACTGTGATAAAATATTTCCTAACTACGGTCCTGATGTAAATTCCGCTCTCAAACTGATAAACACCGATACCACTGAAACTGGTCGCGGCCGCCCGTTCCCAGGGTATTAGGGGATGGGGGTTGCGACAGAAGGTGGTATCAGAGCTAAGCCACTAATTCAGCCATAGAAGTGTTCTGCTTACACCAAAATTTATTCAATATATTAGGAAATAATCTACGAGATTTTGTGCATATCTGTATATTATTGTTGTGTGTTATTTGACTATTTGTTAGTTTACAGTATGAGCGAGCAAGGACCTTCAGACGCTTACCGTCAGTTGTCCAGCTCACCTAGGGACGAAGGCACCTCTTCACAGCCTACCCTCTCAGGGTATTAGGCTGACAACGAAGATGGGATATTCGTGTTCAAGGCCCAATCTGAAGAGCCATTCCCTCCCAAGAAGAGAGGATGGTTCAACAGAGGAGCGCATGGATGTAGAAAAAGGATGAAAAAGTTACAACAGCAGCGAGCTTTAGCAGCCACTAAGAGAGAAACAGATGCCCACACTCAGGATACGCTCAATAGGTGCCTAGCAAATTTTCATATATTAGCAACTACAGCTGTAGACCCTAATCTAGAGCAACTCATAGCACCCCAGCCATTACCATTGTTTCCCACACAACCAATGGAAATTGAAGCCAACCAAATCCCAATGCCTGACTTTGACCCAGCTGAGATACCTAGAATACCCGCACCCCATCCTTCAGACCCAGACTACGACCCGTGGTTTGACGACCATAGGGATTACCAGCAACGCTACCCAATACCAGAAGATGAACCTATGCCAAACCTAGCAGCCTATCCAGACTTGGACCCTCTAGATCCCTACTATGATAATGATCAATACATCACGGAAATTCTAGAGAACCCTTATCCTTACCGAACCCATGCCCCAATTCCCAAACCCAGTATCAGCCCCTGCACCACCCATGAGCGCTGAAAATGTGCAAGAGCTCCGAACCTTTGGTGAGGAGATTTTAGAAGGAAGTGAGAGAATGAGACAGATAGGAGAGCGACTCGTCTAGAAGTATGACGAGCGTAATATGGAGTTCTGGATGAACCCATACCAGTATTAGTAATAATAATAATAATAATAATAATAATAATAATAATAATATATAATATGTATGTATGTTTGAAAAAAAAATCTAGAAAATAGCTATGGATGCATAATAGTATTGTAATTTTAAATTTCAGTTCCAGTTTGTACTAGAAGCCTAATATATAAAATAGAGTAAGTCGCAATGCTCGACGTTTTTTATCATTATGCGTGTTGTGTGATCATTTGCATTAAATACTATTTTGTGAGATTAATATGTGGTAAATGTTTAAAATTCAGATGGACAACGTAGTGAATCAGGAAAACCAGAATAACGATAACAAGAATAACAATAATAATGGAAACCAAGTGGATAACAGTGCCATTCAACACATAGTGGCACAAGGAATTATAGACACGATGCCATATATTATCCAGACGGTTAGGGAAGCTGATAATAAAAGTAACAATGGCAGTAAACGACCTACTGAACCAGAAAACAGCGTAAACAATGGACCCATACTTCAAGTGCCCATTCACAAAAGAAGAAGAGCCGTGTCTTATGGTTGTTCTTATAAAGAATTCTGGTCTTGTAAACCAATGGAATTCTCGGGCAATGAAGGGGCCGTTGCAAATCTATGCTGGATAGAAAAGACTGAGGCAGTCTTGAAAATAAGCAAGTGCGCGGAAGAGGATAGAATAAAAGCATAAAAATAAAACCAATAAAGATCTTGGATTCCCGACACTCAAGACAAACCCAAAACTTATCTTCTACCCATTCCATTTGGGTGTGTAAGTGTCGCAACCCCCGACCCCTGCCCTGGGAGGCGGGCGGCCGCGAGCTCGCACATTCGGTGGTATCGGTGTTTATTTATTTGGCAGCGGAATTTACATCAGGACCGTAGTTAGGAAATAGTTTATCAGAGTAAAACACCATATTTTTATAATAATAAATACATGGGAAAAACCCAAGTTTCCAGTACAATATGTTTATAGGGATAAACCCTAATTTGAAAAAAAACTGCTTCATTATTTAGGTAACCTTTATAGCCACTTTTCCAAGCCTTCAGTGCTCTCCAGCTGGCTTCTGTTTGACTTTCACATTTTGTTACCTGAAACACGTTTAAAAAACATTTGTCAGTGGGAAATACTAATGAGTGAATCCCATTTCAGTCAAAACAAGTTTTATCATTTTACGGCATTGAGGGCAATCCAGCAATTACATTTGTTTCCATCTACTTTAATTACCACCCACGGCACTGTCAATCCTGACTTGTGGAAATGTTACTACTCACAGTGTAGTAACTAATTTTGTATACAAAACCCCAACATACCGACGATAATTGTAGAATCACAAATACTCAATCACTGTTAATTATAATTTAAAACAATTGAGGTTTTGTAAAAACAGTTTACAAAAAGAAGGATTACTCACTTTGCTAATTTAGGTATTTCCTTGTGATTTCCTGGTTATAATCTATTAATTTAAACAATGCACATGTGTTAGTATAATAACCCAATTTACATTAGTTATACCCCCTCCCGAGACAGAACTCCAATGACGAAGTCAGGCAGAGCCTCGACATGCGTTACGGAGCACTAGATCAATCGGGCAGAGTAACTAATACGTAACCGGGGGTTATGATACTTACATCGAGGCAGAGCTTTGCTATTTTAGTGGGTATAATACCCAGGAATTATTTTAGCTATTCAGAGAATTTGAGAGATATTAGAATTTTGAACGAGAAAAACTGAACGATGAACTTCTCAATTTATAGGGCTGATCAGGGGGTCTCTCACGCCCCGCGAGAGAAACAGGACAGGGCTTCGCGGCCCGCGAGCGAAGTAGAGTAGGGCCTAGCTTGGCTGAGTTGACCACTAGCCTCGACACGCATTGCGCCACGTGGCATCACCAGGTACGCCCTAGTGGCCAGCTGTCGCGGCCCGCGACTAAAGTGGCCAAGGAGGTCGCGCCCCGCGAGCGCCATCTAAATCTTGTTTTATTTGATTTTTGTAAAATTAAAGGTATTTCGGGTCGTTTTTTCGTATATGGGGTGTATTTTAAAACATATAGGACATGTTTTAAGAATGTAGGGGTGTCGGAAATATTTTAGGAGAGTAGTTATAGTAAGCCACATAATAAAGAGTTTTGCTTGAGGACAAGCAAAGATTTAAGTGTGGGGGTATTTGATGTATGTAAAATGCAACATATAAATTATATCAAATGAGGCATAAAACTAACCCTTTTTTAGTACTAATGTTGGAAAAAGTGTGTTTTGTCTTCCTTTTGTATTTTCAGGACCAAATGAGCTTAAACGAGCAAAAGGAACAAATATACAACAAAAACTAACATAAATACGAAGAAAAGGAATAAACGTGACATGCCCGACCCCTCAGCAGCATCCCCAAGAGCAAAAACAAGAAACAGGAGGCTGACCACGGCCCGTGCTCACTTGACACGGGGGCGTGGTCAGGTGTCTGAAAAAATGGACAAAGCTGTGGAAGCTTCTACGCCCACCACGGGGGCGTACCCAGCTCAGCACTGGGCGTGGTCAACGCTAACATTCGCAGAATCTTGCAAATCTTGGTAGTACAGATGCGCTTCTGCACACGGGGTCGTGCCCAGCGAACACGGGCCGTGTGGAGTCCAATACTGACAAATGCAATTAATGGAACGGGGGCGTGTCCATTGGACACGAGGTCGTGGCCGGGCTTCTGTTCAGGCTATAAATAGGGGTGCTTGGCTCACTTCAAAGGCATCCCTTGGCAAACCACCTCTCTCCCACTTTGCCACTACTCCACCACCACTACAACACTCACATCCACCACCATCATCCATCATCCACCTTAGAGTGTGTGTAGTAGTCTCGGGATCCAAGATTGATCGTAAGAGTTCATGTCAATCGAAGGCCATGTTTGGCTAAGTCTCTTACATCACTTGGTGAAGACAAGCATTTAATGTATTACTTTTGATTTTTAATCTTTTTGCACTTTTTATTTGGTTTTGTATTAATGACTTTAATAACTAGTTTCTTCTGTTGAAGGTGAAACTTCTTTATCATTTGTCCGTGGTGTCTTAGCATTACTTTACTGTCTATATAAAGTAAAAGATTTTCACCATTCATATCTATACGGTCTATATAGAGATATGTTAGCTACCTGGTCGGGGGTTAAGGGAATGGTTTAGTAAGGTTCTTGCCTTGTTCAGTGTATCGATCCTGTAAGGACCTGGGTCAAGCTTACTAGGACCTCCTTCAATACCCACTGGTATTGGATGGCGGGGGTGCGAATGGTTTGATCCCCTCATATGTAAACTACTATTAATACATTAAACTGACTACTTGGGATTGTATCCCTGCTGACTCAAACCACATAGCCGAGGGTAACATCACCTTTAAAAGAGGGGCCTACCACATTTCGCATTAATAACTTTATTAATTATCTTTCAATATTCCGACCCTTTGGGATTGTATCCTTGCTGACTCAAACCACTGGGTTGAGGGTAACGTCACCTTCAAAAGAAGGGCCTACTACTATAACTAAGATAATCTCTTAAAAAGTGCAAAAGTGCGGAAATCATCAAAGGATACATTAAAGGCGAGTCGGATCCAAGTGATTCATCTTGTCTATCTGTTTTTATTTTATTTTTATTTCAGCATTTTTAGTTTTTATTTTTCATACTTAAAACCTTTTTCAAAAATTTTAGTTTGATTAGACGTTGAGGATAAATCGGTACTAAAAGCTCTTGTGTCCTTGGACGACCTCGGTATCTTACCAAAGCTATACTATGCTCACGATGGGTGCATTTGCCCATGTGTGTGTTTAGTGTTAGTAGAATATCGTGTTTTATAAATTTAAAACTTGACTAATGTGTAAAATGAGCTTAAAATATCAATAAAAACATATTACACCTTACACACACCAGTGGAGGGGGCATCCTAGCTTCCTCAAATCATGTATACTCACATTATTTTTATTCTAAACTATTATCAAGTCACCAAAAAACACTGATAATACACCTTTAAACTACCCTATAACTTTTTATTTTTTTAAAAGAAAAAAATAACTTTTTATTTTGTGTTCGGGAGGTTGGGGTTTGCAATTCAGAAAGGGTTGGCGGCGCAGCTTGTTGCCCGTCTACCTTCTGTTTTGATGTAACTTAACAAGTTTTCTGGTTATATCAAATTAAATTGAAGCTAAAAAAAAAGTTATAATGAAAAACAAATTCAACAAATTAAATTTACTAAATTATAATTTCATTAAAAAGTAAAGATAATACATAACTTAGAAATAAACAAATAACATAACAAATTCAGCAAATTAAATTATTAAATTATAATTTCACCAAAAATTAAAGATAATACGTAACTTAGAAATAAACAAATAACATAACTTAAAATTGTTAAAATACATAAAACCTAAATTCAAAAAAGTCTCTCCATTGCGGATGAGTTCTCATGATCTTTGAAGCCTCAAGAAGAGACTCAAATTCTTTGGGCTCGTATGCCCATTTATACTCACCAAAGGCAACCCGAATGGCATCCTCCTCATTTTGATTTTGTTGTTTGCCCATCGCCTCTTTGAGCAATTAAGTTGGATAATATGCCACCTATTCACGAGCTCGGATACTTTGCAGGTTTTGTTATTCGTCTTTTGATGAAACACGTTGAGGATTTGAAGCCACGTTTCGCAACCCCCGATCCCATCCCGGGAGCGGGAGCAACGAACACGAGCCGGTGGTATCGGTGTTTATTAATTTAGCAGCGGAATTAAAACATCAGGATCGTAGTTAGGACGACCTCGGTATCTTACCAAGGCTATACTACGCTCACAATGGGTGCACTTGCCCATGTGTGTGTTTAGTGTTAGTAGAATATCGTGTTTTATAAATTTAAAACTTGACTAATGTGTAAAATGGGCTTAAAATATCAATAAAAACATAACACACCTTACACACACCACACTGTAAGTATAACTGGAAAACATTTAGGGTTTTGTAAAGTAAGTTGATAAAAAGAGAGAATGACTCACATTGTAAGCTTAGGTTTTTCTACAGGCTTTCTGGTGATATTTTCTTCTACTTTTCTTGAGTTTCTATTAAAAACATACAATGCACGCACGATAGTATAATAACCCAATTCAACTTATCAATACGTCACGAGACAGAACTCCCTCCAACTTAGTTTACAAAGCATAGCCCTAAATAGGCAGCGCTTTGGCATCAGTTTTTGGGTTCCAGATCAATCGGACAGGGTATCGAATTAGTGATTTAGGGGGTATTTTGACTATTATTTTAGTCTTAAGAGGTTGAGAGAAAAGAAATTTGTGAGCGAATTGGGACTGTGCCGTTGCTGTCCAATTTATAGGTGAAATTGGGCTTCCTCGCGCCCCGCGACCCCCCGGTTCCTTTCGCACCCCGCGATGGCACCCTAGCTACGGCTAGGGTTGCCGGGGTGGCACCTAGGCTTGACACATGGCACGACATGTGTCACAAAGTGTGACCGACAAGTAGAGGGGTGTCGCGCCCCGCGACCATCCCCAATTAATCCTGTCACGGCCCGCGACAGGTATTAAAATTTTGTTTTATTTAATTTTTAATAAAAATAATGTTATGCGAGTTCGGTTTTTTTCGTCTACATCGAGGTTTGTTACACCACGTCCCACAAGACCCTCTAACCTTGTTCAGTGCAAAAGAAACCCAAACACTTGCCAACGTAATCTCTTCATTTTCGGTCCATTCGGCAATTTGGTTGATAGGAGAGGGTTTACTGTTTGTGTAGAGATTGTGAAAGAAAGGAGTACGTGAAGTGTGGTGTAGTGTTTGTCAAAGAAATGAGTCATACATAGGGTGTTTAATTGTTAAATATTTTTTTATTTTTTTTAAGCCTCTAACGGTCAATATGACCATTCAACCCACGCCTCCAACGGTCTAATTTGACCACAACTTAGCTGCTTCAGTTCCAATACCCTCTATACCTACCTGCAAGGATGGCGGCGGTGTATCGGGCAAGGTACCTACCCTCGAGACCAACCCACTAAGCGCCCCTCCTACCTTTAAGGCAGATGAATCACTTCGGAAAAAGAAAATACAAATTCTTTTATTTTTTAAATTTTCTTTTTTATCTTTATATATAAAAGCGTGTAATAGATAAGAGCGTGTGTGTATATATATATATAAATGTGTGTATGTGTATATGTATATATATTTTATTTATAATTATTTTTTATTTAAAGATAAAAATAAATTTTATAAAATTAAAAAAAACAAAAGAATAAATGGGAAAGTGACAAAATCATCCTTGAGGTTTGAGAATTGTCAATATATATATATATATATATATATATATATAGGCTAAGGATCGTGTGAGAAGCACTAGGCTAATTGAGAAACTTAAAAAGTATTCTGCACCACACATTTTCACTAACCTTTTCGTAATATACACATATGTATAGTTTAAAATTGACTATATACGTATGTGTATAATTCAAGATTTGATAATATACATATATGTATATAGTCAATTTTAAACTATACACATGTGTATAGTACGAAAAGCTTAAGAAAATGCGTGATCCAGAATGTTTTTCAAGTTTCTCAAATATTGTAGATTTCTCTTAGAATCCTTATATATATTGCCCGGGTTTAACTAGAGAACAATGTTATATTATGTGAACAGATGGGATAACTTGAATATAATGTTTGGTTCATTGGGTGACAACCAAGTTTTATTAGTTTATTTAGACAGTTGAAATGTCGGGTGTCTCTGGCTCTCCCTCGTGAAGTCTGATTACATAGTAGATTGGTAATGGGGAGGGTTCCAAAATGACTAGTGGTTGGGTCACATCGATGGCAATGTTCCAATATGGCTACCAAGGGAGGAGGTTAAGGTAATTATAAAGCATCGTCCAAAAATGACAAGTAGAGGTTTATACCATTAGATATGTCCATAGTATGTATAATTAGATTATTTTTTTCCTCATTAGAAATGCTAAATCATTTTTATGTTGACATATGACCGAAGTTGCTAATTGAGTAACATAGTTAAGTTAACTACCTTAATTGATACGTTTTTGAACCTTAATTTGGCCCTATTTCATGAGAGAAAAGTCATTGTTACGTAGGGTCGGAATTGCTTATATCTATGATGAGTTATTTTAAAGAAATTTTGGTTTGCATAATCGGTACAAGGAATCAACTTAACATAGAGATCGATAAATATGCAAAAATCCAAGATAAAACTTGGTTGAGTGTTACGCTAGAATAATTTTCTCACTGGTGTTACACTAAGTCAAAAAAAGGTTTAAATGTTCATGATGACTTTTAGTATTATGCTTTCAATGTTTGATATTATTAAGTTTTGAATTTTGACGTGTTAATAAAAGTCTATAAACTAAAATTCGGTTGTAACACGTGTATGACATTTTAAGTTACCATAAAAATGATTTAATTCGGTTTACTATGGTCTTCCAAAGAACATAGTAAAGGTGAATTACGTAAATTGTAAACAAGTTAGCTTAATTTGACTACAAAAGGGGATTTAGAGGGTGTTTGGGGTTGAGTTTTGAAAATAGATTATGCGTTTTGAATAATCAGAGTCAGATAATAACTGTAACAAAACGTGATGTTGAAAAATAGTGTTTGGATTTGATTATGTTGTTTGATATCATAATAATCAGATAATCAACTATTTGAATGTTTGACAAATATATATTTAAAAAAATAAACAAGGGAAAATCCTGTTCTAAATGCAAATAATCAATTTTTGGAAAACTGCGTTTTGTTGTAGTAGGGGGGACTGCTTTTGGAAAACTCCGTTTTGTAACTTTCTAAACGCAAATAATCATTTTTTTTTATTTTTTACCCAAACACTCAAAACTGATTATTTAAAATTTCAAACCTCAATAATCTAAAAATCTCCTTCAAAACTCAACCTCAAACACCCTCTTAGTCTACCAGTATCAAGGATTTGTAGTAATGGTGTACTTCCTTTACGCTTTGTTCCCCAGTTAATTTAACGAGAGAAAAGAAAAGAAAGTAAAAGTGAGAAAGGAAAGGATGAGAAAGGAAAAAAAATGTCTTTCCCCAATTTCCTTCCAAATCAGAAAGATAAAAAAAAAACTAAAGAATTTAGCCTAATTTTTATTTCATTTTCTTTATTTTCCTTCCTTAAATAAAACTCGGGAACACAACATGTTTTATTTTCTTTTCTTTTCCTTCCTTAAATAAAAAATCACATACCTCATAGGTTGTAGTTGCTAATGAATCCCTCCAAATAATACATACAAGAAAATGTTACATATTTAAAACCAATAAAAAATAATAAATACTGAGTTTTTTGGATCGTGGAGTAAGACATGATTTCATGTAAGATGCAAGCTTTCTCCAAAGTCCAAGTCAACCTAGAAGGCTCTAAATGGTTTTCTAATGTGTTGAGCTTGTCATCACTTTTGAAAATTATCATAAAATAAATAAAAAGGTAAATTACAATTTCCGTCCTTTATGTTTATATTAAATTGCAATGTATAGCCTTTAACTTCAATAATTATAGTCACAATTCTTTATTTGGAAAATTCATTACATCTTTTGTCCTTTACCACTAACCAGGTTAAATTTTTTTATTCACTTAAGGGTACTTTTGTAATTTTATCTATTTACTTAATAAAATATATATTTAGAAAAAGAAAAACTCAAGGAAATATATTTTATATTTATAAATCAACCACTCACACACTCTCAACTCTCTCTTTCTAAACCCCTGCAACCTAATCTCCTCACCACCACCACTCCTGGTGCATTAGCATATTGGACCATTCCATACTGCTAAGCGGCATTCACTATAGCCGCATTACGAAACTGTAACCCATCCGACACTAAAACTCTAGTTGTAAGCGGAGAAGAAAACTCCTGTTGCTCCCACCTTCAAGCACCAGGACAGCAGCGAGTAGTTCGAAAAATAAGCAACATTAGGCGACCCACCCAACGGTCCACTCATATCCTTGGCTCGTCTCGGCGGCGGCGTTGCTAACGCCTTGCAACCCTCGAAACTGGACACCGAACTCGTAATCCACCTCTCGGCATCGTCCTATTTCGACTGTAGTGTTCTTTGACTGTTGAACGACATCAGTGTTGCCGCACTAATATACCTCCTGCTACTATTGCTCAATGGTACTCTTTCTAAACACCATCCCTTTTGAAACCCTAACATAGTTTTATCTCCATAATCAGGGGTTCTAGGACTAGTATATGCACTAGAATTATGGAACAAAGATGAATTCTTGTTTCCAGATCCCAACTGTGGTGAATAGTAGACCTGCATTCCATTGGAATTACAGCATGCGAAACCCTAATCTTGAAAATTCAAAATTGGAAAACAAAGGGGATGAAATACGCAATGGGTGTTGAATTAATCAATGGAAACAACGAAAAGCAAGAAAATTTTAACTTTAATTTGATGAAATCGGTGGAAAATTTCAGGGTTTTTGTGAATTAGGGGATCTTTGTTTCTCTCTCTCTCTGCTTTTCTGGAACAACTGTCCCATTCGCCGCGATTCAAGAAAGCGAGATAAAAAGGACTCGTGAAAATGAAGGTAAAACAACATCCATTGATATCAAACTTGGAGATTCTGCTTGGTTTTCTGGCTTATGGCCTTGGAAGCCTTCAATAACTTGTTGATTTGAAGTGATAATTTGAAGTGATGGACTGATGGTGATAATGTCAGTGGTTGACAGTGTTGGCCGGTGGTGTAGGTGGTGGTGGCTTGATGATGGTTGTAGAAGAAGAAGGATGTAGAGAGGGGGGTATACAGAAGGGAGTGGGAGAGAGATGAATAGAGAGAATTATATAAGTTTTTTTTTTAATTTGAAATTCTTTTTTTATATATTAAATGACGGTTTAGCCCACACATGGGGTGCACATGACCCCATTTAACGATAACAATTAACTTGGTAGTGCTAAATGACGAAAGGTGTAATGCGTTTTTCAAATCAAGGATTGTGACTGTAATTATTGAAGTTAAAGGCTATCCATTTCAATTCTATAACAACCTTCCTAGAACCCTTAACGTGACCTTAAAAACGTTCCTTGCGTACCCTGTACGCGAGAAACGAGCCCGGATTAACCCTATACTTAGAAAAATCAAGAAAAGCCAAGTTTGGGTGTCACTCGCGGGCCGCGACCCAGACCCCGTGGTCCTTCGCGGGGCGTGACAACCCTTACTTGGCTAGCACACAATGCTGCCACGTGTCCAGTGACACGGCAAGGCTACTGTCACACCCCAACCGATGGCGGAATCATCGGGGCATGGCACTGCGCGAAACAGATTGTCCACAAGTTTCCATAACAACTATCATTGCCATTCAATTTAAATAATACGTCCCATACAGTATCTCAAACAGTTAAACAATTATTATAGACAAACATCAAGACAAATATTCTGTTCCGACAACTCAGATTTAAACAGAACTAATTTCATTTGTTGGTTTCTAGGACTCCTGTTCCTAGCTTCGATTTCATCACGACACAAAGAGCATGTAGGCAACCTAAGAACCTGTCATATACGTTAAAATAAAGTCAATACATATAATGTAAAGGTGAGCATACAAGTTTGATAATAGCATATAGAGTTCGAATCCGTTTACGCATAACCAGCACGTACACATAGTGAAATGAAGCACGTTAGTTATCGACATAGATCCATCGATACCAATGACTGCGGGTTGACTGCCCGAGGCAGTTCTCAAAACATGATTACCACCGTAATCCATGCAAGTAAAAGATCCTTAACAACCCCCGTGTGAACGGGTGGTGAGTCCAAACTATAGTACTATCGTTTCTAAAACAGGTAGACAGCATTCCATGTGTAAACATAACAAACAAGCATTCATAAGCCACGTATAACATGCATTAACGGTTAGCGTTCAAATAGTTTGAGTAGTGTGATAATTGTAGTTTGAATATTCGTAACGTATGTAACACCCAAAAGTGCTTAAAGCAAAAAGGGATCGAGTATACTCACAGTGATTAATGGATTGAAGGGAGCGCTTAGCGAGTACGGTTAGCCTGAATAGATTCGATAGCGTAAAGATAAGTGACGCGTAAAACAAAACAGAGTGAGAGTGGGTAGGATAACTGATCGTGCGGATTAGTCGTCCGTGCGGATTGGTCATTCGTGCAGGTTGGTCATCCGTGCGGATTGGTCATTCGTGCGGGTTGGTCATCCGTGCGGATTAGCATTTCGTGCGAATGGTAATCCGTCCGGATTAGTCATCCGTGCTGACAGCTTGTCCGTGCGGATAACTTGTCCGTGTGGATAACTTATTCGAGTGGATTGTTCCTTCCTATGCTGAGGATGTGTTTGTGCATGATGGTTTTTCCTTTGTAGTTTTTGTTGTAGTATTTAGAAAACATTTAAGTATCTCTACCCTTCAAGCCGGTCGTGCGGACGACAATCCGTCCGGATAGTAGTCCGTGCGAACAACGACCTTAAGAGAGAGTCACTTGATGAAATTTGGTGAAATCCGTCCGGATGATAATCCGTGCGGACAGTGACAATCCGTCCGGATAGTCTGTCCGTGCGGATGGACATGTTGGAAATTGTTTAAGGTCTTAGTATCTCATGATCCGAAGAGTAATCCATTCAGAGCGTTGTCCGGGTGGATTATCCATTCGTCGGTACTCAAACCTTGCTTGGTTGTGGGTCCCAAGTGTAGTTCGTCCGGATGGCAACCCGTGCGGATAACTTGTCCGTGCGGATAACATCTCCGTGCGGATAGCATCTCCGTGCGGATAGCATCTCGTTCTGGTTGTGACGTTCGTCTACCCTTGGTCGCTTTTGTCGTTTTATCAAGACGTTCTAATTACGTGGCAACCATTTGGAATTGTGTTCTTACCCGTATGACTAAGCCGGCCAGGAATCACCCTAGCTTGACCGGTCAGCGGCTCAGAATGGTCATTCTGGCTTAACCCGAAATCAGGTGTCTTGTAGGTAGAATCCGGATCTAGGACTAGTGCATCACTAATATTTGAGTAGAAGACTAGAACTTACCCGATTCTAACCGTTTCTGAGGGTAAAAGAAGGAGAAGACTTGTGTTTATTTCTTTCAACTCTTTTATCCTCTAGAAAAGTTCAGATTTAGGTGAAACTGTTGTGAAATCTTGTGGAAATCGTTCGGATCTGAGTCATTCTTGGTGGAATGAGGTCAATCTTGAAGTTCATGAGAACTTCATGATGGCGTCACCCTAGAATACCTCAAATCTTGATGGTTTCACGGTTAAAAGTTAAGATTCGAAAGATAGAAAGGTGTAGAAGTGTGTATAGATCAAGAATGTACAAGATTTAGAGCGAGATCTTACCTGGATTGAGAGAAATCGAAGAAAAGGTGAAGAAAGTGTGCAGGTCGGACGTCACTTGCCAAAAGTGGAAAGTTTGGAGAGTGACCCGTGTATTTATAGGATGCCAAAAGAGGAAAGGGTCGTCCGTGCGGATTGCACATCACCCGGATTGTTTATCCGTGCGGATGGGCAATCCTGGTCCGGATGCCCTCAACACTCCTCAGGCGGTCATCCGTGCGGATGGTCTGTCCGTGCGGATGGTCTGTCCGTGCGGATGGGCAATCCGTGCGGATTGGCTGTTCGTGCGGATTGACAATCCGTGCGGATTGGCGCCTGGGTGGTGTGTTCGGTGTGACGATCTTTGATGTTTCGATTTCGATTGCGAGTGATTCGATAGGGTTTCCTAGTCAAATTACTTTTAGTCCCAACTACTCGTATATAACATGGTTCGATCGGGATTCGGGTTCGAGTTCGATCATATTCGAGTTAGATTTCGAGTTTCGATTGAGTTCGCTTGATTACCACAACACATCATAAATAAACATGCACAGGTAACACATAAGGCACACACACACGTATATACAATGAGTAAAATACACAGTTTGAGTTGCGATTTGATGTCGATTCGATTAGCATAACTTGATTATTAGTTGATTAACTTTATCGCATTGTTACTGCCTATAATTCCCAGTCGTAGGTCGATTGAAATACGATTAATACACATCGGTTATTGCAAGTAACAACACTTACTCCACATAATATAAATAGAATAAGAACATTTCTACAAGTCAAGTTGCGCGAAATCGGTCGTTGACTTTGACCTTGACTTTGACTTGTGAAAACACGGGGTGTTACAGCCTCCCCTTGTTTAGGGAATTTCGTCCCGAAATTAAGCTGAAAGCTGTAACAAGGCCGTGAATCACGTTTGAGAATTCTTGTTTGGACCGATTTTGACTCTGAAACGATTGCGAACCGAACGTGTAACGTGTCATACGCAATCGTGACGGAGTTGAAAACCGGGACCTACAAGTGGTATCTGAGCAGGTTCTCGGTTGCGAAGGTCAAACGCACAGATTCGTACTATAATTGGTGGTTCTATAGATTAATATGAAATCGTACAAAATACTAAAGTCACAATACTACTTTCTCTCTCTAAATTCACTCTTTAAACAACTGCGGGTACTTGGCCTTCATGTCGCTTTCGAGTTCCCAAGTGAACTCTGCGCCTCGTTTGCCTTCCCATCGGACTTTCACAATAGGAATGCGTGAGCGCCTGAGCTACTTGGTTTGGCGATCCATGATTTCGACAGGCTTTTCCACGAAGTGTAATGTTTCGTTCACTTGTAGATCGTCTAGAGAGACATGTAAATCGTGGTCGGCGATGCACTTCCGGAGGTTTAACATGTGGAAAGTCGGGTGGACGTTGCTAAGTTCCTCCGGTAATTCGAGTCTGTAGGCGACTTTTCCGGTCCTTTACAGAATCTTAAAAGGTCCAACATATCGAGGCGCGAGTTTCCCTTTCTTACCGAATTCGGACCACACCCTTCCAAGGTGATACCTTTAGGAGTACGTGGTCACCAACGCCAAATTCACGGGGCTTGCGCTTTTTATCGGCGTAAACTTTCTGTCGATCCCGAGCCTTCGCCAGGTTGTCTCGAATTTGGAAATTTTGTCTGTCGTTTCTTGTAGCAGCTCCGGACCGGTTAGTTGTGAGTGAGCGATCTCGTGCCACACAATAGGCGATCGACATCTTTTTCCCTATAAGGCCTCGAAAGGTGCCATCTGGATGCTAGCCTGGTAGCTGTTGTTATACGAGAATTCGACCAACGGCAGGTGTTTATCCCAATTACCACCGAAGTCTAGAACACACGAACGGAGCATGTCTTCAAGAGTACGAATCGTTCTTTCAGTCTGACCGTCGGTTTGTGGGTGGAAAGCGGTACTTAGATTAAGCGTCGTACCGAGTGCCGTTTGAAACATTTCCCACAATCGTGAAGTAAACCGAGCATCACGATCAGAGATGATGTCGCGAGGCGTCCCATGATTGCAAATGATCTCGTCGGTTTAGATTCGGGCTAATCGTTCTACCTTGTAGTCTTCCCGTATGGGCAAAAAGTGGGCTGATTTAGTCAAACGGTCAACAACAACCCAAATGCTGTCTTGACCTGATGACGTGGTTGGAAGCTTGGTTACGAAATCCATAGCTATACTCTCCCACTTCCACATGGGAATTGGTGGTTGTTCGAGTAAGCCAGAGGGTCTTTGATGTTCAGCCTTGACCCTAGCACAAGTTAGGCATTTTCCGACGTAGAGGGCGATATCCCTTTTCATACCCGGCCACCAGTACTTGTAACGAAGATCCTGGTACATTTTGTCAGCACCGGGGTGAACTGGGTAGCGGGATTTATGGGCTTCGTCCATGATAATCTGTCGCAAATTGGTTCGCTTGGGAATCCAAATTCGGTCTAAGAAGTGGAATATTCCATTTGATTTTCTCACAAGCTGGGCTCCATCGTGGTAGATTCTTTCTCTCTTCAAGGTGCGTTCGTTGAAACATGCGTGCTGAGTGTCGCGGATGAGGGTTTCGAGATTGTGCTGGGCTTGAACATTACGAGTGCTAAGCAGGTAGCTTCGTCTGGTAAGTGCGTCGGCAACAACATTTGCTTTGCCTGGGTGATAACGAATCTCACAGTCGTAATCGTTGAGAAGTTCTACCCATCGGCGTTAATGCATATTAAGTTCCTTCTGATTAAAGATATGTTGTAGGCTCCTATGATCGGTGAAGATCGTACACTTAGTACCATAAAGGTAGTGTCGCCAAATCTTTAATGCAAAAACAACTGCGCCTAGCTCGAGATCATGGGTTGTATAGTTCTTCTCGTGGATTTTGAGCTGACGAGAAGCGTAAGCTATAACCTTGTCCCGTTGCATGAGAACACAACCGAGACCAAGGTTGGAAGCATCACAGTAGACAATGAAATCATTGTTTCCGTCTGGCAGTGTGAGAACAGGAGCATTGCAAAGCAGGTGCTTGAGGGTTTGGAAAGCAGACTCTTGTTGGGTTCCCCAGACAAAGGACTGATCTTTATGCGTAAGAGAGGTAAGGGGTACAGCAATCTTCGAGAATCCTTCAATAAATCGTCGATAGTAGCCCGCTAGCCCGAGAAAAGAGCGGACTTCAGATGGGTTCTTAGGCGTAACCCAGCTCCTGACTGCTTTAATCTTCGCAGGATCGACGTGGATACCCTGACTATTAACAATGTGACCCAGAAATTGAACTTCACCTAACCAAAATTCGCACTTGGAGAACTTGGCATAGAGTTGGTTCCCCTGGAGTAACTCGAGAACCAAACGTAGATGTTGCGCGTGTTCGGCTTTCGATTTGGAATAGATCAAGACATCGTCGATGAATACCATGACGAAACGGTCGAGATATGGTTTACACACGCGATTCATCAGATCCATGAAAACCGCTGGTGCGTTTGTTAGGCCAAACGGCATGACAACGAATTCGTAGTGGCCGTATCGAGTGCGAAACACGGTTTTGGGTATATCCTCCTCTTGTATACGCAGCTGATGATATCCTGAACGTAGATCGATCTTCGAGAAACACGTAGCGCCTTGTAGCTGATCAAACAAATCGTCGATACGAGGATAGCGGTTCTTGATAGTTAACTTATTCAATTCCCGATAGTCGATGCACATCCTGAACGACCCATCCTTCTTTTTGACGAAAAGGACTAGCGCGCCCCAAGGAGAGGTGCTCGGGTGAATAAAGCCTTTTTCAAGTAATTCCTGGAGTTGGGTTGAGAGTTCGCGCATTTCGGACGGCGCGAGTCGATAAGGAGCTTTGGCGATAGGGTTGGCTCCAGGAATGAGGTCAATACGAAAGTCGATATCACGACCTGGCGGTAGTCCGGGGAGATCCTCTGGAAAAACATTAGGAAATTCTCGAACCACGGGAACGTCTTTCACTTCCTTCTTCTCTTTCTTTTCCTTCTCCGCTGCTACGACGTTAGCCAAGAAAGCTCTGTATTCCTTGCGGAGATAACTGCTAGCTTGGAGGCATGATATAAGTTTGAGACCTTTCAAAGTAGTATCACCATAAACACACAATAAATCACCATTCGCGAGCGAAAAACGAATCATCTTGTCGAAGCATACAACTTCAGCGTGGTTTTCTCGAAGAAAGTCCATGCCTACTATGACGTCAAAGCTTCCGAGTCGCATTGGAATAAGGTCGATTGGGAAGATGTGATTGTTGAGCTCGAGAGTACAATCACGGATAACAGAATTAATAGCGACGGTTCTTCCGGTAGCGACTTCTACATCGAACTTCGAGGAGAGTTGGGAACGTTTACGACTAAGGAGTTTCTCAAATTCGAGCGACACAAAGCAGTTATCAGCTCCAGTATCAAACAAACATGAAGCATAAATACCATTCACAAGGAACGTACCATTGACCACGTTGTTGTCGGCCTGGGCTTGACGCACGTTAAGGTTGAAAGTTCTGGCGCGTGCGGCCTGTTGTTGCTGCTGCTGCTGTTGTTGTTGCTGTGGCTGCTGTTGCTGAGGCTCTTGTTTCACAACCTTGTTTGGGTACACGTTGGCGAAATGGTTCGGGTCGCCACATGAGAAGCAGTCTCTGGCTTTGACTGCGGGTGCCGGAGGAGCTTGTTGACCCTGTGGGGCAGTGATTAGAGCTTGATTGGCAGGAGCTTGACGAATACGGCAGTTGGCAGTAAAGTGGCCGTAAACATTGCAATGAGCACAGAAGCGGCATTGAATAGCAGTCGGGTGATGATAGGTGCAAGTAGGGCAGAGCGAATGTGGCCCAGTGTATGCACGCTTTGCAGGCGGCGCATTGGCCACAGGCGCTGCCACTTGACACTGTTGGGCAGGTACAGCTTGGATCGGTGCAGCAGTAATCGCACAGTTCTTGTTGGTGGAGCTGTTCTTTCTCTTGTTCTTCCTCTTGTTGCTTGATGAGGTGGGTTCAACAGTCGGTGCGGTGGTGGTAGCTTGATGCAGATGCTTCGAGGTCTTATCCCAGACACCAGCGTTAACCCTTTTGTCATTAATCTCAGCGGCTAGCAGATAGGTTTCCTCGATTGTTGTAGTCTTAGCCGCTTGCACGAAATCAGCAACGCAGTCGGGAAAAGCTCGGATGTACTTCTTGATGGTGATCTCAGGAGTCTTGACCTGATCGGGACAGATAATGCTGAGTTGTTTGAATCGAGCAGTGAGAGCAGCATTGTCACCCTCGTGCTGGTGTATGTGCCAAATTTCATCTTCAAGCTTTTGACGTTCGTGAGGAGGGCAAAATTCCTCCAGCATGACTTCCTTGAGCTCGTCCCACGACAGACCGTAGGCTGCATCATTCCCTCGCTTGTTCCTCTCGGCCGTCCACCAGTCTAGAGCACGGGACTGGAAAACGCCGGTAGCATTCAGAGTTCGAAGGTCATCAGGGCAACCACTTTGTCGCAGAGTAACCTCAATGGAGTCAAACCAGTGAAATAGTGCAGTAGGACCTCCTTCGCCAGTGATTTCTTTTGGCCCGCAAGACTTGAATTGCTTGAAATTGAAAGGCCTTGTGGCAGCTTTAGGACCTTCGGTCCTCGACTCCTCAGATGACTTGCTGGCATTCTCGTAAGCATCACTCACAGCTTTTGCCACACTCTTGGCGATGATGGAAGCAAGGCGTTTGTCCCTCTTCTCTTGACGAGAAAGCATGTGACGGGATCCAGACGACATGGTCTGCAATAGACATCGCCACGGAACTCAACACATGTATTCGAATCTCACCTCACACGTCTACTACTACTAAAGCCCAGTAACACGTACATTCACGTAACTACTTAACACATAAAGCACAATCACATAAGCACGTAGAGCACATGATCACATAATTCCTAAACATACAGGGCACAGAAGCAAGGAAAACACATACGCCCTTAGTCACTAGAGGCACTCAGAAAACAAAAACCTACCATTCAAAGTCTACGATTGCTCGTTATAGTAGTCGTGTTTAGCGTATCGGGTAGCGTAGTATAAGCGTGTAGTTATCCTAAGGTCATCTAAGTTTCAGCGATTTGTCAGCGATGTGTAGAGCGTTGTGTGGGTAGCGAGAGCAAAAGGCATTAGATCGAAACCAGTAGCATCTCAAAACGCTAACAATAACATAAAACACATAAATCTCATAAAATCGACGAGTCATCAGAGTCAACAGTTGTAGACTCAGAATCAAAGCACACAAAATTGGAGGTATAGATTTTCTGCGGCTAGTAGACTTCGACTATCCAAGGTGGTTCAATTATTCACAGGGGATCTGTTATGCACTTTCAAATTTCAGGATCGTGCCTTGGCCTCGATTCTTGGGCGTTTGGCGTGAATCCTGTTAGTTTTATTGTGACTACAGATCGTCTGTTGAGACCTTGGTGAGAGTTTTGTAAAATGCGCGGAACAAGTCGTCAAGGTTAGGGTTTCACCCCTGGCTTGACAATTTCGTCCCTGTTTTGATAAAATAGAGGAGATTATTCATCAAAGTATGGATTTCACTCCTAGTTTGGCATAATTCTCCTCGTTTTAGCTAAAATACGAGTTGATTAGGCAACTTTAGTCTAGAGTTTGCGGTTTCACACCTATTCCCGACCTTATTGCCCATTCATAGCTGAAAAATTCGAGTGCAATGATAGTGTAGAACAAGCGAAAAGAGCGAGTGATAGTAGCGAGTTTATGTATATGCGCAAGTCGGTCTGTTGGTTCTTAACTATAGTCTAGGTCTCTAAGACTTCGACCCGGACTAGGTCGAGTCTTGCCTAATTCCCTATAGTTATGGCTCTGATACCAATCTGTCACACCCCAACCGATGGCGGAATCATCGGGGCATGGCACTGAGCGAAACAGATTGTCCAGAAGTTTCCATAACAACTATCATTACCATTCAATTTAAATAATACGTCCCATACCGTATCTCAAACAGTTAAACAATTATTACAGACAAACATCAAGACAAATATTCTGTTCCGATAACTCAGATTTAAACAGAACTAATTTCATTTGTTGGTTTCTAGGACTCCTGTTCCTAGCTTCGATTTCATCACAGCACAAAGAGCATGTAGGCAACCTAAGCACCTGTCACATACGTTAAAATAAAGTCAATACATATAATGTAAAGGTGAGCATACAAGTTTAATAATAGCATATAGAGTTTAAATCCGTTTACGCATAACCAGCACGTACACATAGTGAAATGAAGCACGTTAGTTATCGACATAGATCCATCGATACCAATGACTGCGGGTTGACTGCCCGAGGCAGTTCGCAATACATGATTACCACCGTAATCCATGCAAGTAAAAGATCCTTAACAACCCCCGTGTGAACGGGTGCTGACTCCAAACTATAGTACTATCGTTGCTAAGGCAGGTAGACAGCATTCCATGTGTAAACATAACAAACAAGCATTCATAAGCCACGTATAACATGCATTAACGGTTAGCGTTCAAATAGTTTTAGTAGTGTGATAATTGTAGTTTGAATATTCGTAACGTATGTAACACCCAAAAGTGCTTAAAGCAAAAAGGGATCGAGTATACTCACAGTGATTAATGGATTGAAGGGAGCGCTTAGCGAGTACGGTTAGCCTGAATAGATTCGATAGCGTAAAGATAAGTGACGCGTAAAACAAAACAGAGTGAGAGTGGGTAGGATGACTGATCGTGCGGATTAGTCGTCCGTGCGGATTGGGCATACGTGCGGGTTGGTCATCCGTGCGGATTAGCAATCTGTGCGGATTGGTCATTCGTGCGGGTTGGTCATCCGTGCGGATTAGCAATTCGTGCGAATGGTGATCCGTCCGGATTAGTCATCCGTGCGGACAGCTTGTCCATGCGGATAACTTGTCCGTGTGGATAACTTATTCGAGTGGATTGTTCCTTCCTATGCTGAGGATGTGTTTGTGTATGATGGTTTTTCCTTTGAAGTTTTCGTTGTAGTATTTAGAAAACATTTAAGTATCTCTACCCTTCAAGCCGGTCGTGCGGACGACAATCCGTCCGGATAGTAGTATGTGCGAACAACGACCTTAAGAGCGAGTCACTTGATGAAATTTGGTGAAATCCGTCCGGATGATAATCCGTGCGGACAGTGACAATCTGTCCAGATGGTCTGTCCATGCGGACAATGACAATCCGTCCGGATAGTCTGTCCGTGCAGATGGACATGTTGGAAATTGTTTAAGGTCTTAGTATCTCATGATCCGAAGAGTAATCCATTCAGAGCGTTGTCCGGGTGGATTATCCATTCGTCGGTACTCAAACCTTGCTTGGTTGTGGGTCCCAAGTGTAGTTCGTCCGGATGGCAACCCGTGCGGATAACTTGTCCGTGCGGATAACATCTCCATGCGGATAACATCTCTGTGCGGATAGCATCTCATTCTGGTTGTTCCGTTCGTCTACCCTTGGTCGCTTTTGTCGTTTTATCAAGACGTTCTGATTACGTGGCAAGCATTTGGAATTGTGTTCTTACCCGTATGACTAAGCCGGCCAGGAATAACCCTAGCTTGACCGGTCAGTGGCTCAGAATGGTCATTCTGGCTTAACCCGAAATCAGGTGTCTTGTAGGTAGAATCCGGATCTAGGACTAGTGCATCACTAATATTTGAGTAGGAGACTAGAACTGACCCGATTCTAACCGTTTCTGAGGGTAAAAGAAGGAGAAGACTTGTGTTTATTTCTTTCAACTCTTTTATCCTCTAGAAAAGTTCAGATTTAGGTGAAACTGTTGTGAAATCTTGTGGAAACCGTTCGGATCTGAGTCATTCTTGGTGGAATGAGGTCAATCTTGAAGTTCATGAGAACTTCATGATGGCGTCACCCTAGAATACCTCAAATCTTGATGGTTTCACGGTTAAAAGTTAAGATTTGAAAGATAGAAAGGTGTAGAAGTGTGTATAGATCAAGAATGTACAAGATTTAGAGCGAGATCTTACATGGATTGAGAGAAATCGAAGAAAAGGTGAAGAAAGTGTGCAGGTCGGACGTCACTTGCCAAAAGTGGAAAGTTTGGAGAGTGACCTGTGTATTTATAGGATGCCAAAAGAGGAAAGGGTCGTCCGTGTGGATTGCACATCACCCGGATTGTTTATCCGTGCGGATGGGCAATCCAGGTCCGGATGCCCTCAACACTCCTCAGGCGGTCATCCGTGCGGATGGTCTGTCCGTGCGGATGGGCAATCCGTGCGTATTGGCTGTTCGTGCGGATTGACAATCCGTGCGGATTGGCGCCTGGGTGGTGTGTTCGGTGTGACGATCTTTGACGTTTCGATTTCGAGCGATTCGATAGGGTTTCCTAGTCAAATTACTTTTAGTCCCAACTACTCGTATATAACATGGTTCGATCGGGATTCGGGTTCGAGTTCGATCATATTCGAGTTAGATTTCGAGTTTCGATTGAGTTCGCTTGATTACCACAACACATCATAAATAAACATGCACAGGTAACACATAAGGCACACACACACGTATATACAATGAGTAAAATATATAGTTCGAGTTGCGATTTGATGTCGATTCGATTAGCATAGCTTGATTATTAGTTGATTAACTTTATCGCATTGTTACTGCCTATAATTCCCAGTCGTAGGTCGATTGAAATACGATTAATACACATCGGTTATTGCAAGTAACAACACTTACTCCACATAATATAAATAGAATAAGAACATTTCTACAAGTCAAGTTGCGCGAAATCGGTCGTTGACTTTGACTTTGACTTGTGAAAACACGGGGTGTTACAGCTACCCCTTTGACTCGACCAAACTATATTCGACACTTGTCTCCTCGCGGGCCGCGAAGGCCGAAGCCAACCCTTACGCGGGCCGCGACTCGTCGTCGAATCAGTCTATAAATAGAGGCTCAGAGTTCATTTGCAACTCATTCAATTTCTGATTTCTCTCTCAACTTTCTGAATAGTAGAAATTATACTCGGGCGTAATACCCACTATAAAGCGTAGCTCTGCCTCGTTGTAAGTATTGTAACCCTTCTGTTACCCTACACGATCGATTTAGGGCTCCGTAACGCATGTCAAGGCTCTGCCCGACTCAGTCATTGGAGTTCTGTCTCGTATGTACACTCGATTGATCTAGGATTCCATAATGCATGTCAAGGCTCTGCCTGACTCAGTCATTGGAATTCTGTCTCGAGTTATACGGTTAATGTGATTTGCGTTATTTTACTAACACGTGTGCATTGTTTAATTTTAATAGATAATAACCAGGAGAATCAACAGGAAGCCTTAGTATTACCTAAGTCAACAATGTATGTACATTCACTTTTTCTCATAATTTGTGAGTACATTTTCAAATACAATTACAGTGATTAAGTCTTTGTAATTCTACAATTGCTGCCAGTATTATGGGGTTTGTATACAGTACTTGAGAACCTTCACAATTGGGCACGGGTATCCAATGTGTGATATGACCATAGTCACAGATCCGTCGAGTGACACGTACTGACCGAGTAATTGCGTAGATATAAACATTGTAATCGCCCTTAATACTGTAATGTGTAACAACTGATGCTTTACAAAAATGGAATGTACTTGCCAGTATTTCTTGCTGATAAAATGTTTTAAAATGCGTTTCAGGTAACACAATGTGAAAGCCAATAGAAGCCAGCTGGAGAGCACTAAAGGCTTAAAGTTGTGGCTATAAAAGTTACCTGAATAAAAGGAGTTTTGTCTTTGATAAACTACGGTTTATCCCTATAAAGATATTGTAATGAAAACTTGGGTTTTATCCCAAATAGATTTATTATTGTAAAAGCTTGGTGTTTTTACTCTGATAAAAATATTTCCTAACTACGGTCCTGATATATTCCGCTGCCAAATTAATAAACACCGATACCACCCATCTAAGCTCGCGGCACCGGCTCCCGGGGTAGGGGTCGGGGGTTGCGACAGAGAGTGGTATCAGAGCTACAGCCACTGGTTTAAGCCAAAGAAATGTTCTGCTGACACTTAGATTTTAAATTCTGTGTTTGGAAATCATTCTGTGTAAACATGTATTTTATGTGTTTTCTGTTATTTGACTATTTGTTAGTTTACAGTATGAGTGAGCAAGGAACTTCGGACGCTTATCGTCATATAGATAGTTCACCAAAAGATAAGGGGGCATCATCTCAACCTGATCCCTCAGGTTACTCAGCCGATACTGAGGAAGGGATATTTATATTTAAGGCACAGTCTGAGGAACCCTTTACTACTAAGAAAAGAGGTTGGTTTAATAGAGGAGCACATGAGAGAAGAAAAAGAATGAAGAAGTTATGACAGAAGATAACGATAGTTAGAGCTAATAACAAAGCCAATGCACAGACTCAGGAAACAGTCGTTAGGCCACCTTGGGAAGAGGAGCTAGATAGACAGTTGGTTGATTTCCATATGTTAGCCACCACAGCAGTAGACACTAACCTAAACCAAATAGCTGAACCGCCACTGTTACCTTTATTCCCAGATCAACAAATGCTAGAACCCAATCAAGAAAACCAATTCCCTATACCTACATTTGACCCCAACAAGTTACCTAGAATCTCAACCCCACAACCTTTAGAATATGATCAATGGTTCGACGACAATAGGTCATACTCAGCCCTATATCCTCCCAAAGAACCAGTACCTTTAGAACGTGATCCATGGAGGGATGATGATAGGACATTTTTTGAAATGAATAGCGCAGACCCTTACGAGGAACCCGTACCTCAACCTGAACCATTAGATCCGCCAATAAGTCGAAAACAGGTGTAGGAACTCCATCAGTATGGAGAAGATTTAATGAATGAAGGAAATAGAATCTGACATATAGGGGAAAATTAGTTTGGAAATATGATGAAAATGAAATGCAATACTGGAGGAACGGTACTTAGAAAATATCTAGATATATGTGTGATTTTATATTTTGATTATATATATATATATATAATAAATCCATGGATAGACACGGATGCATAACTACTAGTATAATTGATTTCCAGTTGTAGTTTGTAATAGATGCATATATATGAAAAAGAGTAAAAGTCGCAATGTTCGACGATTTTGATCAATCTGTTTGTGTGATGTATATAAATGATTGTACTAAATTTTATTCTATGATAAATAATATCTGATAAATGTTCACAATTCAGATGTTGAACAAAGTAAATCAGAAAAACCAGAATAATGAGAATAACGGAAACCAAATACATAACAGTGCAATTCAACACATAGTAGCACAAGGAATTATAGATGTTATGCCTTATATTATCAAGTCTGTTAAAGAAGCAGAAAATAATAAGTCTGCAAATGGAAGTAAATGTCAACACACTGAAGCAAATCATAGTGTGAATGATAACAGACCTTTAATCCAAGTTCCATTTCCTAAAAGAAGAAGAAACGCTTCTTACGGTTGTTCTTATAAAGAATTCTTGGCCTGCAAACTAATAGAATTCTCAGGCAATGAAGGAGCCATTGCAACCGTACGCTGGATAGAAAAACAGAAGCAGTCATAAAAATAAGTAAATGTGCAGCCGAAGATAAGATTATGTTTGCTTCTAATCTTTTAAAAAATACAGCCTTAGAATGGTGGAATACTATTCTCCAGACTAGGGGAAATGACAGAGTTTATAATATGGAATGGATCAACTTTAAGGCAATGGTTGAAAGAAAATTTTGTCCTCCCAATGAAAAGGAACAAATCGCCAATAAGTTCCTAAATCTTAGAATGACTGGAATAGACTGCAAAGGTTACACTACCATATTCTTCAAATATGCTAGGATAGTACCTACCTTAGCCTCACCTGAACCAGTGTTAATCTCTCGTTATATTTGGGGATTAATTAGTGAGATTAGACACGTAGTCAAGGCAGCTAGACCGCAAACCAAAGCCATAGAACTAGCCAATACCCTGACTGATGAATTGGTACGTACACAAGAGGAAAACCAGAAGAAGAACTTAGCTCAGAAGCTTACCCAGGAATTTCGCTACGATAATTCCTACCATGGAAAAGGAACAAGTTCTTATGCACTGATGTGTGTAAAATGCAACATACAAATTACATCAAATGAGGCATAAAACTAACCCTTTTTAAGTACTAATATTGGAAAAAGAGTGTTTTTGTCTTCCTTTTGTATTTTCAGGATTAAATGAGCTCAAAAACACAAAAGAAGCAAAAAGACAGCTAAATCCAACATAAATACAAGAAAAGGAACATAAGTGGACTGCCCGACCCCTCAACGGCATCTTCCTAAGCAAAATAGAGAAGGCAGAAGACTGAACACGCCCCGTGCTCAGCCAGCACGGGGCCGTGCCCAAGAAGCAACAGAAAAGACAAACCTATAGAAGCTTCTATTGCCCACCACGGGGCCGTGCCCAGTGAGCACGGGGGCGTGGCGAAAGTACAGCAGGCGCATTAATTGTAATTGCGAATTACAATTAATGAAGAGAGAGAGTGTCAGACAGGCACGGGGCCGTGTCCAGCGTACACGGGGGCGTGCCCAGCCTTCTGTTCAGCCTATAAATAGGAGTGCTTGGTTTCATTTCAACTCATCCCTTGGCACACCACCTCTCTCACACTTCATCCACCACCCACCACCATCACAACACCATCATCCACCACCATCATCCATTGTCCATCGTAGAGTGTGTGAGTCATCTCAGGATCCAAGATTGATCGTAAGAGTTCTTGACAATCAAGGCCATGTTTGCCTATGTCTCTTACATCACTTGGTGAAGACAAAGTGTCTAGTATAATACTATTTATTTCTAATCTTTTGCACTTTTTATTTGGTTTTGTATTAATGACTTTAATAACTAGTTACTTATGTTGAAGGTGATCTTTCCTTATCGTTTGTCCGTGGTGTCTTGGCATTATTTTACTGTCTATATAAAATAAAAGATTTTCACCATTCATATCTCCACGGTCTATATGGAGGTATGTTGGCTACCTGATCGGGGGGGTTAAGGGAACGGTTTGGTAAAGGTCTTGCCATTGTTCAGCGTTTAGAGGTCCTGCAATGGACCTGGGTCAAATTTAGTAGGACCTCCTTCAATGCTTCACGGTATTGGATGGCGGGGGTCCAAACTCTTTGATCCCCTCATAAGTTAACTACTATTAATACTATAACCCGGCTATTTAGGACTGTATCCCTGCTGACTCAGACTACTTAGTCGAGGGTAACGTCACCGCCAAAAGCGGGGCCTACCACAATATCGAATTAATAACTTAATTCATTATCTTCCAATAATCCACCCTTTTTGGATTGTATCCTTGCTGACTCAAACTACTGGGGTGAGGGTAACGTCGCCTTCAAAAGAGGGGCCTACTATAATAACTAAGATAATCTCTTAATCATGTGCAAAAGTGCGGAAATAATCAAAGGTTATACTAGATACGAGTCGGAACCAAGTGATTCATCTTGTCTATCTGTTTTTCTTTTATTTTTATTTTCAGCAATTTAGTTAGTTTTTATTTTTCTTAGCTTAAAACATTTTTCTAAACTTTTTATTTTGATTAGACGTTGAGGATAAACCGGTACTAAAAGCTCTTGTGTCCTTGGACGACCTCGGTATCTTACCAACGCTATACTACGCTCACGATGGGTGCACTTGCCCATATGTGTGTTTAGTGTTAGTAAAATATCGTGTTTTATAAATTTAAAACTTGGCTAAAAATAAGTGTTAAAGGGGCTTAAAATATACACCTAATATATATAACACTTCACACGCATCAAGTTTTTGGTGCCGTTGCCGGGGACACAAGGATTTTAAGAAAGCTTAAAATCGACGGCCTAATCTGTTTTTCAAAATCTTTTTAAAACGCGCGCACATTTTTCTGCATTTTAGTTTAGATTTGCATTTACAGTAACCTGTACACGGGGTCGTGTTCACTGAACACGGGGCCGTGCTGCAGATTTTTTTCATAAACACCCAGTAACAGTAGCTTGAACACGGGCCGTGCTCACTGAACACGCCCCGTGCTCAACGAAATCAGTAACTTTAATTAAAACGCCCAGATACAGATCCTGAACACGTGGCCGTGTCCACTGAACACGGGGCCGTGTCCAGCCTCTGTTTCCGTTTTTATTTTTGTTTTCTGATCTCGAGACTTGGTTGTGGTCTGCTGAGTGATTCTTATGGATCAATACTCAGGAGGTTACAACTACACCTATGATGAGGATGATTATAGGGGTAATTATTGCACTAATTGTCGTAACGCACGATCGGTTCAAAACAGTCACTCATATCAACCATCCAATTCATACACCTACTATGAGGAGCCCAGGTACGAGCCATCAACTTCATACACATCATATGAAGACCAAAGGTATGAACCTCCTCCCTCATACTCATATTTTGATGAACCAAGGTATGAGCCCTCATACTCATACTTTGAGGAGCCAAGATATGAGCCACCACCTTCATATGCTTACTATGAGGAACCTTGGCGTGAACAACCCACCTCATATGAGTATTATGAAGAACAAAATTACGAACCTTATCCATCATATGCTTACAATGAAGAACAATGGTGCGAACCATCAACTTCATATGGGTATTATGAGGAACAAAGGGTCGAACAACCGGATTCAAGCTTAGAAAATACTGATTCTTTTTCTATAACCGAAGTGACCGATAGGATATTAGAACACATTAGACTTATCAATCGATGTATAAAAGAAGCTCGCGCAAGGGAAGAGGAGTCCCGCGCAAGAGAAGAGTTAAAAAAAGAAGAGATAACCGAAAGTATAAAAATGGAAGAACAAATAAGTGAAAAACCGACACATGAGTTAAACAACGAAAAAGGTGAGTCCGACAACGTTAAAATTCAAGAAAAGTCTAATTTTGAAGAAATTAATCTCTTGTCACCTTCTTTCGAAAATCATTGTTTAGTACCCACTCATGCTAAGTTTTTAAAAGAGTTAAAAACTAACACTAAAATTGACGAAACGGTAAGTGTTAAGTTAACTAATGATCAAACGTCACTAATAAAAGAAGACCCATTTGAAATTAACATTACACCGGTTCCATGTTTCTTTCAAAATTCGTTTATTAGTAATGTCACAATAGATAAAGATCTTTGTGTTAACATAATGCCTAATTACATTTTCGAAAAATTAAGTATTAGCGATTTTTCTCCACTTCAAATACCCATTTTTCTATCCAATCGGAAAGTAATAAAATCAATCGGTATAGTTGAAGATGTCTTGGTTCAAACAAATCAAATGGTAATCCCGACCGACTTTGTCATCCTCGATGACGCTCCTCTAGTGTTGGGACGACCATTTGTAAAAACTCACGAAGCTTTGAAAAACCGGAAGTTCAACAATCTACCGCTTCAATTAGGGGCATTTAAAAGAAGTGTTGATCTCGAACGGTCAATGAAATATCCTTTCGGCAATAATGACCCCCTAATTGAAGATGAAGATGAACCACCCGATACAAGTGAAGAGATTGACCACTTTGTTGAAGAAGAGGTCGCCATAGAACAAACTTTTAAAGTTCTTGATCGAAATGAGCAACCAAATAAGGAGTCTCCTAAAGACCCACCACTTGAGCTCAAAGAACTTCCAAAAGGTTTGGAATATGCTTTTCTAGACAAAGATGGTAATTTGCCTGTAATTATTTCGTCTAAATTAGATAGTTTAGAAAAAGAAAAATTAATTAATCTTTTGAAAAAACACAGAAATGCAATAGCTTGGAAACTTGTAGACATAAAAGGAATTAGTCCTTCTATGTGCACGCACAAAATTTTGATGAATGATGACTACAAATCGGCCATACAACCACAACGTCGAGTAAATCCAAATGTTCAAGAAGTGGTTAAAAACGAAGTCATCAAGCTACTTGACGCCGGACTTATCTATCCTATCTCAGATAGTCCTTGGGTAAGTCCCGTCCAAGTAGTTCCAAAGAAAGGAGGTATGACGGTAATAACTAACGAAAAGAATGAACTAATACCAACGAGAACCGTCACAGGATGGAGAGTATGTATAGATTATAGACGATTAAATGAAGCAACAAGAAAGGATCACTTTCCTTTACCCTTCATTGATCAAATGTTAGAAAGATTATCCGGTCATAAATTTTACTGTTTCTTGGATGGTTTTTCAGGTTACTTTCAAATTCTGATAGCGCCAGAAGACCAAGAAAAGACAACTTTCACATGCCCCTATGGAACTTTTGCTTATCGACGCATGCCGTTTGGTCTATGTAATGCCCCAGCAACATTCCAACGTTGCATGGTAGCTATTTTCCATGACATGATAGAAAAGACAATGGAAGTCTTCATGGATGACTTTTCTATCTTTGGGGATTCATATGACCAATGCCTCGATAACCTTGAACGAATGCTATCCCGATGTGAGGAAACTAACCTCGCCCTTAATTGGGAAAAATGCCATTTCATGGTAACAGAGGGAATAGTACTCGGTCACAAGATCTCAAGCGAAGGAATGGAGGTGGATCGAGCCAAAATAGATACCATTTCTAGATTACCACCTCCATCCTCCGTACGAGCTATCAGAAGTTTCCTAGGGCATGCCGGATTTTATAGACGGTTTATCAAAGACTTTTAAAAAATCTCAAGGCCTCTAACGAAATTACTTGAAAAAGATGTTAGTCAATGCACCTATCATGATAGCGCCTGATTGGAAATTTCCTTTCGAAATCATGTGTGATGCTAGTGACTTTGCAGTTGGAGCTGTCTTGGGACAAAGAAAAGAAAAGCATTTCCACCCAATCTATTATGCTAGTAAAACACTTAATGATGCACAGGAAAATTACACAACAACTGAAAAAGAATTACTAGCTGTGGTATTTGCTTTTGATAAATTTTGTTCTTATGTTGTTCTTTCTAAAACTATAGTCTATACAGACCATGCAGCCATTCGATATCTTTTCAAAAAGCAAGACGCAAAACCACGTTTGATTAGGTGGATTCTACTCCTCCAAGAATTTGATATTGAAATCAAGGACAAAAGAGGAGCAGAAAATACCGCAGCAGATCATCTTTCACGCTTAGAAGACCCAGCTTTAGAAGCAACCAGGGACGAGCAAATCAACGAAAAATTCCCTACTGAGTCCCTGGAAATGGTGGAATACAAGGAAGAACCAAGGTACGCCGACTATGCTAACTACCTAGCTAGCGGTATAGTCGCAAAAGGATGGCCACATCATCAAAGAAAAAAATTCTTTGCCAATGTGAAACACTACTTTTGGGAAGATCCATATCTTTTCAAAATGTGTGCCGACCAACTAGTCCGACGATGCGTACATGGGAATGAAGCACGAAGAATTCTCCGCCATTGTCATGAAGGTCCATACGGAGGACATCATGGTGCTGCTAGTACCGCACGAAAGGTATTCGATTCAGGATTTTATTGACCAACCATTTACAAAGACGCTCAAAGTCTTGTAAAAACATGTGATGCTTGCCAAAGAACAGGTAATATTTCTTCCAAAAACGAAATGCCACAAAATGGCATTCTTGTTTGTGAGATTTTTGATGTGTGGGGACTCGACTTTATGGGACCTTTCCCACCATCGAAAGGAAACAAATATATACTTGTGGCAGTAAATTACTTGTCTAAATGGGCCGAGGCCGAGGCACTTCCAACAAATGATGGAAGAGTCGTGGTAAGATTTCTGAAAAAATTATTCTCTCGTTTTGGCACACCTAAAGCTTTAATAAGTGATAGAGGTACCCATTTTTGCAACCATCAACTCGAAAAAAATTTAACAAGATATGGGGTCTATCACCGGGTTTCAACAGCATATCACCCTCAAACAAACGGACAAGCCGAAGTGACTAATAGAGGTTTAAAACGAATACTCGAAAAAACCGTAGGGTTAAATAAAAAGGAATGGGCTGATAAGTTAGACGATGCTTTATGGGCTTTTCGAACTGCATATACAACAACAATAGGTACAACCCCGTATAAGCTAGTCTATGGAAAAAGTTGTCATTTGCCAGTAGAAATTGCACACAAAGCCTACTGGGCAATCAAATATGTAAACCTGGATTTAGAAATTTGCTGGTAAAAATCGATTTTGTCAATTAAATGAATTAGACGAGCTTAGGAATTATGCATACTCAAACTCTGAAATTTATAAGGAAAGAATGAAAAATTTGCATGACAAACATATTAAACCTAATGAATTTCGGGTAGGGGATCTAGTTCTTTTGTTTAATTCACGACTTCGATTGTTTCCTGGTAAATTAAAGTCTAGGTGGTCAGGACCTTTTTCCATCACCCATATTTTTCCACACGGTGCAGTAGAAATTAAATCTCGAAATGGGCCCCCATTTAAGGTCAATGGCCAACGGCTAAAACTCTATCAAGGATTCATTGAGGATGAAGAAGATGAGATCTCGCTTCAAACGGTGGAGGAATAAAAACATCATGCCTGGTAAGTTATGAACGATTGAGACGACAAAATAAAGCGGTAAGTTTTCTAACCATAGCTTATGGGAAAAAGGGGCACTCACACGAGCACAAAAAAAAAAAAACCTTGCTCGGCACGAGGCCGTGTCCACTGGACACGGGGCCGTGTTCGCGCTGCAGACGGGATAAATCCCCTATTTCAAAACAGTTTCCTCATTCCACACGCCCCGTTTCCCCGCAAAAGCTCTGGTTTCAGGCGATTTTTCGTAAAATTTCAACGTCTCCTATCGATCTAACATCATCAAGGTATGATTCTATCACTCTTAGTAGTTAGATTAGTTACTTGCATGTAGTTAAAACACCAAAAATTTGGGGGAAAATCTAGGGTTCTTGAAGTTCATCCGGATCGAACCTCAAATTTTTGTTTAGATCTGTTTGCATTTAGTTAGAATAGTGTTAAAGGAAGTAAATACACTTGTATTGTTCATAGATTCACCCGATTTTCTTACAAAAACCCCAAACCCTTGTTCTTGAACCGAAAAAGATAAAATTGATAGGGTAAACGGGATATTTTGGGAAAAAAACACTTAGGGTTTCATTTTCGGGGGAAATCGCACCTATTGGACCAAAATTTTTCAAGTTTTCGAAACCGGGTCGAAAAATGAAGTTTTTGGGTTACAGACGTCTGGACACGGGGCCGTGCTCGCTGAACACGGGGTCGTGTCCAGCCCGCTGTTTGCAGTTTTGTCCGAAAATATTTCTGTCTCGTGCTAACTTTTGGTGTATTCTTGCAGATGGCCAGGAAATTCACAAGATTTAACGCCACTGAGCTCGATGCAAGAGCTCGATACGAGCTTCTTCAAACAAGGCCGGAGGAATACCCGAGACAAGCTTGCACAGAACTGCTAACCATGGTGAATCAAATTGACCGTTTCAACAACATTGTCACGGGACCACTCAGAGTCGCACTAACAACTCGACTCCATTCCGTCCATGAATGCACCTTGGAATTCTACAGCACCTTTATATTCACTTCAAGGTGCGACCCGTTCGATAATGACGGGGTGTCATTCCGGTGTGGCGGAACAAGGTATTCGATCTCTATGGCACAATTTGGGTCGATTATCGGGTTGTATGCGGAAGAGGATGCGGGAAACGAAGAAAATACTGGGGGAATGAGAGAGGTAGGTGACAACGAACGCCAAGCCATGTGGGCTCAGATTGGAGAAGGGTTCTACAATCCGAGCAGCACTAAGAGTACAAAGCTGAGGGATCCGCTATACGGATACATTCATAGGCTCCTCGGCTACTCTCTTAGCCAAAGGTATGACAGTAGTGGCGCCGTTGGGTTAAGAGATTTGCTTGTCCTCCACTGCATTCACAACCGCAGGCCGCTCGATGTTCCGTTCCTCATGCTCCAAAACATGCATCACAACCGCCTTGCTAGTGCACCAACTCCTATTTTCTTTGGGGGATGGGTGTACCGTATTTTCAAGCACTTCGCCCACATACCTAGGTCATTTGAGAGGAGCCCATGGTCGGGTATGGTGGACATTCACATATGCCGCTCAATGAACCTGATTTATGAAGCAGAAGACGGGACGGTAACCTTTCAAAGGATGCAAGGTCATGCATGGAACCCACAAGAAGCGCTTGTCCTTCCAGCTCCGCAACATCATCAGTACCAATACCAACCCCACGGTGATCCGGGCCAATCATCCTCCTCGGGAGGCGGTTTTCCTAACTTTCAAAGTTTGCATGATTTGTTGCAGGAAAACCTTATGTGTACTAGGAACACCTATAACATGGCGAGCAACACCTACCACCGGGTCGGAGCTATCGAGAGAAACCTATCCGAGATCCAAGACGATGTTGGAGACATACGAGACCACATTGCACGCCATGGAGGGGATGATGACGATGATGATGACGACGATGCTATGGAGTAGGCGAGAGGAGCAGAGGAGGAAACGGTTGATTGATGACTCCACAGGTTTAAGTCCCTTTTTAATCTTGAACAATTGGTGGCCTGCGTGCCAAATGTTGAACAAATTACTTTCCTTAACCGCTTTTATTTTTCGTTTTATTTTCTTTTCTTTTACTTTATGCTTGGAACAATTAACTATGGTAATGTAGGATGTTTGTGTTGCTTGGTGTGGTATTAAATGATGAAACAGGTACAAACCAAGGCTCGGAGTGCTAAGCCTCAGCACTTATAGGGCCAAGAGGGAAAAACCAGGGGAAGAAACCTGTTTTTCAGGCTTACAGACTGTCCACACGGGGACGTGTCCAGCCAACACGCCCCCGTGCTCACCTCCCAGACCTGCTGTTTGGTTACTGTCCTGCAGATTTTTGTCAGACACAGGGCCGTGCCTAACCAACACGCCCCCGTGTTCACCTTCTGTAAGTTTTCGTTACTGGCAGTTCGCCACGAGGTCGTGTCCAGTGGACACGGGGCCGTGTCCAGACTACCAGTAACATAAATTTTTGCTTTTAACACAATTTTACACATCTAATCAACCTAAAAATTTATTTTTGGGACACATTGAGGACAATGTGTAATTTAAGTGTGGGGGGGGGGGGGGGGGGATGCTAAAACCTTGAATCTTGCAAGTCCTAAATACAAGCCTTACACGAAACTCTATTGGAACCGCTAATCACCCCAAATTTTTTTTTTTTCAAAAATTTCATTTTTTTTACTTGTCTAGGTTTAACTCGGGAAATTCAAGTTCTCAAAAAGTTATATTTTTTACGAATTTACAACCGATAGCGTAGTGATAAAAAGAACCAACATAAGAAAATTATGAAAAGGCATGGCAAACTTAGTTAAAATTTGATTATATATACTTGATCACATGAAAAACCCATTCCCACAAAAGTGAGTTTTGAGCCTTTATTGAGCATACAATTACATATTATTAAACTAAATGCTCATTTTTCGTTTCTTGTGTGAATAGCCGCTTGGTTCTTACGACTCTAGAACTTGCCATAACGATACATTCCCGGTCCTTATCAACTTAAACCCGAGTAAGTAAATGATGGAGGCATTAGGACTAACCCTTTTTATTTCCACACCATTATTTTCCCTTTTTCTTTTACCACCTACCCAAAAATCCCCCTAGTTAGCCCCTTTGAGCCTAAACCTTTTCATTTCATCACCCAAACCAAAAACCCTTTTTACCCACCAAAACCCTTTTTATTTTTAACCCTCTGTTTTAGTAACAAGTTCGGTTTTTTCGTATGATCGTTCAAAAAAAAATGTGTTGATGATGAAGCAAAAGATAAACAAACAAGTTCATCAAAAATAACTTTGTTTGAATAAAAGCTTCATCAAAATAAAAGTTACAAAAAAAATTAGAAAGTCCTACGAAAACCGACACTTGTTACGCTTTTCGCCCTTTCTCTACTAACCACTAACCACTAACCCAACCACCTACCTTTAACCCAAGCCTAACCCTTAACCCACAAAGTCCTCTTGATATTTACAAAGGTATAAAATTTAAAAAGTAGGAGGATTGATTGCTTGGCAAGCTTATGGTAGGAATAAGTTCCATGCCGCTCTCGAGTGATTCACTAAAAATACACCTTCGGCCGAGTGTGAGTGATTTCTCTCGTGAGGTATGTGAACTTGTATATAAATGGGATTTTAAAAAGGCATGTTATGCCCAAATAAGTAATTTCTCCTATGAAACGTTCTAAATAAATCATTACGAATAGGATTGTAAATAGATAAAAATAAAACCCAAAAAGATCTTGGATTCCCAACACTCTATGACAAGCCCAAAACCTTCTCTTCTACCCATTCCATTCCATTCGATTAAAGGTAGGTGGTCATCCCAGTTTCCACCAAATTCTATCACACATGCCCTGAGCATGTCTTCCAGGGTTTGGATCGTCCTTTCACTTTGTTCGTCTGTTTGAGGATGATATGCAGTACTTAGATTTAGTCGGGTTCCCATAGCTTCTTGGAAACTTGTCCAGAAGTGGGAAGTGAAACGACTATCCCTATCTGATACAATGGAGAGTGGAACTCAATGTAAGGATACTACTTCATCTACATACAACTTGGCTAACCTTTCCATGCTAAAGGTTTCTTTCATGGGTAGGAAATGAGCTGATTTGGTTAATCGATCCACAATTACCCAAATCACATCATTACGTTTTCTGGTTTTGGGTAACTTAGTAACAAAGTCCAATGTTATGAGTTCCCATTTCCATACAGGCATTTCTAATTGTTGGAGTAGACCTGAGGGTTTCTAGTGTTCTCCCTTAACTTGTGAACAAGTTAGACACTTAGATATATATCTAGCTATGTCCTTTTTCATTCCTATCCACCAGAAATTATTCCTTAAATCTTCGTACATTTTATTGTTACTAGGATGCATGGTATACTGATGTGTGTAAAATGCAACATATAAATTACATCAAATGAGGCATAAAACTAACCCTTTTTTAAGTACTAATATTGGAAAAAGAGTGTTTTTGTCTTCCTTTTGTATTTTCAGGATTAAATGAGCTTAAAAACACAAAAGAAGCAAAAAGACAGCTAAATCCAACATAAATACAAGAAAAGGAACATAAGTGGACTGCCCGACCCCTCAACGGCATCTTCCCAAGCAAAATAGAGAAGGCAGAAGACTGAACACGCCCCGTGCTCAGCCAGCACGGGGCCGTGCCCAAGAAGCAACAGAAAAGACAAACCTATAGAAGCTTCTATTGCCCACCACGGGGCCGTGCCCAGTGAGCACGGGGGCGTGGCGAAAGTACAGCAGGCGCATTAATTGTAATTGCGAATTACAATTAATGAAGAGAGAGAGTGTCAGACAGGCACGGGGCCGTGTCCAGCGGACACGGGGGCGTGCCCAGCCTTCTGTTCAGCCTATAAATAGGAGTGCTTGGTTTCATTTCAACTCATCCCTTGGCACACCACCTCTCTCACACTTCATCCACCACCCACCACCATCACAACACCATCATCCACCACCATCATCCATTGTCCATCGTAGAGTGTGTGAGTCGTCTCGGGATCCAAGATTGATCGTAAGAGTTCTTGACAATCAAGGCCATGTTTGCCTAAGTCTCTTACATCACTTGGTGAAGACAAAGTGTCTAGTATAATACTTTTTATTTCTAATCTTTTGCACTTTTTATTTGGTTTTGTATTAATGACTTTAATAACTAGTTACTTATGTTGAAGGTGATCTTTCCTTATCGTTTGTCCGTGGTGTCTTGGCATTATTTTACTGTCTATATAAAATAAAAGATTTTCACCATTCATATCTCCACGGTCTATATGGAGGTATGTTGGCTACCTGGTCGGGGGTTAAGGGAACGGTTTGGTAAAGGTCTTGCCATTGTTCAGCGTTTAGAGGTCCTGCAATGGACCTGGGTCAAATTTAGTAGGACCTCCTTCAATGCTTCACGGTATTGGATGGCGGGGGTCCAAACTCTTTGATCCCCTCATAAGTTAACTACTATTAATACTATAACCCGACTATTTAGGACTGTATCCCTTCTTACTCAGACTACTTAGTCGAGGGTAACGTTACCGCCAAAAGCGGGGCCTACCACAATATCGCATTAATAACTTAATTCATTATCTTCCAATAATCCACCCTTTTTGGATTGTATCCTTGCTGACTCAAACTACTGGGGTGAGGGTAACGTCGCCTTCAAAAGAGGGGCCTACTACAATAACTAAGATAATCTCTTAATCATGTGCAAAAGTGCGGAAATAATCAAAGGTTATACTAGATACGAGTCGGAACCAAGTGATTCATCTTGTCTATCTGTTTTTCTTTTATTTTTATTTTCAGCAATTTAGTTAGTTTTTATTTTTCTTAGCTTAAAACATTTTTCTAAACTTTTTATTTTGATTAGACGTTGAGGATAAACCGGTACTAAAAGCTCTTGTGTCCTTGGACGACCTCGGTATCTTACCAACGCTATACTACGCTCACGATGGGTGCACTTGCCCATATGTGTGTTTAGTGTTAGTAAAATATCGTGTTTTATAAATTTAAAACTTGGCTAAAAATAAGTGTTAAAGGGGCTTAAAATATACACCTAATATATATAACACTTCACACGCATCAGCACCTTACTGTAAGTTTTGTAAGAAGAAGTACTCAGGAAAGTGTGATGTGTCCTGCAACTGTTGCAAGTACCCAGGACATAAGGAAGAAGATTGTAGAAGAAAGGCTAGTGCCAGGATATGCTACAATTGTGGAGAGGCTGGTCACATCAAACCGAACTGTCCGAAACTAGCTCTAGCCACAACCAACAAAGCTAAGACAACTGAAGCACCTAAGAAAAATGCCAGAGCCTTTATTCTGATAGCTGAGGAAGCCAAGATGATTCCAGATGTGATTGCCGGTACGTTCTTAGTTAATAATATTTTCGCCAAAGTATTGTTTGACTCTGGTGCAAACCAAAGTTTTATCAATACTGCTTTCTACAAACTTCTTGACCAACCTTTAGCCAACCTTTAGCCAAACTTCAACAAGATTGTCTGGTAGAGACGGCAAACGAAGAATCCGTTAAGATAAGTGAAATCTTGCAGGGAGTAAGAATAGAAATCCTGAACCATCATTTCTTTGCTAACCTTTACCCAATGAATCTAGCTGGATTCGATATTGTATTAGGAATGGATTGGTTGGTAGCCAATCATGCCAGCATTCTATGTGATCAAAAGATAGTGCAAGTAAGTACACCAAGTGGTGAAAAGATCACAATCAAAGGAGATAAGCCGACCAGATCAACGAAGTTCATCTCTGTGATGAAAGCCGCAAGTTATGAAAGGAAAAGAGGAGTAGTATATATGATTTCTGTAATCATTAATACTAAAGGAAAAGAGTTAAAAGACATTCCCATAATATCTAAATTCTCAGACGTTTTTCCAGAAGAGTTACCTGGATTACCGCCTGATAGAGAGGTTGAATTTAGGATTCACCTAATACCAGGGACAACACCGATTGCCAAAACACCATATCGATTAGCAGCAACGGAGATGCAGGAACTGAAGAACCAATTGGACGAACTTCTTGATAAAGGTTTTATACAACCAAGTTCATCACCGTGGGGAGCCCGGTGTTGTTTGTTAAGAAGAAAGACGGATCGATGCGTATGTGCATTGATTACCAAGAATTGAACAAAGTCACGATTAAGAATCGATACCCACTACCGAGAATCGATGATCTGTTTGATCAACTTCAAGGAGCTCGATTCTTTTCTAAGATTGACTTACGCTCAGGATATCATCAATTGACAGTACAGGAATGGGATATTCCTAAACTGCTATCAGAACGAGATACGGTCATTATGAATTTACCGTCATGCCATTTGGTTTAACCAATGCCCCAGCTGCATTTATGGACATGATGAACAGGATATGTAAACCATACCTGGATAAATTCATAATTGTCTTTATAGATGATATTCTCATTTACTCTAAGAGTAAAGAGGAACATGCAACGCATCTGCATACACTTCTTACATTGTTGAGAAAAGAGAAATTTTATGCTAAATTCTCAAAATGTGAATTTTGGTTACAAGAAGTGCAATTCCTTGGACATCCGGTTAATCATAAAGGAATTCATGTGGATCCCACAAAGATCGAGGCGATTACTAAGTGGAAAGTCCCTGAATCACCAACAGAAGTACAAAGTTTTCTTGGATTGGCAGGATATTATAGACGGTTTATCCAAGATTTCTCTAGAATAGTCATTCCATTAACCAAACTGACCTGCAAATCAGTTAAGTTTGAATGGGGAACGAAACAGGAAGAAACTTTTAAGATTCTTAATCAAAGATTAACCAACGCACCCATACTCGCATTACCAGAAGGAACTGCAGACTTTATAGTCTATTGTGATGTGTCTAAGTTAGAATATGGATGTGTGTTGATGCAACGTCAAAAGGTTATAGCTTATGCCTCTAGACAACTTAAGAACCATGAAGAGAATTACACAACCCATGATCTAGAATTAGGAGCCATAGTTTTTGCCCTTAAGATTTGGAGACACTATTTATATGGAAATAAATTCGTTATCTTCACAGATCATAAGAGTTTAAGATACGTTTTTGGGCAAAATATGAGACAGAGACGCTGGATGGAAGTTCTTAGTGATTATGATTGTGATATCCAGTATCATGCTGGGAAAGCTAATGTAGTAGCTGATGCTTTAAGTCGAAAGTATCATGAAAAGCCAAAACGAGTACGATCTCTCAGATTAAATCTACAAGTAGATTTAAATGATCGAATTAGAGAAGTACAGGAAACAGCAATCAATGACGATGTTGAACGTTTAAAAGGAATGATTAAGGAATTAGAACAAGGAACCGATGGAATTTGGAAGTTCCATAAGAAAAGGATGTGGATACCTAAACAAGGAAACATACGCCACAAAATTCTAGAAGAAGCTCATAAGTCTAAGTATACGATACATCCTAGAAGTGATAAGATGTATCAAGATCTAAGAAAGAATTTCTGGTGGATAGGAATGAAAAAGGATATAGCAAACTACATTGCTAAATGTTTAACTTGTTCACAAGTTAAAGCTGAGCATCAGAAACCCTCAGGATTATTGCAACAGTTAGAGATGCCAATAAATGGGAATTGATAACAATGGAATTTGTTACCAAATTACCCAAAACAAGAAAAGGAAATGATATAATCTGGGAGATTGTAGATAGATTAACCAAATCTGCTCATTTCTTACCAATGAAGGAAACTTTCAGTATGGAACAGTTAGTCAAGCTATATGTAAATGAAATAGTTTCATTACATGGAATTCCTTTATCTATCATATCTGATAGAGATAGCCATTTTACTTCTCATCTTCGGACAAGTTTACAAAAAGCAATGGAAACCAGGTTAAATCTAAGCACAGCCACGGACGGACGGACAGAGTGAAGGGACAATACAAACAATGGAAGATATGCTTAGAGCTTGTGTAATTGATTTCGGAGGAAATTGGGACGACCATTTACCATTAATAGAATTTTCCTACAATAAAAGCTATCATACTAGCATTAATGCTGCACCATTTGAAGCACTTTATGGACGAAAGTGCAGAACTCCAGTCTGTGGGGCAGAAATTGGAGAAAAACAATTATCTGGACCAGAGATAGCGCAAGAAACAACAGACAAGATGATTCAAGTCAAGGAAATACTAAAACCAGCACGAGATCGTCAAAAGAGTTATGCAGATAACAGACGAAAACCCGCTGAGTTTCAAGTAGGAGATAAGGTATTATTAAGAGTTTCTCCATGGAAAGGAGTAGTCAGATTCATTAAGAGGGGAAAACTAAGCCCCAGGTATGTTGGACCTTTTGAGATTATTAGACGTATAGGACCCGTAGCTTATCAGCTACAACTGCCAGAGGAAATGGCAGGAATACATGATGTGTTTCATATATGTAATCTCAAAAAGTGCTTAGCAGACGTATCACTAGTGATACCTCTTAAGGATATAGAAGTAAATGAGAAACTTAAGTTTATCGAGAAACTCATTCAGATTGAAGATAGAAAGATTAAGAATCTCAAACACAAGAGACTAGTTCTGGTCAAAGTGAAATGGGATTCCAAGAGAGGACAAGAATACACTTGGGAACTCGAGTCAGAGATGAAAATGAAATACCCACACCTATTCTAGTAGACCTCGAGGACGAGATCTAAAACAAGGTGGCAAGGATATAACAACCTTCCTAGAACCCTTAACGTGACCTTAAAAATGTTCCTTATGTACCCCGTACGTGAGAAACGAGCCCGAATTAAACTTATACTTAGAAAAATCAAGAAAAACCAAGTTTAGGTGTCGCTCGCGGGTCGCGACCCAGACCCCTTGGTCCTTCGCGGGGCACGACAGCCCTTACTTGGCCGGCACACAATGTTGCCACATGTCTAGTGACACGGCAAGGCTACCCCTTTGACTCGACCAAGCTATATTCGACACTTGTCTCCTCGCAGGCCGCGAAGGCCAAAGCCAACCCTTACGCGGGCCGCGACTCGCCATCGGGTCAGCCTATAAATAGAGGCTCAGAGTTCATTTGCAACTCGTTCAATTTCTGATTTCTCTCTCAACTTTCTGAATAGTAGAAATTATACTCGGGCGTAATACCCACTAAAAAGTGAAGCTCTGCCTCGTTGTAAGTATTATAACCCTACTGTTACCATAGACGATCGATTTAGGGCTCCATAACACATGTCAGGGCTCTGCCCGACTCAGTCGTTGGAGTTCTGTCTCGTGTGTATAGTCGATTGATCTAGGATTACGTAATGCATGTCAAGGCTCTGCCTGACTCAGTCAATGGAATTCTGTCTCGAGTTGTACGGTTAATGTGATTTGGGTTATTTTTACTAACATGCGTGCATTGTTTAATTTTAATAGATAATAACCAGGAGAATCAATAGGAAGCCTTAGTATTACCTAAGTCAACAATGTAAGTACATTCACTTTTTCTCACTATTTGTGAGTAAATTTTCTTTTACAAACACTTTTTTGAGTCAAATTGTTTTACCAAAATTTCAAATGTTTTCAAATACAATTACAGTGATTAAGTCTTTGTAATTCTACAATTGATGCCAGTATTATGGGGTTTGTATACAGTACTTGATAACCTTCACAATTGGGCACGGGTATCCAATGTGTGATATGACTATAGTCACAGATACGTCGAGTGACACGTACTGACCGAGTAATTGTGTAGATATAAACATTGTAATCGCCCGTAATACTGTAATGTGTAACAACTGACGCTTTACAAAAATGGAATGTACTTGCCAGTATTTTCTTGCTGATAAAATGTTTCAAAACGCGTTTCAGGTAACACAATGTGAAAGCCAATAGAAGCTAGCTGGAGAGCACTAAAGGCTTAAAGTTGTGGCTATAAAAGTTACCTGAATAAAAAGGAGTTTTGTCTTTTGATAAACTAGGGTTTATCTCTATAAAGATATTGTAATGAAAACTTGGGTTTTATCCCAAATAGATTTATTATTGTAAAAGCTTGGTGTTTTTACTCTGATAAAAATGTTTCCCAACTACGGTCCTGATGTATTCCGCTGTCAAATTAATATGCACCGATACCACCCTTCTGAGCTCGTGGCACCCGCTCCCGGGGTAGGGGTCGGAGGTTGCGACAAATTCAATACAAACATAAAGGACGAAAAGTGTAATTTACCCTAAATAAAATTTTTACATGACTTCACACACACATATATATTTATATATTTATTTATTATTTAGTATTCATAAATAATACCTTTGATCAAAGACCCGCAGCAAAACACGCGAAAATCTCACTAGTTGTGGATAAAAGAGCATGAGGTGGACGTGGGATTTCGGTAAAGCAGAAAAAAGGAAAAAAAAAACAAAGGAACCATGAAAATATATATGATAACTTAAAGGTAATAAAAGTATAGATGAATGTGATGAATTAATAGATATATATGAGTTATATAGGTTAAACCTTTTTATTGCTATCACCCAACAATCCAATACTTTATCTATTTAATTAGGCCATGTGTAGTCATAAAGCCCTTTGTGGGGTGTTATGCGACAAGTGGCGAAACGCATAAAAGAGGGGCTTTATATAACTTGAGTATGTAGTGGGGATATATATGTGTGGGGCTTTATATATCTGTATGTATATATATGTGTGTGAGCGAGGAAGAAAGGGCCACGCCCGTGATGTTATTCGCGAGGAGGAGGGAGAGGCCGCACATGCCCCCCCCCCCCCCCGTAATGGTGTTCATGGGCGCTATGGGGCGTTATGGGAGGATGAGGCGCCATATACAACCACATTACAGGTGGTCTTAAACCTTTGTATGTATGTTTGCGTGTTGTCGCCTACAACTCTTCTAATACGTTAACGTTGAGACACTTGATGGTTGTCACAACATTAGTGTTTGGTATGCAGGAATAAAAAGCGGAATGGAATGAACTATTACAAGGGAATGAAAATAAATGTTTGGTTAGTTAAGGAAATAAAATCACTCATTACATAAGGCATTTCATTCCCCCAAATTCATTCCATCCATCACCCTTGTTTTTTTTTTCATTTCATTCCCTCTCTCACTCTTCATCACCAACACAACCCACCACCTCCCGTCGCCACCGCCCGCCGCCACTGCCACCGCAGCTGGTCAACACCGCCACCACCACTGATCACCACCAACCACCATTGATGCCATCGACTATCGCCACCATCCACCACCACCGTCGACCACCGGCGCCACCGTTCTCCACCGCCACCCCAACCGCTACCGCCACCACCCACCACCGTCACCACCTTCCGCCATCGACCACTGATGTCACCGCCACCACCACTGACCACTGCTACCCCCACCAAGCGTAGCCACTGCCACCACCCATCACAGATTTTATTCCTTCGTCTACTCCAGCCTACCAAACAACACACGGTAATGATTCATTCCATTTCCATATGGTAACTAAACAAGACTATGGAATGGTAATGATCCATTCTATTCCTTTGTCTATTCCATTCCCTCGTCCATTCCATTCCCTCATTCATTCCATTATCTCATGCCAAACAGAAATGCTATTTACCGTTTGACATTTTAATGTTTTGGATAAGTTGATGAAACCAAAGTTATCAAGCTCCAGTGGTGACATTTGAAAGTATCATGCTTCGACTAGGATGGTGTCATCCTAAGATGTCAAGACTCTAATTTACTGGATGGCGTCCGGAATTGTCATAATTTGGATGTCCTAAAATATTGTACTATGATTATGTTAGTAGTTAAGAGGTGTCTTACCCCAACAGTTTTAGTTTATTTGGGTTATTTGACGTCTGGAGATGTCATACTCTGGACGTCTGAAGATGTTGTACTTCGAGCCTAGACCATACGGTGCAGAGGGACTTGAAAATAGGGCGTTATGCGACACATGGACGACAAGTAAGCACGCATAAGGTGCAAAAACGGGAGTTGTGGGACGGGGCGTGGAAGAACGCCATTATTCAACACTTGGCACATACTTTTATACTTAAAAATTAGATAAGATCTATTAAATTTAAATGAAAAACATTGATATTAATTACATCCAATCACACGCGGCCACTTCGTCTCTCACTATGTCCTCCACGTCGATGGAATTCTTGCCGCCCCTTCAACAACGTCGGCCTCCATGCCGTATCCAGAATGGGGTGCCTGGCGTGGAATGGCTTCCACCCCATTTTTCTACACCCACACCGTACCTCCTAAATGCCTTACACAATTCAAGAGTTAAGAAATGCTCTTATTCATTCTTTTTATAATATAGGAAGAAGGAGATCTGACTTCTTAGTGGGGGCGGGAGGGGGCGGTTGACCCTCCAAACTTTTCGCTCAGTAGTGGAGAGTATGTAGTTTTTGTATAGAAATTTTTTGGTATATACGTTTTCGACCCCCCGTTTTATAGAAATTTTTTGGTATATACGTTTTCGACCCCTCGGTCGGAAATCTCAAGCTTCGCCACTGTTACCCACAAATATGATCTTTTGGTTTGTTTTAAACTAAGAAAAAGTTATCCGTTTCTAAATTTTTCCACAACTATAAGGTGCAAGTTCAGTGACTTTTTATCATTTGCTTTTGCCTTTTCGGTATGGTAATTGTTTCATTATGATTTTGCTAATTATTTTTCTTGTCAATACTAACCTTTTTAATTAAAAATTAATATATTTTTCCAATAAAGGGACTTTTCAAATTTGGTACAAGTTCGGCTACGACTCTTCAATTGTATATAAAGAGATAACTAGTTTGGTAGAAACTCTTTCCGATCATACTTCACTTTGTATGTATGTGGGTTAAATATTATAAAGATTTTTTATGATATGGTTAGCAAACAATTAACTTTATGCATGTATAAAAAATACCTACACTTCATACTTATATTGTTGGCACTAATAAACTTGTAAAAATGATTAACGTACTTGCTAAAGAAAATCACTAAGCCAAAAATATTGTTGGAGAAACCATAATAAACATTAAAGAAAATCACTTTGTGATTTTAGTGTTCTTAAGTTAGTTGCAACACTTTAACCCAATTTCTACAATATTTTAATAAATGCGGATGATTGGTTCAGATTTTTTTTTTTCTTTTTTCTAAACATAGAACTTATACGTTTGGGGTAACTGATAACCCAGATGACCCGACATAACGGACTATTACACTTAAAAGCATTAAAGGTCTAAAGTCGAAAACTTTGTTGTGCATGATCATGCTTCAACCTTTTTGTAATCTTCTCCAAAGAGTTAGCAGTTTAATAGTGTTCGGTTCTTCACGTGCTTGGTCGTCCGTCCGGTTCACACCTTTGCGAAAACCTATCATAAATACTAAAAACAATTAGTGTTTAAGTTAAATAGTCAAACGCTTAGTAATCGAAACATTTGAACGAAAACATTAAAAATACGTATATATTTTTCAGCCCCGTCACCCGGCCGGATCAGGTAACCCACCGGGACTTGGGCTTAGCCTAATTATAAAAAATCTGATTTAACTATTGATTGTATAAAGGTTATAACTTTTTGCCAAGTATTCAATATATATATATATATATATATATATATATATAGGGTAAGGTTATTGTAAAAAAAAGGTTAGAAGTGTGAGAAATATTGTGGAGATGACATGTGTCCTCAATCTAAATTAATTCAAAAGGGTAAACAAACAATTTTATCATTGATTTAATTAATTCAAAACCTTCCATAACCGCCACCTTATTTATAGGAACATGTTTTTTTTAAATCTCTATAAAAACACTACGAATAACACCGCAACCACCATTCAATAAGTATATAACATCATTTTAAAGATCTCTATAAAAACACTACGAATAACACGGCAAAATCACCATTCAGCACATATATAACACCATTCAATAAGTATATAACATCATTCAATAATTATATAACAGCATTCAATAAGTATATGACACTATTCTATAAGTATATATAATACTATTAAAGACACTACCTCCATTTCTAGAATGTGTTCTTAGTATAATGTTCATAGTATGGTTATTGTACATGGTGTTTTAAACCTGCAAGCATGGTGTTTTACATCTACATGCTAGTAGATGTTCCAGATTCCATATGTTAAAATACCATGGTGTTTTAAAACCTACATTCCAGTAGATAAAAAAACACCACACTTTCCAGTACGTGTTTAAAACACCACGCTTTGAATCACAATACAATTAAAACACCACTGTATGAACATAGACAAAACATCATGGACTAAACGTCTGATCGAAACATATTTTTTTCTCTATATAAGTATAGCAATACGGTACTCATATTAAAGATAAAAAACGTTCGTTATTATGGTGCAATTTTTTTTAAAGTTACGTATAAAAAGTTATTGACTTTTAAAAAAGACGGGGGGGGGGGGGGGAGTTGCATGTCATTAATGTTAGTTTCTTAATTTAAAAATATTAAATTTACCTGTATACCCTTAATCTAGAAAATTAATATGTTTAATAGTAAACATTATTTACAATTTTGCCATTATTATCTCAACCATTAGGTCAAATTAAGATCTAATGGTGTAGATTCTTTCTTACATTTCTCACAAAAAACCTTTTTTTTACAGGAATCTCTACCTATATATATATATATATATATATATATAGAGAGAGAGAGAGAGAGAGGGAGCCGCTAAAATGAAAACCACCCCAGTTGTAAGAACCGTGAGAACCAATCTCCACCAATCATATTCTGCCAACAAAAAGGGTAATTTGGTCATTTACCCCAATTATCAAATCCTATCTCTCTCCACATTAAATACCACCACCTTTTTTAAATGTCAGATTGTATTAAATGTCATCTTTTGTCTCTCTCTCCTCATTCTCATTTTAAACTTCATCCATCACTGATGAAGATTTTCTCTCTCATCATTCTTATTTGAAACTTCATCCATCACTGATGAATATTTTGATGAAGCAATTCTTCATCCTCTATCATAAGCAAACATCCCTGCTCCCTCCCTCTCTCTCGATGACATCCAGCCCCAACCTCACACCCACCACCACATCGCAACCACAGCCCCCCATCCCCCGTTACACGCTGAAGAACCACCACCACCACCACCGTCTGGTGGTGGTGCAATGACGGAAAGTGGCGGTGGTGGGTTTTTGACAGCGAGCTCCGGTGGTGGTGGGTTTCACGGGGGTGGTGGTGGTGTTTGAGGATTGACGGAGTTGGTGGTGGTGGTGGTGGGTTTTTGACGGCGACGGTGGTGGTGTACAGCGGCGACAGAAAGAGAGACGGAGAGAGATTGGGGAGAGAGAAAGAGGACGGAGGCTGGCCGACGGCAGCGCCGCCGTGAGCGGCGGAGGCCCTTGTCTCCTCCCGACAAGTTGATGCTCGGGTCGACTTTGGATTCTTGGCCTGTGTTCTTGATATGTGTTCTTGAATGATGATGATGATACCGATGGTACTTTGGTATGTTGGGTTTTTTATTTTTGTGTGTCTTGAATCTGATGGGTTTTACTATGCTGGGGGGTTTTTGATATGTGTTCTTTTGATCTCTGATTCGATTTGGTATGTTGGGGATTTTGATTTGTGTTCTTTTGAATCCGTGGGTTTTGATATGGTCGATTGGGGTGGCGATGATGAAAAAAACGTTGATTTAGATGACGATGGCGCGACAAGGACGGCGGAGGGTAGGTTTTTTGAACCTGCAACCCCACTTTTGCAGCCTTTTGATTATCGGATAATCTGAGCCAAACCCCGTTTTTTTTCGAGATACACTTTGTTTTGATGTTGTTGGTTTTTTATTTTTTCCCCCTAGTCGATGATGATAACGATATATCTGAGCACCTCCCCGAGTGTGCGATTTCTGGGTGCGTTCGTTTTTGCGTAAAAAAGTTTTTGTAAAAAAAAAGTTAAACCGTAAACTTTTTAACGTAAAAACGTAAAACATAAAACGTAAAACGTAAACGTAAAAAGTTTTAGGTAAAACGTAAATTTTTTTAAGTAAAACGTAAAAAGTTTTACTTAAAACGTAAAAACGACGATTGAATTTAAAACCGGTGCGTAAAACGTAAAAAAACGTTAACGTAAAAAACCTGAATTTAAAAATTGTTAGTGCATACATCTGTCGTCTTCGTCTTATATCGAGTCTTGGTTGCGTTGCGGATCTGATCAAGCATGATGTCATCTTATTATATGATGACATCATAAAGATGACATCATCATTACAAGTCTACACAAAATATAATACATTCGCTTGAAACAGAATTCTAGGTTCGCTTGAAATTGAAATTCATGTATTTCGCTTGAAGTTAAATGAGGTAGGTTCGCTTGAATTAGTCTTGTTATGTTTCAAGAAAACTAGGGAAGGTTATAAATAGGGTAGTAGGCTTTTCATTTGGAATAGAATTTCAGAAACTATACCGAGGTGCTGCCGGTATTCCTTGTGACTGTAAACGCTATTATTTCAATATACAAGAAGGTTAAAGTGTGAATCAAGCTGTTTCAAGTCTATACGTCTGTTACCACCTTTCGTATAGTCTAAGAACTCTTCCGAACGACTCATTCAGGTCGCGATTCGATCCTACAAGTGGTATCAGAGCTCAGGACGAGGAGTTCATACCAAAACAACCTGTTTTCATCACAATATCTGTTTTCTACACCTTCTTTCCCAAAATTGACAATTTTTCACGGTTAAAATCGGCTCAAATTCTCACATAATGTGCGTAATCATGTTTTAACAAATCCTGGAAAGTTTCAGAACTTAAATCGACTTAAACCTGGTTAAATTCATAGTTCCGCTTGAAATTTTGTTCGATATGCTGATGTCATCTGGTAGTCCGCTTGAAAATACGTTATGATCTCGCTTGCAATTACATTTTTGTGACTGAGTTCGCTTAAAAACGACTGTCCGCTTGAACACACCGCTTGAAAACGACATCTCGCTTGAAACGACATCTCGCTTGAAAAACGACATTCCGCTTGAAAGTGCATTGTGTTGTGTGAACCGCTTGAAAGTGCATCGAGTGGTGTGAAATAGGTTCAGTTCACGTGATTAACATCAAATATCAGTTTTGAAATATAAGTTTGTCGGGCATTTTATGTGTGCATGTAAAGTGTTGTCGGCCACGAGAATTTAAAGGCAGCCCATGTGAATCTGTTGCAATTTATAGCTCGGTCCAATCATTCATAAGTATAGGGCCATCTTTACATGTGATCATCTTTGTTCAAGATTTGAGGTCCAATAGAATTAGAGCAACATCAGACATTAAACATTTCCATGTGATTGTCATCGAGTAGTGAGGAGGTCCAATTAAATCATTGCATGTGATAAAGTTGGCAGAATTTATTTGATTGTTATCGGCCCAAGGTTTGGATAAAGTTTGAAGATTGGGCGGCCCAATAGAATTAAGTATCAAATTCTAGTTGTCGGCTACTATTAAAACAATCTAGATATTAAAATCAACAAGGATCACGTGATATAGTGGTTATTGCATGTGAAGTTGTATAGGTTTTCGATCCAATCAGATTCTCTTAATCATCGGCCCAATCAAATTGTTCAGTTCATGTGAATAAGTTGTTAAAGTCAAAGGTTATCGGCCCAAGTTAATCTCATTCAGTCCACGTGATTCATAGCAATCTGCCCAAATTAAGAGTTGGAGCATAGAGTTAAGATCATTTGAAGCCCATATTTTGTGATCCATTTGATCTAGTCCATTGATTCAGTGATTTCACCTGAACAACATTGGAACGAGTTCGCAAATCTTCGACACGAATCTTAGATTGATTACACCGACACATTTTTACGTATTCAAAATATGGAAAAGGCGTTGTTGAAGAAGTCATTTGACATGTTTGTAGCTTTTGACCATGAAACAACAAAGATGACCATTGATAGATATTGTCATTTAGTCGTGGAAATGGAAAGATTGAACATTAAGAAAGATGATGATGAATGGATTGATAAACTTGCTGATGCATTACCACAACAGAAATGGGAAAATTATTTGATGATTGTAAAACACATGAGGAAGTCTGAGAATATGAATTTGGCACAGTTTATTAAGAAAATTGAAGAACATGAGTTGGAAGCAAAAGTAGAAAATGAGAAAGCAGAACTTGAAGAAAGTTCAACAAAGGAAACTGAGGGACAGAAAGCTGAAATAGAATCTGAAGAACCAGTGATTGAAAAGATTGTAGAGAAAATTGTTGAAGTAGAAAAGGTAGTAGAAGTTGAAAAATTTGTTGAAGTCGAGAAACTTGTTGAAGTTAAAAAAATGGTTGAAGTTGAAAAACCATGTGTGAAGTGTTCAGAATCTTGCAAAGCTTGTGAGGAGAAAGATCTGAAGATTGCTGAATTGGAGAAGATTAAAGAAGATTTATTGTCCGATGTGAAGTATGTGAAGGAATCTTATGATGTGCTGAACAACACAGTTGATCGTCTGAAAAAGACAAATTCAGAAATCGAAAATGCAATGGAAAAGATGAGTGCAACATTAATGACAAAGCAGAGTGTTATTAATGCATACATTGAAGATTGTGCAAACCTGAAGCAGGATGTGGAACTTGAATAGATCGAAAGTGAAAGGATTAAACGATTACTGTTGAGTTATACAACATGTGATTATTTGATTGATCGTGTTTATCCTACTATTGCAGGGCTCGAGGCATTCATGGAGAAAAAGACTGAAGATACTGATACTGGTAAGAAACCAAGTGTCAAGTATAATAGATGTCCGCCCCCGATCCATGAAGGTTATTCTCCCAGGAATCCAAACGAAGAGCGTCTAAAAAAGGCAGTCAACATCAAGTTAAAGTCTGAAATCATTGATGAATTACCAGACAATATTGATGTTACATTCACAACGTCTGACACTGATCATGAGTCTGAGTTAGTAAAGAAAGTTGTCGATCAGGTGTTAGATACGGATGAAGAGTCAAATTCGGAGTCTAAGTCAGATAGTTCGAGTTCGTCTGAGAAGAATCCGAGTTCACCGGTTAAGAGGGTTTACAATAAAGAATTCATGTTATCAAAATCTAATTTGAATGACGGACCAATCAAAGTAGCATATACTTTGAATGATTCAGACAAATTATATTCTGATGAGGAATTTCCAATAAGAAGTGTAAAAACTGAAATGATCAAACAGGTTTTCAAACTAACAGAAATTAACATTTCTGAAATAAAATATTTAAATCTTGATGAAAAACCTAAAAAATACACTTCAAGAGTTCAACAGAGATTGAACAAGAAAAAGGGTTACAGTTATGGTTCTGGTTATCGAAAGAAATCAAACCACAACGGTAATTTCAAAAAGCAAGGTCTTGGTTTTAGTTCTTCAGAAAATTATAAAAATGAGAAAAAGTATAAACCGAAAACAACATTTGTTGCAGGTGGAAGTTCGGAAGATGAACAGAAGAAACCTTTCTGGAAACAGTCAAACCAGGAGTTTCTTGCTGAAGTGAAGAAAAATGTGAGAATGTTTGCTAAAAGAGTTGACAGAAGAACTTGCTTTAAATGCCAAAAAGTTGGACATATTGCTTGGAACTGCCAAGAGTCCACTTATTCAAAACAGGAAGTTTCGTTGAACTCTAATATGAGAAGGAAATGTGTTGACAAATCGACTTTGGAAAATGGTGAAACTTCAAAACGGTTTTACAAAAGAAGTGTCGATTTAAGCAAACAAAAATGGGTTGTTAAAAGTTCTCAGAGTAGTTCTGACAATGAATCTGATTCCATAAAATCAGAGGAGTCATTTGTTGAGAAAAAGGTTGAGAATTCCGTTCCTGAGGAGAACGATGAAAATTTTCCCAAGTTGACAAAAGAAAATTTGAAGTTGAAAGTGGGTAAAACCGAGATTTCAGGTCAATTCTTTGCTGGTAACAAAGAATTTGATATTGAAAAGGTGTTTAATGGAAATGTTAAACATATTTTTGGAAAGATGGTTGACAGGAAAGTGAAGGGCGCTCAAGAATTTTACAAATCAAAATGTTGGTGGGACAGATGTTTGCCACCAAAATCACCCAAGGCTGGCCAGGCTAGGGTGACAGCATTTTCACCATAAATTCCTGACTTGCCGGAGCTCCCAGGTTGGTAAGCGTGGAGCAGGAATCAGCATCATTCTTAAATTGTTTGGTTGGTAAATCTACAGGTGATATCTTTATATTGTTATATTTTGATTTACAAATGGGATGGTTGGTGAGTGAACCTGCAAGTGGTTGAAGAAGGTTTTCATCTTCAAATGGTTAATCAAGGTCATTAAGTTGAACTTGATCGAACCATACTTACAAGTGGTAGTTTGGAGAACAAAATGATGAGTTTATCCCCTAACATACAAGTGGTTTGAAAATCAACAAAACTAATTTTCCGGAAAAACCATTTGATTAAAACAAACTTAAGTGTTTTGAACTCACAATGGGAAAATAGTTTGTTGTGAGGGGGAGTTCTGATTGTTTATGCCAAGTGGATGGCGAATTGAAGCAATTTGATATCGGTTGTCAATTTTTTAAGAAAACAAACTGTACAGGTAGAGTTTTAAAATTTGTTTTCAAATTTCCTAAAATGTGTTTGCATTTTAGGGGGAGTAAAAAATTTCAGAAAATCCAAAAACATTTGAAAAATTGAAAAAGTAAAAAACATGATAAAATCAAAAATGAGTTTTGTTGTATAAAAGAGGAAATGATAGTACATCAGTGGACTATCACAACACGCTAAAGAATTGGAAAGAAAAATGTGATAAACGGTCTCACTGATGATGTGTCGGTAGTTTTTGCACATTTAGTAGATTGTAACGAGATATAAACCTAAATTCAAACTTACTTATATCGTGGGTAACATCTCTCGGATATATGGGTAACCCCCGAAATCTTGTTTGAAGGACCCTTCTTTCTGAGATACTAGGTCTTTATGCTTAGTGATATCTAGGGTATTATCCCGGGACTTCTGATAATGCGGAAGCAATGGCCTAGTCCCCGGAGAATACTTTACTGCTTGCTTGAAATATAGCGCCGCCCTCAGCAAAAATGATGAGACAATAAAATTGCTAATCAATGCTGTTGTAAAAAAGATCCTCTAAAGGGGACCCACCTAAAGTCGAGCCGTTATCTCTCTGCTGAACGGAAGTTCTGACCTGAGCTCTCACGGTTTCGCAATTTAACCCCTTACAGATATTGTAGGATCGTTGTTGGACCCAAACGAGTCAATCAGAAGAGCATATAATCTGATTCAAAGGCGGAATCAGTGAAACGGACGTGGAAACAACTTGATACTCTTTAATCTGTCACTAATATTGATAATAACACTGTTTACAACCTGAACAGACTTTGGCAGCACTTCGTTACAGATTTTAGAAGTCGTACCAAATGAATCAACAAGTGTCCTATTTATAGTGTGTGTAGATAGCTTGAAATGGACATGGCATGTTCAAGCGACTAGACCTGTTCAAGCTACCAGGCCTGTTCAAGCTATCATGCATGTTCAAGCTAACAGCCTTCTAAACTTTCTAATAACAGTTTCTTGCAACTCGGACACTGATAATCCTAACCTATCCTATCACATGATTCAAGACGAAGTCAATAGACGTAATGCACTAACAGGCTCCCCCTCGGATATTGAAGAAGTCTTCAGTGTCTAGTCTTCAGTATGACACATCTTCAGTCTTGATCATTCTGCCTTCTTATTCAAGTTGTAACATCATAAGCATCCATCAATCTTTCTCTCCTATCAGCTTCAGGCTCCCCCTTTCGTTAAGCTTCCGTGCTTTGGGATCGACACCTAGCTTTCCATCTACAAGCTCCTCTTGCTTCAAGCTTGTCTTCAGACTCCCCCTTAGACTCTGCTCTCGGGATCGTAATCTGGACTATCTGCAATCACTCATACGTTTATAAGTAACAACATTTTAAACTACCAGGAATCGTAACCCGGCAATTCAATCTTCTCTAAAACATTCCCTCTATCAACAATCTTTATAGATATGGCGATGTTCAGTATCCAAAATCCTCACAGTAAATCATCCAAGTCCAAACTAATGACCTTGGAGATATCACAAACTGTTTTTGATTTTAGATTTTCAAAAACTTCAAGTTTCAAATTAATGAACTTGTTTTATTTTCAGAAACACAATCAGCTTACTTAGATTTTGAAACTCAGCATTTCAGACATCGGTTGTCGAAAATAAAACAGAATCAAAAATCTTTTTGTATTTTTCTGTAAATATAAAACAGTAAAGAAATATGTACAAACATATTTACAGACAATATTTTTGTTTGAGTTTGCATCAGAGGATCATATCAGTTTTTGACAAGTCACAAGTACCGTTGAGCTTAGTTACACATTAAGAATTAAACAATTCACTTAGATTGTCGATATATTGATCCACTTAAATTTTCACACAAACTTCAACTGATTCAGGATACGAATTAGATGTATTAAGAACTTAAACTCATTCATGTGTCCCACCTCTTGAATATACTCCCGTATCCAGATCCCAATATTCAGTCTTACAGGTGAGTATACCTAGATGATATCTGTAAGGGGAATAAATTATAGTACGAAACCGTGAGAGCTCAGGTCAGAACTTCCGTTAAGCAAAGAGATGACGGCTTGACTTTTGGTGTGTCCCCTTTAGAGGATCTTTTTTACAACAGCAATGACTATCAATTTTATTGTTTCATCATTTTTGCTGAGGGAGGCGCTATATTTCAAGCAAGCAGAAAGTATTCTCCGGGGACTAGACCATTGCTTCCGCAAAATCAGAAGTCCCGGGATAATACCCCAGATATCACTGAGTATAAAGACCTAGTATCTCAGAAAGAGGGACCTTTCAAACAAGATTTCAGGGGTTACCTATATATCCAAGTAGTGTTCCCCACTAAATAAGCAAGTTTGAATTTATGTTTATATCCCGAAAAAGTTTACTAAATGTATAAAAACCTATCGGCATATCATCAGTGAGACTGTTTAACGCTATTTAATCATTACATTTCTTTAGCATACTGTAACTGTCTACTGATGTACTATCATTTCCTCTTTTTACGCAAAAACTCAATTTTTGAATTTTATAATGTTTTTTGCTTTTTCAAATTTTCAAATGCTTTTGTATTTTCTGACTATAATACTCCCCCTAAAATGCAAAACCATTTAAAGAAAATTTGACAACCAATACTGATAGCTTTGTCTCGCCATCCATTTTCTGCTTTTTGTGTACTGATTTGTAGAAAATCTAACATAAAGTACCCCCATGATTTACAACCCATTGATTTTCGATAGTTTGAAAACCGTTTTTCAATCTTGTGAAATTAATCATGTTTGTTCAGCCGTGAGGGTTTCGGCATTTTCAAGCAACACATATCTTGACACTTTCAAGCGAACAGGCTGTTTGAAGCGAACACAACTATATTCTCAAGCGAACAGGCAAGTTGAAGCTAACTAAGTTATATTTTCAAGCGAACAGACAATATCCGTTCAAGCAAAAACAAGGTTTAGGCCTGTTTTTGTCATTTTTAGTCCGAATTTGACCATAAAACTTTCAAGGGTTTGTCTATGTCCAATTCCGAGTGCACTGTGAAAATTTGAACCAATTTGGACCGTGAAATCTCGTTCAATTTAAGAAAGAAGGTGTAGAAGTCAGAAAATTTATGATATCAAGCTAAACTCTTCTTCCTGAGCTCTGATACCACTTGTAGGATCGCTGTTGGACCCAAACGAGTCAATCAGAAGAGCATATAATCCGATTCAAAGGCGGAATCAGTGAAACGGACGTGGAAACAACTTGATACTCTTTAATCTGTCACTAATATTGATAATAACACTATTTACAACCTGAACAGACTTTGGCAGCACTTCGTTACAGATTTTAGAAGTCGTACCAAATGAATCAACAAGTGTCCTATTTATAGTGTGTGTAGATAGCTTGAAATGGACATGGCAGGTTCAAGCGACCAGACCTGTTCAAGCTACCAGGCATGTTCAAGCTATCATGCATGTTCAAGCTAACAGCCTTCTAAACTTTCTAATAACAGTTTCTTGCAACTCGGACACTGATAATCCTAACCTATCCTATCACATGATTCAAGACGAAGTCAATAGACGTAATGCACTAACAGATATCATCTAGGTATACTCACCTGTAAGACTGAATATTGGGATCTGGATACGGGAGTATATTCTGAGGTGGGACATGCGAATAAGTTTAAGTGCTTAAAACATTAATCTCGTATCTCGAAACAGTTGAACTTTGTGTGAAAATTTAAGTGGATCAGTATACTGACAATCTAAGTGAATCGTTTAGAACTTATAATGTATAAAGCTTAACGGTGTTGGTGATTGGTCTCATAAACTGATATGATCCTCTTACTCAAACTCACAAAAATATTGTTTGTAAATATTTCTTTACTGCATTTCTTTATATTCAAAAATTCCAAAAAGATTTTTAGTGTGTTTTAGCATAAATTTTGACAAATCCAAAAAGATTTTCGACAACTGGTATTGGAGAGCTGATTTTCAAAATTCCAAGTGCTAAACATGATGACAATTGGTTTGGGAGAGTGTGTTTAAATGAGAAAAGTTTTTGGATTTGTGTATAAGTGGTCATATGAGATTTTTTATCAACGATAAATCATTCTGGATAAATTTGAGAGGCAGTCTGAAATTATAAATTTGTCAAATGTTAAAATTTGTGAAATTTATTTCTGGGTTAAGGATGTGCAGGATAGCCTGGTTTCTGACCCTGAGCAGATAGAGAGCCAGATCATGATTCTGATCCTGTGAAAGCCAGACTACGATCCCAGTACAAGTTAAGGGGGAGTCTGTTAGAGAAAGAAAGTCGCCCAAAGACTGATAAAGACTGAAGATTGTGAAGACTCGACACTTAAGACTCGTCAACATCTGAGGGGAAGTCTGTTAGTGCATACATCTGTCGTCTTCGTCTTATATCGAGTCTTGGTTGCGTTGCGGATCTGATCAAGCATGATGTCATCTTATTATATGATGACATCATAAAGATGACACCGTCATTACAAGTCTACACAAAATATAATACATTCGCTTGAAACAGAATTCTAGGTTCGCTTGAAATTGAAATTCATGTATTTCGCTTGAAGTTAAATGAGGTAGGTTCGCTTGAATTAGTCTTGTTATGTTTCAAGCGAACTAGGGAAGGATATAAATAGGGTAGTGGGCTTTTCATTTGGAACAGAATTTCAGAAACGATACCGAGGTGTTGCCGGTATTCCTTGTGACTGTAAACGCTGTTATTTCAATATACAAGAAGGTTAAAGTGTGAATCAAGCTGTTTCAAGTCTATACGTCTGTTTCCGCCTTTCGTATAGTCTAAGAACTCTTCCGAACGACTCATTCAGGCCGCGATTCGATCCTACAAAAATGTTAACGTAAAAAACGTTAACGTAAAAAACCGGCGCGTAAAACGTAAAAACGTAAAAAATCGGCGCGTAAAACGTAAAAACGTAAAAAAACGTTAACGTAAAAAACCGGCGCATAAAACGTAAAAAACGTTAACTAAAAAACCGGCGCGTAAAACGTAAAAAACGTTAACGTAAAAACGGCGCGTTGAAAAAACGACGCGTGAAAAAGCCGGGCGTAAAAACGGCACGTTAAAAAACGAGGCGTGAAAAAGCCGGGAGGTAAAAACGTAAAACGTAAAAATCTGTAAAAAATCCGAATTTGAAAATGCTTAATAAAAAAACTATGTATAAAAAATAAAAATAAAAAACTAATATAATAATACAAAAAAGTAATAAAAAAACAATAAAGACAAAAAGACAAAATAAAGTAATTTTACTAAAATACCCTTTTGGATTAAAATATTAAAGACATAATAAGACAAAAAATACTTAATATTATTTTTAAATACTTTTAATCTCATCCATCTTCTTGATCCAATGGATAGAAAGTGGTTCTCATGGTTCTTACAACTGGAGGTGGTTTTCATTTTAGCGCTCCCCTATATATATATATATATATATATAGTGGAGGGTTCAAATGAGAATAATTTTTTTGCAAGAAGAAAAAAGAAGAAGTTTCAACCAATAATAATGCTTCATTTTACTTCATTTAATATTTGTAGTTAATTTTAATATAAGGGTATATTGGTAAACTTACATAAATCATTAATTTGTATTCTTCCCCTTTAATAACTAGCTAAATTAAATTTGTAACTTCTTTTCAAAATATATACTTTTTCCAAATTAAAAAAACAACTTAATTTAAAGTGTAGAATAAATTACTAGTTGTGTAGGATAAATTACGAGTTGTGTAGGATATATTTCGAGGTGTGTAGGATAAATTTCGACTGTGTAGGATAAAATTCTATAATGTGTAGGGTATATGTAAGAAAATTTTGATATGTGTAGGTTTTGTAGATTATATGGAGGATAATTAATGATTAGTTGACTAATTAATTAAAGAGAGAAAAATTAATGATATGAGTTATAATGAAATTGCATTTTACTAATATGCTCTTTCTTCTTTTTCTTCTCATATATATATATATATATAGGGAGCCGTTAAAATAGAAACCACCTCCAGTTGTAAGAACCTTGAGAACCACTCTCAACCAATCAGATTTAGCCAACTAAAAGGGTATTTTTGTCTTTTACCCCATATGTCAAATCTCACACTCTCTCTCTCCATTTAATGCAACCAGACAATCAACCCATTCTCTTTCTAATATTCAAAACCCAGACAATCAACTCATTCCCTCTAATATTCAAAACCCCATTCTCTCTCTAATATTCAAAACCCCAAAATCAAAATGCAACCAGAAACAAAACACATTCAATCCAATCTCAAGTTTGAACTTCAATCCATCTGATGTCAAGTTTTTCTTCAACAAACACCCACAACACAGAAACAGCAGTGGTGGGGGTGACGCGGTGGGGTTAACCGTGGTGGCGAAGGCGGTGGAAGTCGGTGGTGTAGAGGCGGAGGTGGTAGAGCAGGTTGATGGTGGTCGCCGGAGGTGAGAAGGATGGTCGGAGAACGGGATTTCATGGGGGTTTCGACGTTTGGGATTTTTGCGGGAGTTGATTTTTGCGGCGGTGACGGGGGTGAAGGGCGGTTGTGGTGGTGGGGTTGATGGCGACGGTGGGTGAAGGCGGTTGCAACCCATCCCAGATCTGCAAAAATTCCCAGATCGGCAATCCATCTTAGATCTAAAAAAAAGAGATGGTGGCTGCAACTATTCTGAAACGACCGGAATGAAGATCGGAGTCTCGTGCACACCATCCATCTCCGGTGAGAGGTAAGCAACAGTCTCCGGGTCGGGTCATGTTTTGATTTTTTTAATCTTGTTTGAGTTCTGGATCTTGTGTGGTTTGATGTTCCATCTGGGGTTTGTTTGATATGTTAGAACTTGTAAATTGATGTTTTGGAGTTTGTAGGTTTTGAAAGGGTTTTTTTTTATATATATACCCAGTTTTAGTTTTGTGATTTTTTATCTGAAAGTTTTGTATATACAAAGTTTCATCTGAAAGTTTTGATGAAATTTTGAATTGTTTGGGGGAAGAAGAGAAAGGGTTGTTTGTGTATGTGTTTGTGTCGGGGCTGAAAATTTTTGGTTGTTTTTTTGTAAGGGGGTTTATTTATGGTTTCTTGGAGAGTGATTGTTTGCTTTTGTGGGTTTTTTTTTTGGTTCTACAGGAAATGTGAGATTATTTGTGAAAATGGGTGATGACAACAGAGAGAGAAGAGCTGGAAGGATCTTGAGGGTGAATAAATGTTAATGGAGATTTTAGAGTGGACTAATTGTGTGTAATCAAAGTCAACAAGTCCGGCGGAGAAGTTAATTCATTTGATTGCCGGTGGTGCCCGTTAATTCGTTTTGATTGCCGGTGGTGCCGGTGATTGAAGGCGGTGTGTCGTCGATGCCGTGAAAAAGTTTTCGTAAAAAATGTTTTTTTTACAACCCGTAAAAATTTTTTGTAAAAAAAATGTTTTTGGTAAACCCGAAATCGGGGTCGCGGGCGTAAAATGATGTTCGGTATAAAAACATTTTGTTTTTTTGTAAAAAATAAATTTGTTTTGTTGTTATAAATTTTTTTTGTCTTCTGTAAAAAAGTTTAAAACCGTAAAAAATTGTTTAACGTAAACTTTTTAACGTAAAACGTAAAAAGTCTAACGTAAAACGTAAAGCGTAAAAAGTATTTGTAAAAAAAATGTAAAATGTAAAAAAATTTGTAAAAAAAAATGTTTTTTGTAAATTTTTTTTTTGTAAAAAGGGTTTTTTTACAATCGTAATTTTTTTTTGTAAAACGTAAAACGTAAAAATTTTAACGTAAAACATAAAAATTTTAACGTAAAACGTAAAACTTTAAATTTTTTACGTAAAACGTAAAACTTTAAAAATTTAATGTAAAACGTAAAATTTTACGTAAAACTTTATATCTCGTAAAACGTAAAACTTTACGTAAATTGTAAAACGAAAAACATTTTCGTTTAAAAAGTAAAACTTTTTTTTATGTAAATTGTAAAACGTATAACGTAAAATGTTTTACGTAAAACATAAAACGTAAAACGTAAAAAGTTTAACGTAAAAATCGGCGCGTAAAAAAACGACGCTTGAAAAAGGCCGACGTAAAAATCGGCGCGTTAAAAAAACGACGATTGAAACGTAAAAACAGCGCGTAAATCGTAAAAAAAGGCGCCTAAAACGTTAAAAAAACGGCGCGTAAAGTTTTTAACGTAAATGTCGGCGCGTTAAAAAAACGACGCCTGAAAAAGCCGGGCTTAAGAACGGGGCGTAAAAAAACGACTCTTCAAAACGTTTTTTTAAACTAATCTTAAAAAAAATTATCATAAAAATCTGATTTCAAAAAAGTTTTTAAACCAAAAAATCAGTTTCTTAATAAAAAAATATTAAGACCAAAAAGTAATAAATGAATGGGACAAAATAGACATTTAAAAATAATATATATAAAAAGACAAAAGAAGCAATTTTACCTAAATACCTTTTAACAATATAATATTAAAAACATAATAAGACAAAAAAAGCTTTTAATATTAATATAAACTATTTTTAATCTCATCCATCCATCTAGTTGATCTAAGGGCTAAAAAGTGGTTCCTATGATTCTTACAACTAGAGATGGTTTTCATTTTAGCGGTCCCCTATATATATAGGGAGAAGATCATGCGAGAACCACCTCTTAGTGTGAGAACCGCGAGAACCAATGTGAATACAACCAAAAATGCCTAAAAATAGCTAAAAATCACACAAAATTTTTTTTAATATTTTTTATATAAAAATCGCTACTTTTCGAAGCAAAAAAAAAAAAATGTTTGGCCACTAAAAGTAGCGATTTGATCGAGCATAAAAAATATTTAAAAAAAAAAATTTTAGATTTTTTTTTTATTTTTTTAGGTTTTTTGGGGGTTTAGTTTTTAGCATTTTAGCTTGGGGGGGGGGGGGGTTTAGTTTTTTTTTTTTTTGGGGGGGGGGGGGGGGGGGTTAGGGTTTTTTTTAGGTTTTTTCGGGGTTTTAGTTTTTAGCATTTAGCTTTTGGGGGGGGGGGGGGGTGGGGGTTTGGTTTTTTTTGATTTTTTTAGCTATTTTAGGTTGTGTTCACATTGGTTCTCGCGGTTCTCGCAATAAATGGAGTTCTCGCATGAGCCCCTCCATATATATATATATTGATGATTATTCTATTTTAAATACATATGAAATTGTATATAGATTATTATGCAAAATACATTACTGTCATATGCATAAGTAGGATACTTGTCGACGTTAATAAATACAACATATGCATGGAAATATTTGTAAACTTAACATACCTATTGAAGAGTTAATTTTATGATATAGTAAAGTCAAGATGATTAGTACGCAAACAATAATAATGAGCATGAATACCAAATTACCAAACGAAATCATAATGTAAGTTACGACTATATTGTAGGTTTTCTCGATATTTAGTTCAAGCTTAATATTGTTATGGTCATCGCTATTTTGCAATTAAGGTACAAATTTTGTAGTTATTTACTTTGTAGTGTAATTGTTTGTGCAACGCCTTCATAGTTTTAAGCCACAATCTTGATTTAAGATCAATATTGATTAAAATCAATCACAATATTCTATGCTTATTGTATAATACTTAATTAAGTTAGTCAAGGGTTAAAATTATTTTTCTACATGGATATTTATTTATATACTATAAATTTGCAACATCTCAATACAATGAGAGTTGTAAATTGTGCTTGTAATATTGTACCAGTTATGTAGGTTTTGTGCTAGGATTGGGTAAAGTAGGAGGTGGATGACTCATAGGCCACTGATACACGCGTCAATAATCATCCCTAATATGAAAACCCTAAACTATCAGATTTTTCTACATACAGGTGTGGAGAGAGAGATCGTGAGAAAGAGAATCAGGAGAGAAAGTAATTCGACCGCACTCCGGCGGCCTCTAGTGTCGATGACGATGGCAGTGTTGCCATCCTGATTCTTCTGTTTGGCACCACCGTGACAACAATTTCTTCTCAGGTGAGCTTTAGGTTTTTGTTAGACACCGATTCGAGGTAGTAAAACCACCATCCAACTCGTCTTTATTTTCTAATCCAAAGCCCTATGGTTCGGGCAGTTAATTTATCACATCTGAACACTATTTTTTGCAATTGAAACCATGTGGGCAAGCTAGGGTTATATTGGAGAAGAAGATGAAGTTGTGTATTTGCTGCTGAGTCAAAGTAAGAGGAGCAAGTGGAAGAGAAAGAAGAGTCAGATGATGTATGCCTTTTATTAACATGTTTGTAACCATCTCAAGACCCCCCCCCCCCCTTCTCGTAAGATATCGTCGGTACTCTTGGTCTCGCTGCTAATGTCAGCCACATCAACACCAGATTTGATTACTGTGTGTAGTTTTTTTACATCAATAGTTTTCTATGATTATTATGTTTATTTGGCTCACATTTTAGGTTTTTTGATATAGTGTATTTAGGATTTTTATATTTTTTACTATTTATTGCGTTATAGTAGTGTAGCTGCTCCAGAATAGAGAGATGGGACGAGAGATTTTCAACAATGTAAGTATGTACTTATTTTTGTGTTTTATGTTTACTTTTAAGCTTTATTTATATAGGCTGAATGTTTCTGGACATATATGTATTGAATCTTTCTTTGGAAGAAGCATGTTTAGTCAATGTTTAGATATTTATTTTTAAAAATAAAATAGGTGTAACTTGTGTGGTTAACTGGGTCAAAATGAGTCGATTTTTTTAATCGTAGGAATTGAATGGCTTAGGAAAGATGAGTAGTACTGCTGTAATTCAACGTATGCTCATGAGTAGCCATTACATTTCACTTCAATGTTGTTCACGTTATAGTTACAACCAATACACATGAACTCTTGTATCTTATAACATGCCATATGGGAGGGATTTACCGTTATTATTTGCTTATTCTCATGTTGGAATGTTGAATTCAGGTGGAGAACTGAGAAAGAAGTAATTTCTGGAAAAAAAGGTACTTTTGATACACCGGTTATATCGAGGCAAAATAGGCAGTAGGTGTGGGATATTTAGGCTACTCAGTGTGGAGGAGGGTAGTCCTCAAAGGATGCTCTGCCATGGAGGCGTCCACGTAAACGGGTGTGAGGATGGGCCTATAGGGAATAGACCTAGGGTGTGGAGGATGAGCCTATATATATATATATATATATATATATATATATATATATAGGAACGGGATCAGGAGAAAACGGCCAACACGTGGCGCGGGACATGATCAGGGTCCGAGGGTTTTTTTTGTCTTTTTAGTATTTTTCTCCTTTCCCGATTTTCGCGTTTGACATGCTGCTTCATTTTTTGCGTGCAAGATAATTTTGGCATTATCTAGAATCATTAATTACTTGGCATTTTATAGTTTATCTCATATTTCTTCTCGTTGAATTAATTCTTTTTGTGTCACATAGTTAATTTTTTTGGCGTTATGGCTTTTTCCATGTCATTTTTTTGGCGTTTTGGGTCTTTTTGTTAATAATTGATTACCACAGATTAATATTTTATAAAATTACAATAATATGAAATCAAAATAAACTAATAGTCTTCGGTGGGTGGGATTACATCAGAGATGTACCCATCGCTTTGTTAATCACTTTCTTCAGATTTATCATTATCAAATTTTAGATTGGCGTATAACGTCATTAGCTCGTCTCTTCTTTGCTGGAGCCTATTCTTAAATATCACTGCATCCTTGGATTTTGGATCGTTCGAAGGTACTAAATCACAGAGTTGTTCAATGATAGATAGCAACCCCGTCTTCAACATTTCCTCCATTGGCAATGAATATTGCACCCCGTTTTTATAAGTCACTTCAAGCGGTCCTTCTTCCTCATGCATCACCCAACTGCTAAGTTTTGGTAGAGGAGTATCGTCAATATCATCATCATCTTCATCATCTTCTGCCAGAAATTTTCTCTTTAGTCTTTTTATTTCAGTTCGGGTTCTTTCACAATCGTTGGCCATTGGAACCCCAAGGGCCAGGATATCCCTCTGAACCCCTTCATTCGTACCAAGCATGGCTTTGATTGTCCTTACCTTCACCCTTCTCCTATCAGAGAACTTTATGATGAATCGTTTCTCTTTCCTTTCAAACCTCCATGCAATAACCTTAGCCATTTTTAAAGTTTTTGGCGTTTTGGACAATATGTGGCGTTTTTAGTCAATGTTTTTGGCGTGTTTGAGCTTGTGTTCACATGGTCTTCTTTTATATTGACTTTTTTTCCCGCGCATGACAGGTAATTATGGCGTTTTGAAAAAGATAAATAAATTCAATCCCCCAAGTATTTGGCTTTCAATAAAATAAATGTTAGTAATTATGTTTTTCGTCGTTTCATTTTACTGTTTTTGCAGTTACCGTGTTTTGTTTTCAGACTCAACTGTTTTTATGGTGTAACACATCTAATCTTGACGGCTGTAATTATAACGTTTTGTTTTCCAATGGCGCTTAGATAACAATGGGACTTTTTTGTTTTATTTTCTTTGCACATTGTTTTACGCTTTTTTTTATAATAGTACTCGTTCAAAGTAATTTTATTATAGTTTGGTAGTTTTTGGGGGGCGTTTTTATGGCATGATGGCGTTTTACAAGCATTTGCTCGTTTTGGCGTTTTATTATATTTTTCATTATAGTATTAATATACTTTTGTTGTTTATTAACTGAAATTACAAAACAAACAACATATAAAGAAAATAAAAAAAACAAATAGAAGCAATTTATGATCTAAGTCTTCAGTGTCATCAGTTTCTTTTTTCATTTGAAACTACAAGAACTGTCACAAATAAATGGCGTTTTGGGTTTGGCGTGGTTTATTTTCTTTGTTCATGTGTTGAAGTGTCTTTGTGGATGTTGGAGACATAGATCGACCCTTTGTGGGTGGATGCTATCTCCCAGTCGTCTACATTATAATCAACGAGGCCAAAGTATCATTTACACTAGGATAGGTCTCTTCTAATCATCCAAACCTTCTTCAAGAACAAAGATGACAGAATGACATATGGGTGTCATCAGTCCCTCTTTTTTGAATTTTGTCCATCTCATGCAGCAAAATCTTAGTACACTCACGTAACAAATCATTCAGCGAAACTTCATGCAGAACATTACTGAGTATAAAAGAAAAGATGTTTGCTATCGTTGTATTTTTTGGCGTTTTACATTGAGTTGTATTTTTTTAGGAACCACTGTGTTTTTTGTGTGTTTTTTGGTGTGAAAAACGGAAGGTGGTGAGACGTTTCTATTTATAGGATTTTTTGGCGTGTAGTTTAGGCGAGATATTATTTTTATAACAAAAAATGTAATTAACATTTATCCGGCTGTAAGGCTTGGCGTTATATATTATGGCGTTTCACATTTTGTGGCGTTTTTGTAGCCTGAGAGCTTAAATAAAAACACGGAAAAAAGTACACAGTGATAAAATTGGCGTTTTGTATTTATTTGGCGTTTTATATTTCAACGGCGTTTTATGTGAGAAATGATGTTTTACTTTTTTTACCCTTAATGAAGCGCGTCCACGTAATAAAATTGATGTTATTTACGAAAATGCCACCGCGCCAATCTAGTCTATAGATTGTTTTGATCGGACGATCCATAAGTGTTCTCACCGTTTTCACACTTTCTACCGTTTTCTCTAAATCCTGACCCAATATATATGTATGTATGTAAGTATGTACGTATGTATGTATGTATGTATGTATGTATGTATGTATGTATGTATGTATGTATGTATGTATGTATGTATGTATGTAGGTATGTATGTAGGTATTTATGTATGTATGTATGTATATATGTATGTATGTATGTATGTGTGTGTGTGTGTGTTGGGGGCGAGGGGCGTCGAGACCGGCTACATGAAGCTGTTGAAGACAGTGACGGGCCTGAGAGGGTGGGGAGGTGGTGCGGTGTCGGAGAATGATGGGCAGGGGACGACCCCCATACCGTCTAGTCTTAGAGATCTCATCCAGTTTTTTTAAATCTATATTTCTTTCTCTTATAATTCTTAATTCCACAGTTGGTAAAAAAAATTATTTTGTTTTTTGTACTTCCACTGTATGACTTTTAAGACAATGTGCTCAAGGTTCCAAGTTATTGTTTTCCGTATATATCCTCATGGATCAATAGACACACTCGCATCAAGTTATTATTGGCTGGATATATATTTAATATTAAACAAAACAAAATCATCATTGTCTCTAAACCCTCTCCCTCTGTGTTCGCGACTAGCCCTCCGTCCACCACCCCTCTTCCTAACCAGCGTCGGCGTCTGATGTGTCAATGAACCCCGTTGCTTGGCACCATGGTATCATGGCCTAATGCATAATTTAGGGACATGATTATGTGGTTAAGAAACTTTTCTTATTTACATTGCAGCCAAGTTTTGATATTGTTTCGAGTGATCTGCAAACGCCTGGACAGAAGAGTGAAGTTGTAAGCAAATTCAATGAAACCATTCTTGGAATCTTCTTGATTGTTATATATTATTGGGTCTGGACATTTTATACCTTAGTAGATTGATCGTTGATAGTATCTTATGTTAATTTCCAAATTGTTTGTCTTGACACTTTTGGCTCATTCGTTGCTTTTAGATCCATAGGCACATCACTCCGAGCATGGTTATTTTCTTCTGCAAGGTTTGGTAAGATTAGATGTGGATTAGGATAGATATTCAACTAGAATAAGTTAAAAGAACATGTATACTATCTTTTACATAAATGGAATGTAAATTTTGTAAGTAACTTTTATATAATCAATGTTACTAAATAATGTTTATGCTTTGTTTGTATATGCGCCTTAATTCGTAGGCCTCCGGCCGCAACGCGACGGGGATTATATCTAGTTAGTAAGAAATGTGATGATTATTCGTGGATAGTTTTTATGTTGGGTACACTTCGTGGGTTTTCAATGATGCCTATGTGCGCATGCTGATCATATCTACCGTGTCTGAAATGTTCAAGGACAGGCTTCTCGTGACGTGTGGTTGTCCCTGGAACGTGCCTATTCACCGGTATCCTCTTCACATGAATTCACATTTAAGAGTCAACTCCTACGAATCACAATGAAGGGTGATGAGAAACTCACAGAATACCTAAGTCGTGTGCAAGAATATGCAACTGCTCTAGCATACATAGGTGAACCAATGAAGGATAAGGATCTTGTCATGCTCACCATTACAGGTCTTTCTAAAAATATAACAGTATCAAGGCAAATCTGTTAACCCATTCTCCACCAGTTAATTTTAATGAGCTTCATGGTCTTCTTAGCGACCATGATAACATGATTACCAGGCTTTTACCAACCCAAACAAACAGTCCGCAGGCCTTTGTGGCTACAACCACACCACAACTGAATTTTCAGACTATTCAAAATCTACTCAGCAGTCTCCAGGTAATGGTCGCTAACTTGGTTACCAGTTAAATCTGGTTGCTCCGACTTCCTCCCTACAGCCGCAGGTTTTCTATGCTCCTCGAAACAACAACACTACTCGCAATCGTGACAATGTTGGTTCATGTTAGTTCTCTAGGGCTTCAACTCAAAAGATGATGTATGGTCACTGCAACCACTATGGAATTGGCCATCTACCATCTCAGTTCCCAAACCAGTATTCTTAACCACACACACAAGCACATGATAACTATGCTAATCATTCGGATGTTGGCTTATAAAGGGTTTTTACTTCGCTTCCTAACACTATAGCTAATGATCATGCTGCCACAGACTTTGAGAGCCTCGACAACTCCAAGGCATACTATGGTAATGATTCCCTCCTTTTTGGTAACAGTTAACCCCTACCCATTTTTAAATATTGGATCGAAGAAAATCCATTCACCTAACAAAACCCTTATACTTTCCCATGTCCTTCACGTCCCTTAACTTTAAAAGAATCTTTTATCTGTTCAAAAGTTTTGTATTGGTGATAATGTTTGTTTTGGTCAAAAATTACCTAAGCAATTTAGTGATCAAATTAATTTTGTGAGGTAGTGTGCTAACAATGTGTATCGAAAATGTACTCGTTTAGTTGTTTGCAAATAATAGTTTGAGGATATGGCTCAGGATACCGAGCTTTGTCAATAATCAAACAATGAGCAGAAAGGTAAAGAATGACACGAGATGTACGAGGAAAGCCCTTGATCAATCTAGATTACTGGCATAAAACCTCGGGAGCTGACAATCGCAGTTGCCTTGTTCTTTTTATTACTTCAAACTTTAGGATACAGTGCAGGATATCGTACGGATCAACTAAGTGTTACAATGAATTTTGAGTGTAAGTTTTGGTGATTGCGAGTGATTGCAGCTAGTAGAGAGCAAAAGTGTGTGAAAAATTGTGTGTGTCTATTGATCCGTATGTTCCTTTATATAGTAAAATAGAAATAACAAACTATCCTATAAAATCGGGATGCTTGGAATATTCCTTCCGAGACGTTGAAGACCCCTTCTTTCAGCTTCAACGTCTTCTTTTCAACTGAATAGCCAGAGTCTCTAGGAGAAGCAGTCCACTCGAACGTTATAGACCTGCCATGCTAATCTGCACGTGAATAATTAGTAACTACCAGGATACTGCATCAGGATGTTACTAATATCCTTATCCGGTATCCTGGTCATAAACAAAAGTAATAAAGTCAGGATATAATTCAGGATATGGGTTCAGAAAACCACCCATAACAATTGTCCCCAAAATATATCTGTAGAATCATAAATTCAAACGGATATATTTTAAAACTTTTCGCTTAGATCGAGACAATTGTGATGACGAGACGTTTGAAATGACAGTGTGTAACTTCCCATGCGATAATTACTCGATGCTTATCTATCAAGCCATTATATCTTCTCTCTGCTTGTTTGATAATCATCCATCCTCATCAGAATCTCCAGGTAACCATTTATTCCTTCTTTCTCTCTTGTGATTTTCTGTGTTCTTCTCCCAATGGCTACCAGAACTCGTTCCCAATACATTCATTCAACAAAACCTTCTTAACAATCCCGAGAAGGATATCTGTGCCTTCGATAACGCGGATATCGCGACATTGAGGGCCTCCGGTGCCTTCTCCGATAAGGCAATCATCAGACCGTTTGATCGGACTCTCCGGTCAAACGTGTCTTCCGGTGAATGGATCTGCTTTCCGGCGTATCCTTTTTCTCTAGGTCTTCGATACCCTTTTCCCGAGTTCATAATGCAGTTCTTTCTCAAAACTGGCCTTAGTTTTTCTCAAATGATGCCCATGGTTTGGAGGGTGTTGATTGTGCTCAACCAGATCAAGACTCTCCATGTTCCCGACCTATGTATCGAGGACATACCCATAGCTTATCGTCTCCGATCCCATGGTTCCAGCCGATTCTTACTTTTTTTCCACTTCCAATAAACCCCTCATCCTCAAAGCGACCAAAAATGAGGACGGATGGCAACAAAAGTTTATCTTTGTCAGGCGATATACCATCGCCGATGGTAACAGTCTTCCGGTGAAGTGGTTAACCACCGGTATGGCTTAGGGTTTTAGGAATATCCCCAAACGTATCTTGAGTCTATATCCTGTACTGAATTCCCTTGTTTGGATTTTATGCAGTGAATTTCAGAGAACTAGCTCCTCCTACCAAAGAATCTGAAAACAGAATTAAGGCAGTTTACCGATTGTCGGAAGGTGACAGAAGTTTTTCATCACATCTTTAAAGTTCAAGTCAATACTCCTCATCCGATTTGTCTGGTAAGGAATATATACTTCTGCAAATACTTAATTAGTTTAATATAATGTAAAAGTAAAAAAGTCAATTTTTTCCCTTTGTGCAGCACCAATCAAGACCCCGGAAGGTTTTGATCTCGAAGAATTGGACAGCTACTCCGGTCCTGTTCAGCTAAAAAAAGAGCCAAATCCCAAGCCAGCTACCTCATCCAAGCCCACCAGCTCTAAGGCCGCCGCCATTCCCAAGCCTTCACCAGCTACTAAGGCCCGGGCTTCCAGCGCCCGAAAGAGGAAGGAACCTGATTCTCCTGCCACTCCTGATGTCACGGCCCCCTTCCCGATTTTACCCAGTCTAGGAGCCGCGGGACAGAAAACCCGTGGTATTCATTAATTGAGTTGACATCGGAAGATTTTACAGGATCTTTTAAAACTTGAAATGCCCGATTATTTTATTTCATAATTCGGGATAAACCCCGTAATTTACAATAGAGGAATTTCACTAGGGAATTCCCTTATTTATAAAACATGTTTATTTATTTTAACTGAGCCACCTCCTCAAGCTTGTTAGTGCTCCGTAGGACGTTTTCCTTGATTTACAGCAGGTCGCCTGAAACATGTTTTAAAAATATTTTATTAGCGGGGAAATACTGGCGAGTCACTCAATTTGATAAAATGACACATAGTTATAAATTACAGCATAAGAGCAATTACAATGGCTTTTATCTTATTTTTATCTGGCGCCGTATTACCTCCTGGTGACGATGGTCATACCACTATTGGGTCTATTTCCCAAAGTAGTGATGATTATCACTGTTAGGATTTATTAGCCTAACTGTGAGAAATTAGTAATGTGCACAATACCCCACTAGCCAGTGATTCAAGATAACCACGAGTTAATCCCTGTAATTATAACTTTTGAAAATAAATGGAGTATTGTAAAATACTTTTGATAAAAGAGAATGACTCACATTGCAGATTTAAATGGGCAGAGTTTAGCCTACTGATTAGCCTTGTAACCAAATTTAAATAACAATGCACACGAACTAGGTCAGTAACTAATACAACATTTACGATAACTCACGAGATTAAAACCCTCACAATGGATGATAAAGTGCTATACTTAAACATCCGTCGAATTCACGACTAATGACAAAGTATGGCCCTAATGTGGGCAGCACTTAAACATCCATCGGATAGTTTCAATCGATAGGTTCAGGGTGAAATTGAGGGAAAAAGGTATTAGGGTTGTTTAGGAGATTTTGAAACTGCTAGTCGGTGGTCCACCATTCTTCTAATTCTGCTGGTAGAGGTTGGGAGTGGATAATAGGATCTGGGATTTCAGGCTCTAGGTCAACTGGAAGTTGTGCTTCCGCTGGGTAATTAAAAATATTTTCACCGGCAGGTTCGATGAGGTCACTAAGTGCTAATTTATGATCCAACTCTTCCCTGGGTGGCATTTCCTGGTCTGGCCTGGAACTTTCCCCAATTTCTATTTCCTTGCCTTTACCTTTGGGATCCTCCGTCTTTACAACTTTCCGTGTTGCTGGTTTCCTCCTACGCACACGCTTCCAACCCACAATTCTTCTTCTCTTCTTTAGCTTAGGTTTCTCCGGAGGTTGGGTTTGAAATTCCATAGGTTCCTTTATGTCAGCACAATACCCGATAAAGTCTCTGGAAACTTCCACATTAACAGGATAGAGATTGAGATTCTGAAGGGCTTCAGATAACTCATTCATGCTGTTTAGCAAATATGAGGAAACATACAATTCTAGGATAAAAGTTTGTAACTTGAATTTTCACATAATAACAGAATGGCAATTAGAAAAATTAAGTATTAATAAAAATATGAAATATTGCGATTTTATATATATTACAATTTACAACTGAACTTTTCAAAATATACTAGAGATTATACATTTTATTTTAATCTATCTTTTCTTATTAAGTTGTTTATCTAATGGGAAAGTTTCTTTAAAGTTTCTAATTTATAAATGATATGGGTGCTAGTACTGGGTCAGGGTGTTGGCAGTTAAAGGTTAACATTTACTGCTGTAGTGGCTAACATGTAGAGATTTGCCCATTGTTCATCTAACTCATCTTCCCATGGTGGGTTAGTGCCTATTTTCTGAGTTTCCTTATTACTTATCATTCCTTTTGGTTGTGACTTCTTTGTTTTCTCTTGACTTTTTCTAATAATACAACTCCTTTTCTTTGGGGTAAGTGGTTTTTCATACTATGCCTTATGAACAAATATTCCTTCCTTAGTATCTGCTGAGTATCTTGAGGTATTTGATTGAAAATAAATTCCCTTATCTTTTGGTGCACTATCTAATTGACGATAGATGTCCGAGATTCTTTGCTTACCCATACTGTAACTAACAAGTAGTCAGTTAAAAACAAATAATCACAAGACAGTAATCAGGAAAATTAAGTATTTTGAAATACTTAGTAGGCTTAAATCAGTGGCTCTGATACCACCTTTTCCTGTCACAGCCCCCTTCCCGGTTTTAACCGGTCCAGGAGCCGCGGGACAGAAAACCCGTTGTATTCATTAATTGAGTTGACAGCGGAAGATTTTACAGGATCTTTTAAAACTTGAAATGCCCGATTATTTTATTTCATAATTCGGGATAAACCCCGTAATTTACAATAGAGGAATTTCACTAGGGAATTCACTGATTTCTAAAACATGTTTATTTATTTTAACTGAGCCACCTCCTCAAGCTTGTTAGTGCTCCGTAGCACGTTTTTCTTGATTTACAGCAGGTCACCTGAAACATGTTTTAAAAATATTTTATCAGCGGGGAAATACTGGCGAGTCACTCAATTTGATAAAATGACACATAGTTATAAATTACAGCATAAGAGCAATTACAATGGCTTTTATCTTATTTTTATCTGGCGCCGTGTCACCTCCTGGTGACGATGGTCATACCACTATTGGGTTTATTTCCCCAAGTAGTGATGATTATCACTGTTAGGATTTATTAGCCTAACTGTGAGAAATTAGTAATGTGCACAATACCCCACTAGCCAGTGATTCAAGATAACCACGACTTAATCCCTGTAATTATAACTTTTGAAAATAAATGGAGTATTGTAAAATACTTTTGATAAAAGAGAATGACTCACATTGCAGATTTAAACGGGCAGAGTTTAGCCTACTGATTAGCCTTGTAACCTAATTGAAATAACAATGCACACGAACTAGGTCAGTAACTAATACAACATTTACGATAACTCACGAGATTAAAACCCTCACAACGAATGAAAAAACGATATACTTAAACATCCGTCGAATTCACGACTAATGACAAAGTATGGCCCTAATGTGGGCAGCACTTAAACATCCATCGGATAGTTTCAATCGATCGAACATTGAATCGTAGCAGCGATCGAGTTAATACCCTGTATCGTAGCAGCGCCTTGCTATCTTAAAACTTCGATTTAATGCAGTATACTTCGTTTTTGAGATTTGGTTTCGACACCAGTGAACAGCCCATGGCCATTTCTATTTATAGGTGAAAAATGGGTCTTACGCGGCCTGCGTAAGCCCACTCTTAACCTTTACGGGGCCCGCGAGGGCACCTAGTCGTAGATTAGGGCATCCGTGTCACTGGTAGGCATGCCATGTGTGCGACACGTGGATCTGGACGCTTATCCGATCAACCCTACTTTGACGCGGCCCGCGTAAGGCTAAGCTTACCTTTACGCGGCCCGCCTGAAGACCAGAAATCTGGTTTTCTTGATTTTTTGTATGGATTAAGGTTTCGGGGGTCCGGGTTTCCACTTACGGATCGTTTTGGGACATTTTTGAGAGTCCTTACATCCTCCCCACCTTATTTAAACATCTTGTCCTCGAGATTTACTGAAATAAGTGAGGATATTTTCGCTTCATCTCCGATTCCAGCTCCCAAGTGTATTCGGGTCCCCTTTTTGAATCCCATTTGACTTTGACCAGTACTAGTCTTTTGTGTTTGAGAAACTTGATTTTTCTATCTTCTATCTGAAGTGGTTTCTCCACAAATTTCAACTTTTCATTTACTTGGATGTCTTGAAGAGGGACTACTAATGATTCATCCGATAGACATTTCTTGAGGTTGGATACATGAAATACGTCATGTACCCCAACTAACTCTTCTGGTAGTTGTAAGCGATAGGCGACCGGCCCTATTCATTGTATTACTGGGAATGGTCATACATACCTTGGACTTAGTTTTCCTTTCTTACCAAACTGAACTACTCCTTTCTAAGGAGAAACTTTTAAGAGTACCTTGTCTCCAATTTGAAACTCTAGTGGCTTGCGTCGATTATCGGCATAACTTTTCTGGCGATCTCGATCCATCTTTAGTCTTTCCTTGATTTGAGTGATTTTGTCGGTGGTTTCTTGTACTATTTCAGGACCTGATAATTGATTTTCTCCTATCTCTGCCCAACACACTGGAGTTCTACACTTGCATCCATACAGTGCTTCAAATGGGGCAGCTTCAATACTTGAATGGTAACTATTGTTATAGGAGAATTCGATTAAAGGTAGGTGGTCATCCCAGTTTCCACCAAATTCTATCACACATGCCCTGAGCATGTCTTCCAGGGTTTGGATCGTCCTTTCACTTTGTTCGTCTGTTTGAGGATGATATGCAGTACTTAGATTTAGTCGGGTTCCCATAGCTTCTTGGAAACTTGTCCAGAAGTGGGAAGTGAAACGACTATCCCTATCTGATACAATGGAGAGTGGAACTCAATGTAAGGATACTACTTCATCTACATACAACTTGGCTAACCTTTCCATGCTAAAGGTTTCTTTCATGGGTAGGAAATGAGCTGATTTGGTTAATCGATCCACAATTACCCAAATCACATCATTACGTTTTCTGGTTTTGGGTAACTTAGTAACAAAGTCCAATGTTATGAGTTCCCATTTCCATACATGCATTTCTAATTGTTGGAGTAGACCTGAGGGTTTCTAGTGTTCTCCCTTAACTTGTGAACAAGTTAGACACTTAGATATATATCTAGCTATGTCCTTTTTCATTCCTATCCACCAGAAATTATTCCTTAAATCTTGGTACATTTTATTGTTACTAGGATGCATGGTATACTGATGTGTGTAAAATGCAACATATAAATTACATCAAATGAGGCATAAAACTAACCCTTTTTAAGTACTAATATTGGAAAAAGAGTGTTTTTGTCTTCCTTTTGTATTTTCAGGATTAAATGAGCTCAAAAACACAAAAGAAGCAAAAAGACAGCTAAATCCAACATAAATACAATAAAAGGAACATAAGTGGACTGCCCGACCCCTCAACGGCATCTTCCCAAGCAAAATAGAGAAGGCAGAAGACTGAACACGCCCCGTGCTCAGCCAGCACGGGGCCGTGCCCAAGAAGCAACAGAAAAGACAAACCTATAGAAGCTTCTATTGCCCACCACGGGGCCGTGCCCAGTGAGCACGGGGGCGTGGCGAAAGTACAGCAGGCGCATTAATTGTAATTGCGAATTACAATTAATGAAGAGAGAGAGAGTGTCAGACAGGCACGGGGCCGTGTCCAGCGGACACGGGGGCGTGCCCAGCCTTCTGTTCAGCCTATAAATAGGAGTGCTTGGTTTCATTTCAACTCATCCCTTGGCACACCACCTCTCTCACACTTCATCCACCACCCACCACCATCACAACTGTTGGTGCAGTCATCTGTCGACTTCGTCTAATGTTGAGTCCAGGTTTCGTTGCGGATCTGATTAAGCATGATGTCATCATGTTTAATGATGACATCATACTTATGACATCATCAAAATATGATTATCTTCAAAACATCAGTAAACGTCAAAGGAGCTTTTGGATTAAATAGTGACTTGTGGCAGTTGGTTTTGTTTGGACCATATGAGGGTCCAATGAAGTGCCATCATGTGAAGGCCAAATCACATTACTTAGTTGCCATTTGAAGACACAATCACAGTCACAATAAACAGTTCAGTTGAAGGTCCAATAGAAAGGTTTGTTTGATAGTCAAATGGAAAGGTTCGCTTATACATACAAACATGGAGGTTCGCTTTTACGGCAACATGATGGTTCGCTTATATGTCAATATCTGGATCGCTCATGTGTCAAGTCTTCTGGACCGCTCATTTGTCATGTCATACGAGCGGACCAGAATCTCTATAAATAGGCTTATTGTCAATTCATTTGTAACGTTGTTCAGATCTGATACCGAGGTATTGCCGGTGTTCCTTGTCAATGTAAACGCTGTAAAATCAATATACAAGAGATTTAAAGTGTGATTCTAGCTGTGTACACGTCCGTTTCTTTGTTTCCGCCTCTGAAACGGATTTGAGCTCTTCCGAACGACTCGTTTAGGTCGAAATCGATCCTACAATTGTTATCAGAGCTAAGGAGGAGGAGATCTCGCATATACAGCTCGTTTTCATCATTTTTTCTGTTTTTACACCTTTCTTTTTTGAAAAAAACAGAACTTTTTACGGTCAAAATCGCTTAAAATTCACACAGTATGTGCGTAATCATGAATTAAAAAAACCTGGAAGTTTTCAGAACTTAAATCGGTCTAAAATTGGTTCAAATTGAGTTTTCGCTTGCATTTGGTTCGCTAGTACTGACGTCATCGAGATCAGCTCTTAGATCACAGTCTGGTTCGCTTTTCTGGTCGTATTTGGTTCGCTTATTTGTTCAAGTTTAAGTCTGGTTCGCTCATATGGTAAAAGTTGTGGTCCGCTTTTGTGACATGCTTGGTCCGCTTTTTCGAACACCAATTGAGATTCGCTCTTTGTGACACTTGAGATCCGCGTTTATTGCAATTTGTGGTCCGCTTATAAGACATAGTCTGGTTCGCTCTTGTGATCATCAAAGTTTTTGTCAGACATAGAACAGGTTAATCACGTGATTTGTTGTTAGTAATTAGAAAAGAAATAATGTTTTGTGTGTCAGTTTGCATGTGAATATATTGGGTTATGTGAACCGATTGAAAATACATCGTGTAATATGAAACAGATTCAGGTCACGTGAAGTTAAACTTGGTATTAAATTTTGTCGGGTTATTGCATGTGATCAGAAGTTGTCGTCTATTCTGATACCGAGCACCGCCCCCTTGAATTTCATTGGCCCAAGTCGTCGGCCCAATCACAGCAAACTATGTTAGCCCACTTGATCACTTGACCACCGCCCCACTATTGTGTAAAGGTCCAATCCCATTTGTTGTCTAAAATTTTGGTCCTATCACAATCAATCAACCGCACCGACCATTCTTACCTATCTGGTCATTTAACCGCCCATGTTGTCAGTTCATTCATTGTTATTGTGAAGGTTGCCATCCACATTGATTGGAAATCGTCAAGTCTCAAAGGTTATTCAAGTTTGCACGGATTGATCAAGATTGTTTGAACAGTCAGTCTGTTTAGTGTGGTCAGTTAGAGTGAAATTGTCAGTTTGTACGGTTCGGAGTTCAAAGGTTTCAAAGAGTCTAGTCACTTGATTCGGGTCCTAGAAGTCCGCACAGTTTGTCAAGCTTCAGTCCGCACAGAAATTTCACCAGTTCAAGTACTAGTTCGTTTCCATTAATTGATAACTTTTTAAACTGATTGTGTTTTTTGTTTGTGTTTTATCAGGTATTTCCCGAAGCATCATCTGCATTTTGAGACATGGCTGAAGAGTTCTACAATGCGTTCGCGACACCCGTTGCCCCTGTAACTCCCGCTGAAGCATTGTATAATGAGAATGAGACAGGCACTCATCAAAAACCGCCGAAACTCATGTATATTGAATATTTTCAGGGTTGGAAGAACCGATTCGAGAACTGGGTTCAAGCTTACAGATTCGAAGCATGGTGTTCTTTACTGAAAGATTACGAGAAGCCAAAGAATGAACGTGGTTTGGAAAAGGGTTTCAATGATTTTACAGAAGCTGATAAGTTGAAGTACACTAGTGAGAAGATGATGATCAGCATCCTTCAGCAAGCTGTTAAAGAAGACATCTTTGTCTTACTTCAACATAACGGAACTGCTAGATCCATCTGGGAAGCTTTGATTCAGAAATTCAGAGGGAGTGCTGATATGATCAAAAACAAGAAGGCATTATTGAAGAAATCATTTGACATGTTTACTGCATTTGATCATGAAACAACCAAACAGACTATAGATAGATACTGTCATTTAGTTTTAGAAATGGGTAGGTTGGATATCAAGAAAGAGGACGATGAGTGGGTTGACAAACTAGCTGAGGCGTTACCACAGCACAAGTGGGGAACATATTTGATGTTTGTGAAACTTATGAGAAAGTCTGAGAATATGAATTTGGCTCAGTTTATTCAGAAAATTGAAGAGCAGGAGCTGGATATTCAAAAGACAGCTATCATGACCAATCCAAATGCAAAGCAAGATGTCAGTCTGTACTATCGAGGGAACAAATTTGAGACCACTCATAATCAAAGTCCAAAGATTAGTACTGCATTCAGTGCTGATGGTTCTACAAGTCCAAATGCAAGTACTACAACTCAAAGTGGTGGATCTACTTCATCATTCTCAAGCTTTGATCCAAACAACAATACACCTAGCCCTCAAAATCAAAATTCTACAAATCTGCAGTGCAATGTGACACTGAACATCCAGAATGGTCAAGCTCTTTCTCCTGAGGTGGCAAAGCAACACATGGCATCTCTTGTCGCCATGTTAGAGTCGTATGAAAGCCTGATTGCCGGAAGAATTGGTAATCCGATGCTTACAAAAGAAGATTACGACCAAATTGATGCAGAAGAGCTTGAGCTGATGGATGTGAAGTGGTGCTTAGCTAGTGCCTGCAGGAGAGCTGAAAAATTTCAACAAATTACTGGCAGAGACGAGTTCCGAGGAATGGCTGTTTCTCCACTTGGTTTTGACAAGTCAAAAGTTACCTGTTTCCGATGTAAAGGAAAAGGTCACTTTAAACGAGAATGTAAAAATCAAGAGTCAACTGGAAGTCAAGAAAAGAGCAATTATTATCAGAAATCAATCTTTCATCAAATCGATCAAAAACCTCAACAAAAGGAGCCACAAACTGCTCATGGGAGAATGATTGAAGAAGCCAATAGGAAAGCTTATTATGGGATAATTGATCAGAATGATGAGATTGTTGCAAAGGGATTTAGCTGGGACAAGTATATACCTAGTGAAACTAAATCTAATGTGGCACTTGTTACCAGGATTCTGGATCAAAATGAAGATTGTCAGAAAAGAATTCCGATATTTCCAGATCTTGGAAGTGATGTTGATACGGATGATGAGGAAGAGTATCTTAACAAATGTAGAAAAAGCATTGATCCTGACAGTTTTAATTTTTTCTATGCAGATAAAGTTGAGATACTGAATCAGAAGAAGATTGCTCGATTGCAGAGAGAGCTAGAAGCAGCAAAGTTACTCGCTGATGAAAAGGCGAAGACTGAAGCTGTAGAAACAAAAGATGAAGCAACTGCTGAGATTGCAATAGAGAAAATTGTTGAAGTCGAGAAACTCGTGGAAGTTTAGAAAATTGTTGAAAAGATTGTCGAAATAGAAAAGATTGTCGAAGTCGAGAAACTTGTTGAAGTTGAAAAGACTGTCGAAGTCGAAAAGATAGTTGAAAAGGTAATTGAAGTCACAAAGCCTTGTGAGAAATGTTTAGAAGCGTGCAAAGTTTGTGAAGAAAAAGACAAAAAGATTGCTGAGCTAGAGAAAATGAAAGAAGATTTACTGTTTGATGTGAAGTATGTGAAAGAGTCATACGACGTATTGAACAGGACAATTGATGGGTTGAAAAGAACTGTAGGTCCCTCTCGAGGATGAGATAAACCTTTTCCTTGTTATATCAAACACACTAGCGAGTGCGGAATCCAAGCTAGCATGCAACCGAGAATTTATACGAGAACAAGCACAAACACAAACACACAAGATTCACCGATTAACACCACATGTATTAATACGAATGAAGGGTCCGGTTACAAGCTCAATGTTTACAGAAGTGTTCTATAAACTCTCAAAGTGTGTGTGTTCTCCTGTCTCTCTCTGCCTTCACTCTCGTGTCTGTCTATGTCTTCCTCTTGAAGAGAACACAACACACGGGTATTTATACCCGACACAGCGTGTCTGGTCGAAGGATCAGACAGACTGATCGAAAGATCATCTGTCGACCAGAAACAGCTCGAATGATCCATATGTACCTCGAAGGATGATATCCTTCGAGGTCCATCTATCGAAATCTATCTTTCGAGCTCATCATCGAAGGATATAAACTATCCTTCGATGATCTATCCTTCGACACACACAACTAACAACCAATGTGCTAACTGTTTGGCCAAGTCAAACCAGGAGGATGGTTGACTTGGTCAAACTTACATCGAACGCACATTGTAACAAACTAAGACGTAACCCAGACTAACATAAGACATCGTTTTGTATCATGACGAAATACAGACAAAGTACAGACACAAGTGCACCAACAAACTCCCCCTTGGCTGTAGCTTTGTCTCGATCTTCGTGTCTTCAAGTCTTCAAGGCCGAGTCGAACCGAGCCGAGTCGCGTCCACACAAAGTGCATCAACAAACTCCCCCTTGGACGCTACTCGTGATGGTTCGTCTTCTATGTCTTTCATGTCGGAGGATCTTCAAAGTCTTCACGCGTCGTAAGTAGAAAGTGTATCAACAAACTCCCCATTTAACTTAGGTAGTGTGTCAATAAACTCCCCCTTAGATTGAACTCTCCATTGAGTCATCCTCGTGAATCTTTTGACTTGTCAATTCTTCAGATCCTTGTGGTGTTGATGAAGGGACAGCGGCAACTCGATCAGTTTATCCTTTGAGTGCCTCCACTTCGTGTCTTCATTCCAAAGCCTTTCATCGAACATGTTCTCCTTGCCTTTAGCATCTGCACATGCAAGAAAGCTAAACGCATAATGAGAACAACCGCTTGGAATAGAGTTAACATTTAAACTAATGACACTTATGAGATCAAATCTCAATCAAACACCAACCGACAGCAGTTTGAAAGTTTAGAAAAATATTCATTTTAATCCTTTAACTTTCAAAACTCGTTAACTTCGACTGTTTATGAAGATGCAATTGTTTTCCAGCTTACGATCAGGAATTTGGATAGGATAGACTCGAGTTCCAACATCGGTCAATCAAAAAATAAACTAGAAGCAAAATCTTTTTGGATTTTATAAAGTTTATATTAAAACACACCTAAAATCTTTTTGAAATTTTCATTTTTCAATGTAAAGACGGAAAACAATAAATAAATATATACAAAGATGCATAAACAGGAAACATTAAATAAATATTTACAGACATTCTTTTTGCGAGTTTCGAGGGTAAGAGAATCATATCAGTGTACGGTCATGCCAAAACGCTCTTGTTGTTCTTTTAGATAACATTAAGATAAGCATCCTATAACAATTATCGGTATTGTTGTCCACTTAAGCTCAGCTTATCATTTGTAATCATGGCGAGGGGATACGTTAAGGTATAATTTATACTTACCGACCGGTGTTCATCCACATCACGACACATTCCCGTATCAAGGTATGCACGAGAGTTCATCTTACCGGTGAGTATACCGATTATCATCTGTTTGACCGTATATGATGTGAGATTCTCACTTATTTGATTTGAAAACAAGGCCTATGTGATATAATCACTTATTGATGAGGAACTTGATTTTCGATGCATGAGGGCACAGGAGCAAGTCCGTGAACAGGTCAGTACTTTCGTACAGCAGAGAGACGAACTTGACTCCCGGATGAATGTGATATATTATCACTTATTTGTTTGGACATGTGATTGTTGATCACTTATTGAGGTTGTATGCAGTATGTACACGTATGTATAGTATCATGGAAGATCTAGACTTGCGTCCCCGTTATTTTTCGGTAAAAGATACAACCATGATACCCAGATGATAAGCAGCATAAAGACCGAATATCTCAGAACCTCGGCAATCTCTCAAACGAAATTTCGGTACTAAGACCATATGCCAATGAATGGTTCCCACCCAGTCTTCAGTCAATTTAAGTTTATATCACCCTGCACACTTTAAAATGATTGTGAGCCTACCGATACATCTTATATAGAGCTGCTTATCGTTTTTCATTTAAGGTTTAAAGAGGTTTAGACAGACCACTGATGTACTATCATTTTCTCTTTTTCTCGCCAGGAAACTCATTTTTGCTTTTCTATTGTTTTTGTGTTTTTTTGAAATTTTTCGATGTTTTTGGATTTTCAGATTTTGGATTACTCCCCCTAAAATCAACAAACTAAAATAAATTTAAAACACACAGGTATTTACAAAAATGATTTTCCGATGTTGGTTAACTCATGTTTTACCTCAATGCCGTTAACCAAAATTAAGTTTTTAATCAGAAATGATTTAGCGAATTTTGGAAAAAATCAGTTGGCATGTCGGTTTGCGGTGCGGACCATGACAACATTGTCTGGCCAAAGAGTGCTTAACGAGATAATAATTCACAAAGCAGCTTAAATATCGACAAGTATAGGAGAGATTAGAAATTTAAAACCGTATCCTGCAACTGCATCGTGCATTGCAAGGAATCTGAGAGCTCTCCCAAACTGGATATCCACCCGGTGTGGATTTCAAAGTCGATTCTTTGTAGCTACTTAGAAATCTCTTGACAGCAACAAGATCAGAAACCTTTGGGTCCGGCTGGTCGTCCACATTGCACCAGCGAAGGTCTTTGTCTTTCTCTTTTAGAAGTAGTGTGCGGTTGTTCAACCCATGTCAAGGCGTCCGCACACCTGGTTGGTTTGTTCAACAAACACATTTTCTTCAATCACACCACAAAGAAATGTCCACTGCACGTTCATCTTGTAGATTGTGAACTTCAGACGTGCTGCAGGTGCATACATTTCATTTGAATCTATCCCGGGGACCCGATCAAAGCCTTGAACATTCACATTTTGAAATGATTTTCATTTTGTCGAAGCTTTTCAATCTCTTTCAACAGACATTTCTGTTTCCCTTTTCTCTTCCTCTCCATCAAAGGCAGCAATTTCTTCTGTTGCCTATTTTGTGCAAGGATGCTCCACTATCAACAATCTTACGACTATCGAAAGTTCCTCCTGGAATATCCTACACGCTTACTCAAAAATTAGTTGGAGAGGGGGACCCAAGCCTTTGTGGACTTGGGTCGTCCTTGATCATCAAGAAAAGTGATTTCAATCACTTGATGATTAGGAAAAAGAACCTGTGGTGCTCCCCCTGACTGAATTACCTGTTTTTGTTTCCAAGCTGTTTGTTCTTTACCAGTATTTGCATTAATTGTTTTAGCATTTACTGGTTTTACAGTTTTAGGTTTTGCTTGAACATGTTTTTCTTCTTTGACCTCTGAATTTAAGGCCTTCTCAATTACCTTTTGATTCTTTTGTTTTAACTTCTTTTCCCTTTCTTTCAAGACACGTGGGTCTTGTTTCGGGGAAAATGATCGTTTTTGGTAATTGGTTTCTTGGGGAGCACTTGTTTTTGCCTTCAACTTTTGCAGGTATGGGCAGTATCTTACAATATGCCCAATTGTGCCACACTCAAAGCACATTCTCCGCTCTACAAACCTCGGAGAAACATGTTGATGACCAGACGAAGAACCAGACCATGAACTTTGTGATCTAGACGTGCTTGGACCTAAATCACATCCGTTGGTGTGTTGGGTGTAATTATTTTGATCATTTCATTTTAAAATTTTAACTTGTTTTATAAAATCAAGGTTAGATTTATCCTGAAATGTTTCAAGTTTGTCTGAACCCGTGGATCCAACAAAGTTCATTTTCGGTTCTCGTTTCTTAACAGGAGCTCTTTTGTTTTGCACCCATTGTTGTTGAACCTTAGGTGCTTGAACATTCTTGTTCTGAGCCTTCTTTCCCTGTCCCTTACCCTTTCTGGAGTTGACTTGTTGTTTTCGCTCAACTGGTGGTTTTTGTTTTCCGTATTGTTTTCTAATTTGGTCACACGGAATTGGATCACATTGAGTGACGGTAACTTGGCCACTTTTGTTTCCCAAAAACTTGTCAGTACATCCTTCAAAAATTTGCTCAATTAAATCTTGATTTACATTTTTAATTGGAAAATCTTTGTTAGAATAAATTTTGTTATCTCCTTTGAGCGTGTACAACAAGTTATTCTCTTCACTTGTAGAAACAAGGGACTCCATTGCTTTTGACATTTCAGTCTTACTCGGTTTCACTGGTGGATCACACAGGATGTGATTCTCGATTGGAATATCTGGTGTAACCGAGTTAGACTGTTGTTTCACAATTTCTTCAGATTCATCATCCGAAGAATCAGCATCCTCAACAATGGGAGGACTCTGTTCCTTAACACATGATGAATCTGTCACAGTTTCAGATTCAGATTCTGATTGACCCGAGGATGATGTACCAGTTGTGAACCCGAGGCCTGCTGCAAAGTCATCTAGACCGAGTGGCACAGTAGGTTCAAAACGGGGCATATCCTCGTCATCAGGCGATTTGGAGTAATTGTGATTCATTGGGGGAGGACATGATTTGAATCCAATACATGGTTTATCCCCCTTTTTCTTTCTCTCTTGAACGTCAATGATGTGATCCAATACAAAGCGGGAATTGGAATAGCTTTCCAGTTTCTGCTTAATTGTTTCACATTCACATCGAGCTGTTGCCAATTCTACCATTTGCTTTTCAATTGTGTCAATAAGATTATTGTTGGCATGTTGTTTTCGCAAAACAGCCTTTTGTAATTCTGAAACATCATGTTTTAATGACGCAATTGTTGCTTTAAACTCCTTTTCATTTCTGGTTAAAAACACGTTAGCTTCAGTTGCTTTAGCAAGATCTACAATCAATTCTTGATTGTGTTTGCATGTGATATCATATTTCTCTTGCAAAGCCTCGTGTTTGCTTTGCAATTCGCAACACTCATCATTCATTGAAGCATGTTTGTCTTGCAAGTCAAACAAACTAGCTTGTAAAGCATCATGTTTGCCTTGCAACTCAGACATGTTTGCCTCTAAATCAGCCTTTTTAACACACAAACTATCACAGTTATCGCAACTAACTACAGTGGGTTCATCGACACATACCTGACCTGATGAACTGTCGACATTAGCCATAAAGGCTGAATGGAGAGAAAACGAAGAATAAGCAGCTTGATCCACCAAATTAGATCTTCTTTCAGTTCCTGCTGCAGCTTCTTCCAAAAGTTCATCAATATCTGCATCGATTGACGCACTGGATGTCTCATCCACATGATCATTGCCTGAAGTGGAGGCTTCTTCATCTGAGCTTCCACTATAACCAGAACTATCTTCATCTTCAGAAGATGCGACACCATTGGTGGAAGATTCTCCACCACTGGCGTGCTTTAAATCCTTTACAACTTCAGCAAAACATGCTGTTCCACCATTTCCTCCTTCTCCAAGCTGAAGCGACCAGTCACAACCCTCATCTATTTGAACCACCAGCCCCCGGTTGGCATTTGATGGTCCTGCTTGACTTTGGTTGTTGACAGGAATCATCGTACGAACATTGTTCCTGTTCTGGTTCTGCTGGTTGCCTTGATTTCTGAAGGGATTTTGGTTTCCATGCTGAGCTGGTCTTGTGCATTCCCTTTTGAAATGACCCCGTTCGCCACAGTTAAAGCACGTTACAGCTTGCTTGTCGAACCCATACTTGGTATCTTTCTTGCTTTCCAAGTTGGTTCTCCCCGTCCTTTCCATAAATTCCTTTGCTCTTCGAATTGCACTAGCAAGAGCCCATTTGATATCCATCATTTCAAACTCTTCTTTATCCACTTGCTGATAATCTTCATTGGTTAGATTGACATTCCCAATCTGACCTGCGATCAATCCACTATAAGCACTAACCAAGGTATTCAACATCTCCATATGCTCCTTGGCTACTTCGACACTGACTTTGGAAAAGTTGGAAGTGTCTAATCTAACTGTGTTAGGATTAGAAGTGGCTTGAAAGTTTGAAGAACTTCCATAAAACCCCTGTTGTTGCGGTTGTTGCTGCTGAGCTGTCGGTTGCACATTCGGTCTTGAAAACATCGTGTAGGCTGAAGGATCAAACTGATCTGTTGTTGAAGGTCCGGTGTTAGAAACGAAAGCTGTTTGAAGCTTTGCGTGTTGAGAAGCTGGTCTTTCTCCACTGATACCTCCTGCAATCCCAAAGTACATTTCTGGATTTTGAGGAGTTTGTGTTCTTTTTGCCTTCAGCTTTTCTTCAACATCCTTATTCTCCAATCTTTGAATTAATTCATAAACGGTGATTGTTTCTAAAACACCGTTTTCTTTGAGAATTTCAAGATAACTGCTCCACTTTGCTGGTAAGCTATCAGCGAATCTCTTCACCAATTCTTGTGGAGTGGCAGTGACTTTAAAAGCAAACATCTCACTCAACAAATGATGGAACCTTGTAGATAACTCTCCCAAAGTCTCATTCTCCAAACACGTAAATCCTTCAAACTCTTTCTTCAGTAATTCTTGCTTGATCTTTCTAGATTGAGCATTTCCTTCACACCGTAACGTGAGCATATCCCACAAGCTTTTAGTAGTCGTGCAGTAAACAAACTGGTGATAAATGTCTTTGTGAAGAGCTTGTGTGAGAATCATGAATGCTTTCTTTTCTAACTCAAACTTCTTCTTATCTTCTTCAGACAAAGTGCTGTAAGTTTGTGGATTAGATCCTGCAACTTCCAGCTCATTTTCAAAAGCTGTGAAGAAGCACATCCATAGATCTTGACCTTGTCCCTGAACATAAGTTCTCAGCCTTTCTTTCCACCATCCCCAATCATTGATGTGATTTAACTTTGGCGGTTTTGTGCTTGTACCAGTTTCACTGTCGTTCTGCATCATAGATTGAATGCTGTTGCTTTGATTTGTGACCAAAGCCCATTGATTTGCAGTTATCATTGCAGCTTGAGGTGGGACAATAGCTCGCATCCATGCAGTTTTGTCGAAATCTGACGTAGATTGCGTAGATTGCATAGCTGATGATTGTGGAGTCGAAGTTATTTGAGTCCACGCGGTTGGATCCCACTGACCGTTTGTTCCCATTTTATAAAAAATTAATATATTAAGTGAAAATTGATTTAAAAATGAAAACAAGTTTTCTCTTTAAAAATTTAATTTTCACAAACTATGTTAATTTATCGAGAGATAACAAACAGCCGAAAGATTCTTGATCGAAAGACCTGAAACACAAACTGTTAAACACAAACAGATTAATGATCGAAAGATCAATACCTGTTCGAAGGATCAACAGGGTTCGAAGGATCTCTGTTGAATTTTGAACAATGTTTTTCGAAAGATTCTCCAACCGAAGGATCCTTATCTTTCGAAAAAGTATTGTACACCGAAAGATGATTTCGAAAGATGACTTCGAAAGACTCCCCAGTCGAAGGATCCTTGTCTTTCGAAAATGAACAGTAGACCGAAAGATGAATGTTTCGAAATGATTCCTTGGTTCGAAGGATGATGATCTATCGAACCTCCACTGATCGAAAGATGGTCTTTCGAGTTCGAAGGATATCTTTCGAACGGTTCTGACACAGTTGACAATCAGAGACAAGTTGGTGAAAAAGTTGATGGGTTGGTAAATCTTTCGGCAGAAAGTATGGTCAGACCATGCTTTTCTGCAAAAACAGATTTTGTATGATTATTTTAATCAGTTCCCTTTTCCAATACACCAACAACTTCCGAAAATAACCTAAACAAGATCAAAAGATGTAAACTTTGAAGAACACTTGAAGATATTATGAACACAAGGGGTTTTCCGGTAAAACTACAAACTTCCGAACAAGATTTAAACCGGATAAAACAAAGTTTTTCAGAAAAATACAACTTTTCAAAACCCGAAAAACACCCAAGAACACCTCGGTTTTAACAAGGAGAAGAGCCAAAGCTCTGATACCACTTGTAGGTCCCTCTCGAGGATGAGATAAACCTTTTCCTTGTTATATCAAACACACTAGCGAGTGCGGAATCCAAGCTAGCATGCAACCGAGAATTTATACGAGAACAAGCACAAACACAAACACACAAGATTCACCGATTAACACCACATGTATTAATACGAATGAAGGGTCCGGTTACAAGCTCAATGTTTACAGAAGTGTTCTATAAACTCTCAAAGTGTGTGTGTTCTCCTGTCTCTCTCTGCCTTCACTTTCGTGTCTGTCTATGTCTTCCTCTTGAAGAGAACACAACACACGGGTATTTATACCCGACACAGCGTGTCTGGTCGAAGGATCAGACAGACTGATCGAAAGATCATCTGTCGACCAGAAACAGCTCGAATGATCCATATGTACCTCGAAGGATGATATCCTTCGAGGTCCATCTATCGAAATCTATCTTTCGAGCTCATCATCGAAGGATATAAACTATCCTTCGATGATCTATCCTTCGACACACACAACTAACAACCAATGTGCTAACTGTTTGGCCAAGTCAAACCAGGAGGATGGTTGACTTGGTCAAACTTACATCGAACGCACATTGTAACAAACTAAGACGTAACCCAGACTAACATAAGACATCGTTTTGTATCATGACGAAATACAGACAAAGTACAGACACAAGTGCACCAACAAACTCCCCCTTGGCTGTAGCTTTGTCTCGATCTTCGTGTCTTCAAGTCTTCAAGGCCGAGTCGAACCGAGCCGAGTCGCGTCCACACAAAGTGCATCAACAAGAACGAATGCTGAAATTGAGAAAGCAAATGAAAAGATGAGTGGAACGTTAATGACGAAGCAAAGTGTAATCAATGAGTACATCGAAGATTGTGCAAAGCTAAAGAAAGAAGTGGAACTTGAGAAGATTGAGAGTGAAATGATTAAACGATTATTGTTGAGTTACACTACTTGTGATTATTTGATTGATCGTGTTTATCCTACTGTTGCAGGTCTTGAAGCATTCATGGATAAAAAGACTGAAGATACTGATACTGGTAAGAAACCAAGTGTCAAGTATAACAGATGTCTGCCCCCGATCCATGAAACGTATTCTCCCAGGAATCCTAATGATGAGCGTCTAAAAAAGGCAGTCAACATCAAGTTAAAGTCTGAAATCATTGATGAATTACCAGACAATATTGATGTTACATTCACAGCGTCTGACACTGATCATGAGTCCGAGTTAGTTAAAAGAGTTGTCGATCAGGTGTTGGATATGGATGAAGAGTCAAAATCGGAGTCTAAGTCTGATAGTTTGAGTTCGTCGGAGAAAAGTCCGAGTTCGCCGGTTAAGAGGGTTTACAATAAAGAATTCTTGTTATCAAAATCTAATTTGAATGATGAATCAATCAAAGTAGCGTGTGTGAGTCGTCTACCTACAACAACACCATCATCCACCACCATCATCCATTGTCCATCGTAGAGTGTGTGAGTCGTCTCGGGATCCAAGATTGATCGTAAGAGTTCTTGACAATCAAGGCCATGTTTGCCTAAGTCTCTTACATCACTTGGTGAAGACAAAGTGTCTAGTATAATACTTTTTATATTTCTAATCTTTTGCACTTTTTATTTGGTTTTGTATTAATGACTTTAATAACTAGTTGCTTATGTTGAAGGTGATCTTTCCTTATCGTTTGTCCGTGGTGTCTTGGCATTATTTTACTGTCTATATAAAATAACAGATTTTCATCATTCATATCTCCACGGTCTATATGGAGGTATGTTGGCTACCTGGTCGGGGGTTAAGGGAACGGTTTGGTAAAGATCTTGCCATTGTTCAGCGTTTAGAGGTCCTGCAATGGACCTGGGTCAAATTTAGTAGGACCTCCTTCAATGCTTCACGGTATTGGATGGCGGGGGTCCAAACTCTTTGATCCCCTCATAAGTTAACTACTATTAATACTATAACCCGGCTATTTAGGACTGTATCCATGCTGACTCAGACTACTTAGTCGAGGGTAACGTCACCGCCAAAAGCGGGGCCTACCACAATATTGCATTAATAACTTAATTCATTATCTTCCAATAATCCACCCTTTTAGGATTGTATCCTTGCTGACTCAAACTACTGGGGTGAGGGTAACGTCGCCTTCAAAAGAGGGGCCTACTACAATAACTAAGATAATCTCTTAATTATGTGCAAAAGTGCGGAAATAATCAAAGGTTATACTAGATACGAGTCGGAACCAAGTGATTCATCTTGTCTATCTGTTTTTTCTTTTATTTTTATTTTCAGCAATTTAGTTAGTTTTTATTTTTCTTAGCTTAAAACATTTTTCTAAACTTTTTATTTTGATTAGACGTTGAGGATAAACCGGTACTAAAAGCTCTTGTGTCCTTGGACGACCTCGGTATCTTACCAACGCTATACTACGCTCACGATGGGTGCACTTGCCCATATGTGTGTTTAGTGTTAGTAAAATATCGTGTTTTATAAATTTAAAACTTGGCTAAAAATAAGTGTTAAAGGGGCTTAAAATATACACCTAATATATATAACACTTCACACGCATCATATACCTAGATTTATGGGCTTCCTCTAAAATTTTATTCCTTAATTCTCCTAGCTTAGGTACCCAAATCCTTTTCTTGTGGAATCTCCAAATTCCATCAGCTCCTTGTTCTAATTCCTTTATTCTTCCTTTCATATTTTCAGCATCATCCTTGATAGCTGTTTCTTGAAGGTTTTTCAGTTGTTCCATTAAATCTAACTGTAGATTTAATCTAAGAGCACGAACTCGTCGTTGTTTCTCATGATACTTACGACTTAAAGCATCAGCAACTACGTTTGCTTTTCCTTCGTGATATTGAATATCACAGTCGTAATCGCTTAGGATTTCCATCCATCTCCTTTGCCTCATGTTTAATTCTTTTTGCCCAAATGTGTATATTAAGCTTTTATGGTACAGTAAACTTACTTCCATACAAATAGTGTCTCCAAATCTTAAGGGCAAAAATTATGACTCCTAATTCTAAATCATGAGTAGTATAGTTTTCCTCGTGCTTTTTCAATTGCCTTGATGCATACGCAATTACCTTCTTGTGTTGCATTAACACACATCCTAATCCTAGCTTAGAAGCATCACAGTAGACTTCAAAATCTTCTGTTCCTTCTGGTAAGGCAAGAATTGGAGCGTTTGTTAATTTATGTTTTAAGATCTTAAAAGCTTCCTCTTGCCTAGGTCCCCATTCAAACTTAACTGCTTTACAGGTTAGCTTAGTTAATGGTACGGCTATCTTGGAAAAATCCTTAATAAAACGCCTATAGTATCTAGCTAAGCCTAGAAAACTTCTAATTTCTGTAGCTGATTGCGGGACCTTCCATTTGGTGATCGCTTCTATCTTAGCAGGATCTACGTGAATACCTTCGTGATTCACCATGTGACCTAAAAATTGCACTTCTTGCAGCCAAAATTCACATTTTGAGAATTTGGTGTAAAGTTTTTTCTTTCTTAACAAAGTTAAGAGTGCATGCAAGTGCTCACAATGCTCCTCCTGGCTTTTGGAATAAATAAGTATATCGTCGATGAAGACAATTACGAATTTATCAAGGTACGGTTTACAGATCCTATTCATCATGTCTATAAATGCTGCAGGAGCATTTGTTAATCCAAAGGGCATGACTGTAAACTCGTAATGACCATACCTAGTTCTGAAAGCAGTTTTAGGTATGTCTTCTTCTTGTGCCTTCAATTGATGATATCCGGAGCGTAAGTCTATCTTAGAAAAGTATCTAGCTCCTTGTAATTGATCAAAAATATCATCAATCCTAGGTAATGGGTATCGATTCTTAATTGTAACCTTATTCAATTCCCCGTAATCGATACACATTCGCATCGAACCATCTTTCTTTTTCACAAACAACACTGGTGCACCCCACGGGGATGAACTAGGTTGTATGAATCCTTTGCTTAGCAATTTATCTAACTGCTTTTTCAATTCTAGCATTTCAGTAGGTGCTAACCGATAAGGTGCCTTAGCTATCGGTGTAGTTCCAGGAATTAGATGAATTCTAAATTCTACTTCTCTATCAGGTGGTAATCCAGGTAGTTCTTCTGGGAATACCTCTGGGTATTCTGATACTACTGGAATTTCCTTAAGTTCCTTACCCTTAGTGTTACTGATTACCGAAATCATATACACTATTTCTTGTTTTCTTGAATAACTGGCCAATTTCATTACTGAAATGAATTTCATTGGCTTACGTGGCTTATCTCCTGTAATCACCACTAATTCTCCTGTGGGTGTATGGATTTCTATGGAATTCTTATCACAAAGAATTCGAGCATGGTTGGCTACTAACCAATCCATTCCTAATACCACATCGAATTCGGCTAACTTCATAGGTAACAGGTTTGCAGAAAATTTATGGCCTAAGAGTTCTATCTTTCCTTCTCGCAAAACTTTATCTATATGAACAGAATTACCGTCTGCAGTTTCTACCGTAAAAATTTGTCTAAGGTTGCTTAAAGGTAGTTTAAGAGCTTGGCAGAATGAAGTATTTATAAAACTTTGGTTTGCACCAGAGTCAAATAATACTTTTGCATAAACGTTGTGAACTAAGAACATACCAGCTATTACGTCGGGAATTAGTTCTGCTTCCTGAGTAGTCAACTGGAAGGCTCTTGCGTTTCTCTTGGTAGCTCCTTCTGCAGGTTTGGCTTTGTTATTAGCTGGTTTGGCCAATTTAGGGCAGTCTGGCCTAAAATGTCCAGCTTCCCAGCAGTTGTAGCAGATTGTTGCTTTCTTCTTTCTGCAATCTTCTTCTTGGTGCCCCAGAATTTTGCAGAAATTGCAATACCCTTTGCATCTTCCAAAATGCTTTCTTTTACAGGCATTATAAAATGGAACAGTGGAAGATTGCCCAGTTCCCTTTTTCTTGAAATTACTACGGTTACCCATACGGAATCCCAGGGTAATCTTTTGGGCCACTTCCTTCTTTCTATTTTCTTCTCGCGTACGCACTAGTCCGTCAGTCAAAGTGTTGGCTAATTCCACTGCATCGTCAATTGTGCGAGGTCTCGCAGCTTTAACGATGTCTCGCAGCTTTAACGAAGTCATGGATTTTGCCAATCAATCCCCAAATATAGCGGGAAATAAGTACCGGTTCTGGCGAAGCCAAGGTTGGTACAACTCTAGCATACTCGAAGAATGTCGAAGTATACCCTCGACAATCTACATCCATCATCCGGTGGTTCAAAAATTTATTCGCCATTTGTTCTTTCTCATATTTGTTAGGGGTGGATTTCTAAATGACCCGTGATCCTCAATTATTATCCTGCTTGGTGATCCTTACTTCTGTGTCAGTTAGTGATCCTCAGAAGTGCTTCAGGATCAGGATCATGGATCATGATTGTCTGCTTTGAATTCATAATTGTTTTGCAGGAGTATCAGTTGGGACTTGGTCTTGGCGATATTTCAGGAGAATATTCTAAGTCTATTCCGCACGTGCTTGGTCAGAAATGGACGTTGTGGAGTCGTGGAGGACTTGCACCATTTGCGGATAGTTAGTTATTTAGATAATTTCTAATTTAAAAGGGGTAGCGAGCTAATTAGACAACACTTTTTTGCTATTTTTGGCTACACACACACACTTATACAACTGCTCTCATCAACTTTCGCTAACACACTTGGCGATTACACACATTTTCTACACGATACACTATAGTGATCCTTGTACTTAGCTCGCTATCATCCGAAGTTGTAACAGATTGTTTGTTTAATTTAAGTTGGTGATCGGTAGTTTCCATCACCCGGGGTTTTTTGTGCCGGAGATCAACTCTTGATCAAGGGCTTTTTCCCCATATAAATCTTCGTGTCATTTGTTCATCATACTTCATAGTGATCCTTATTATTGTTCATCAATTCAAGCATCACACCCCGTAACAAAGAGTTTGGTTGCATTATCCTCGTCTGATTTTTGACCAAAACAGTTTGGTGCCCACCGTGGGGCAATTGGTGCTTCGTTCCCAAGAAATTCTCATTTTTGTGATCATTTCGATTCGTTACATCCAAGCAGATGGCTTCATCATCAAAGAACACCTCCAGTGCGATGTCTGCAGTCAATTCATCCCAGGGCATTCCACCTTTGCCTCCACCACCTTCTGGACCTCAGAAAAATGCCGAGAAGAAACCAACTCCCATTTTCTCAAAACCTCCAACTTCTTCTGCTTCTTATACTCCTACTACTAGTGACTTGTTTACTCTGATTTTGCAGATGAAGGAGCATATACAGCAGCAGGATAAGACCAATGAAAGGATTCTTAGAGAAATTGGAGACATCAAGAAACAGAAGAGATCGGCAGAGGATCATTCTCCACTGATGCCCAGATCTTTGAATTTCGATACTCCGGTTATAACTTCTCAGCCTTTAGCGATTCCAGACGTTCAGTATGTGGGAGGGCCAAAAGGAGTGCATTACGGATCATCAGCAATGACTCAGGCTTCAGGGTTACACTTCCAACCAGCAGGATCCCATCCTCAGCATATAGGATCCTTCGCAAGCTCAGGAGGATATTCAGGAGCGCAGCAGATTCAAGGATTCTGGCCGTTTCAAGGATCCTCCCAGGTTCAAGGATCCTCCTATGTTCTAGGATCCTCCCAGGTTCAAGGATCCTCCCAGGTTCAAGGATCCTCCTATGTTCCAGGATCCTCCCAGGTTCAAGGATCCTCCTATGTTCCAGGATCCTCCCAGGTTCAAGGATCCTCCCAGGTTCAAGGATTCTCCTATGTTCCAGGATCCTCCCAGGTCCAAGGATCCTCTCAGTTTCAGGGATCCTTCCAGATTCCGGGATCCTTAAGGAGTTTGCAATCAGGGAGTTCCGATATCCATCAGGGAGATTTCATTCCAATGCAGACCATTGCTTCTACTGGTCCATCAGTCATTCCAGAGCCTCAACAACATGGATTCACATCCGCTCTTCCTAATTTGAATCCAATGGGAAGTAACACTTTCAATAATCCTTATACCACTAACCATGGCCTTATGCAGGATACAGGTATCAATCATGCCATGGCCAGAGAATTGCAAAAGTTAAAGGATATGATATCAAGTGTCCCAGGAGTGGTCAAGCCTATCCCGGAGATTGTAGATGGGAGCCACAAGATATCTCGTTTTGCACCACCAATCTGTGACGCTGAGATACCCAAGAGGTTCCATGTGCCTACTATGAAGTTGTATGACGGTTCAACAGATCCTGAAGAACACATAGCACAATACAGGGAAAGGATGGAGATCAATCCCATCCCAGAAAGGTTAAAGGAAGCATGTCTGTGCAAGGGATTTGGATCCACTCTTACTGGATCAGCTCTTAAATGGCTGCTAAGTCTTCCCCCTTACTCTATTACCTCGTTTGCTAATCTAGTTAACCTATTTAATAACCAGTTTTCTTGTAGTAGAAAATTTGAGCGTTTAACTAGTGATCTGTATAGGATAACCCAAGGTCATAATGAATCCTTAAGGGATTATATCACTAAATTTAGTAAAGAATCCTTAGATATCCCTAACCTGGATATAGCTACGGCTGTTGAAGCCTTTAAAATGGGATTGCTTAGGGATTCATTATTCTATGATGATCTTGTTATGACACCATGCAGGAATCTAGACGAGGTAAGAACCCGAGCCCTTAGGTTTATCCGGCTAGAGGACGATATAAGGATCCAGGAGAGGTTAGCAGGATCCTCAAAGCAAGAGAAGCAAGGATCCTCATTCAAGAACAACAAGTTCAGATCCTATAACAAATCTGATAACCAGAATGTGCATGTTGTTGAACAAGAAGAGGATGATGAGGATTATCCTCCAATTTCCGAATATTGCTTTTCTGTTGATAACAATGAACTAATCCTTGCGATGCAGAATTTAGGTGATAAAGCTAGATGGCCCAGGAAAAACGATAGACCAGCTGCAACTAAAGACAAGTCAAAGTGGTGTGCATATCATGAAGATTTTGGGCATCTCACAGAAGAATGCATCGCACTAAGAAAAGAAATTGGATACTTGTTGAGCAAGGGGAACTTGAAAGAATTATTGGGGAGAAAGAAGTCAAGGACTCAGGATCCTGAAAGGATCCCAGAGAAAGCTCCAGCCCCTCCAGCAGATGCACAAGTTATAAACTTTATTTCTGGAAGATCAGACATTTGTGGAACATCCTTCTCTGCAGCTAAAAGACATGCAAAGGAAACCAAGATGGACAATGGAGATAGACCCATTCGAACATCCAGTGTCTCCGAAGGAAAAGTTATAACTTTTGATGAGGATGATCGTGTTGACATTCAGGATCCTCATCATGATGGTTTGGTTATCACTCTTTTTATTTCTAACCATTTTGTTCGCAGGATCCTTATAGACGGAGGAAGCTCTGTGAACATTATCCAGCTTGATGTCCTCAAGAAGATGAATATTCCTGAATCCGATATCATACCAAGATCCTCTGTGCTCGTGGGATTCAGTGGCGAGACTAAGAATACTCTGGGGGACATTAAACTCCCAATCTATATCGAAGGCCTACATTCTTACCAAAAGTTTTGTGTTATTGACTGTTTATCTTGTTGTAATGTTATCCTTGGCAGGTCTTGGATACATGACATGAAGGCAGTCCCATCCACTTATCATCAATGTGTGAAGCTACCTAGTACTTGGGGAATAGTGAAGATTGATAGTGATCAGCAAGAGGCTAAAAACTGCTACACCTCATCAATGAAACCAGCATCAAAGTCAAGGGAGCAATAGCAATTAAAGCGTCCTCCAAGGGATGTCTTGGAGGCAAGAGAACAGGATGTAGTAGAAATCCTTATGGATCCTGATGATCCTGAATCTAAAGTTTATATAGGATCAGGGATCCTTGGTGAAATAAAGGAAGACCTCATATCCTTCCTCAAAAGGAGAAAGACTACCTTTGCATGGAAACACGAAGACATGACAGGTATATCTAAAGATATAATCACTCACAAACTTGGCATTGATAGGTCCTTCAAACCAATCCATCAAAAGAGGAGGAAATTTGCACCAGAAATAAATGCCATTATCCAGGAGGAGGTAGAGAAATTACTCCGAGCAGGTATGATTAGAGAGGTCAAGTATCCAAGATGGTTGGCCAATGTGGTTGTTGTTCAAAAGAAAAACGGAAAGTGGAGGGTATGTGTCGATTTCACAGATTTAAATAAGGCATGTCCCAAGTATCCTTTCCCATTACCCCACATTGACTCCATGGTGGATGCAACTGCGGGTCATGAACTGTTAACTTTTATGGATGCTTCATCTGGATTTCAACAAATTCAGATGGAACCATCCGATCAAGAGGATACAGCCTTTATGACTCCAACTGGTATATACTGTTATATTGCTATGCCATTCGGACTAAGAAATGCAGGTGCAACTTATCAAAGGCTAGTGAATATGATGTTCAAGGATCAGATTGGACAAACTATGGAGGTTTACATAGACGATATGGTGGTAAAATCAAAAAAGGCTGAGGATCACCTAAGAGACTTGGAAGAAGCGTTCAATATCCTTGATAAATATAATATGAATCTTAATCCTTCTAAGTGTCATTTTGGTGTAAAGGCAGGTAAATTCTTAGGATATATGGTGACAAAGAGAGGCATTGAAGCCAGTCCAGAACAAATCAAAGCTATAGTGAACATCAAGTCCCCTGCCAATGCTAAGGATGTTCAGAGGTTAACAGGCAGGATTGCAGCTTTAAACAGATTCATATCCAAATCCTCAGAAAAGTGCAAGGAATTCTATGATATCCTAAGGAAGAACAAGAAATTCAAGTGGACTAAAAAGCATGAAAATGCCTTAAGAGCTCTTAAGGATTACCTATCCTAGGCCCCGGCCTTGATGAAACCAGAAAAAGGAGATGTGTTATCCTTATATCTTGCAGTATCCTCAAAAGCAGTAAGTGCAGTCCTTGTTAAGGATCACCAAGGTACACAACATCCTGTCTGTTTTGGTCAAAAATCAGACGAGGATAATGCAACCAAACTCTTTGTTACGGGGAATGATGCTTAAAATGTGTAACAGCGATGAGGATCACTTCAATGTAAATTGCACAAACAACACAAGGATTTATACGGGGAAAAAGCCCTTGATCAAGAGTTGATCTCCGGCACAAAAAACCCCGGGTGATGGAAACTACCGATCACCAAGCTCAAATAAATGGATAAATGTTTACAACTTCGGATAGTAACGAGCTAGGTACAAGGATCACTATCGTGAAATGTGTAAATGTGAGTGAAAACGAATGTATGTTCGTCGAGAGCTTCAAGTGTGCGAGTATATGTGTGTGTGTAGCTCAGAAATGACTAAGTCTTTTTTCTTACTAGCTCGTTACCCCTTTAAAATAGAAATAACTACCTAAACTAACTATCCGACTTTCGTGCCAAGCTCCCACGTTCTCCACAACGTTCATATTTGGCCAAACACATGCGGGATAGTTTGGGAATATTCTCTAGGAATGTCGCCAAGACTTGGTCCGACTTGTTACTTCTGCAAAACAATTCAAAACACAAGTGAACAATTGTTAGTATGAGGATCCTTAAGATAATCCATAATCCTGATCCTGAAGCTCTTCTGAGGATCACTATCTGTCACAGAAGCAAGGATCACTAAAGAGGATAATAATTAAGGATCACGGGTCATTTAGAAATCCACCCCTAACAATTGCCCCCAAAATATAAGGAGTTAAGTTGTAAATATGTGAGTTATATTTTCTTGATCTCATCCGTAACTAACTAACGGATATATAGCCGTTAATATAGAACTAGTCGTTGCGATCATGACGTCACAGAAGTGACAATCCTGCAGAATCATAATTATAAATAGAGATATAGATAGGATCATTATGCATTCAAATTCGAAAGAAACTCCCTTTAAATTCTCAGTCGAAGATCAATCAGGTATCTCTTTCTCCTCTTTCTTCCTCTCTTACTCTGTTTTTCTTTCTTTAACACCATCGCTTTGAGAATGATGCTCCGAAGCTCACCGGGCAAGGATCACAAGAAGGATAGCCCTTTAAAGAGTCAAAAAATCATCAAGGACTCAGCGAATGAAAGGTGTTGTTTTAACGATGCACAAGTAGATAAAATCCGTCACTGTTTTCCGGCGAGTGCCTTCTTCAAACCCTTTGATCCCACTGTTCTTAGCGACTATGTTTCTGAAACATGGGTTGCCTTTCCAGCTACTCCATTTTCTATAGGGTACACCTATCCTTTCCCAGAATTCACACAATCCTTCTTTTCCCTGACCGGCATATCTTACATCCAAGCCATGCCGATGATTTGGAGGGTTTTATATACCCTAGAGAGGATCATCGAGCAGGAAGGCGTTGATTTAGGAATGTCGGAATTGGCAGAACTGTATGATCTTACTACCTTTGGTTCCCACCGTTATTTGTTCAAGCGAAAACCCGGTGCAGAACATCCTCTTCTCAAAGTCACTAAGAACGACAAAGATTGGAAACGTCGCTTCTTCTTTGTCAGAAGGAATTCCATTCTAAACGGAGAGGATCTACCAAAAAAATGGTCCACGAATGGTAGGCCGGAGGATCATGAGAAGGATCACCAGGTAGTCTCCTTCATGTGATAGGATTACTAACCCCTTTTGTCTTGTGTCATGCAGCTATCTCTGTTTCGCATCTCATCACAACATCCGCAACCAGGGAAAGGCTTGCTGCTTTCTGGAACCTTGATCCTGAAACTAGAACTTTTAAGACAATAACCCAAGACTCTCAGGAGGTATCCTCAGGCTCTGTCACCATGTAAAGTAAGTATCCTTGTTTAAAATTTAAATAAATATTGAAATATGAATTAAGAAAAGATACTTATCTTGTTTTGGTTGTGTAGGTGCTGGAAAATCTGCCAAAGCTGCTTCAAGGTTCAGTGTCACCGATCTCACCACTGTCAAATCCTCCAAAAGAAAAGTTCCTGCCAGCCCGACGGCCTCAATCCCCAAGGCACCCCTCAAAGGAAAGGGAATCAAGAGGAGAAAGGCCTCCGATGCTGAGGATTTGCAGGGTCTGCCTCTAATCCGTCATCAATTCCTTGAGTACTTTAATGAGGTGAGGATCACTGTCTTTGCTCATATATTCTGTTGACATATCCTGCTGATATATCCTGCTGATCTGAGGATCACTTAATTCTGACCTTATCCTTTATCCTCTTTACAGAAATTCGCTGAGATCGAGGATTATGTCGGCCACGTTGAGGATCAGGATAAGAAGATTGCCGACCTCCAGCAGGTTGCTGTGCTCAAGGATCTTGCACTTGCTGATCTTCAGAAGGAACTCCAGGATACCAAACAGAAGATGGCTAAGGTGCTGGTTAATTTTGACTATGAAAGTCAGGAGATCACAGATGATGCTAAAGTTTCTGCCGCCATAGCAATGTACAAAACCAAGCTGCAAATGGCCTTGGAAGCTCAGGATCCTGCCTTCGACAAAAGCGGCTGGGAAATTGAAGAATGGAAAGTGAGGCTGGCTGAATTGGGTGATGAAGAGGAGGCTGAAGAGATCCTGACAATTGAGGCTGGAAGCAAGGATGAAGCTGGTGAAGCAAGCGGAGCCGGAGGTGGTGATGCAGCAAAGGTTTAGGCTGCTTAATTGGGCAATGATGGACATTTCTAGACGTTGCCGGAGCCCAATTTTTTAAATTTGGTATTAGCTTTTTGTGGTTGTGGTGTTGAACAATTTGATGGTTTGTACTTTGAACAATAGGTTTTAGGATTAAGGATCTTGTATGATCCTTAGGACAATAGGCAGGATTGCATATGGTGGAGGGATCCTCTGTTTGGGGGATGAAGCCATTGTGATCCTGCCGCCTTTATATTCCTGCACTACTCTTGAACTTATTATTATGGACACCCTTTACCTACCCCAGCGGACGGGCCACGTTTTGCTGGTAGAAGCTCGGGTAGGTAATTTTGACAACCTTTTAAGGGTTAGTCTTTTGTTTATAAATAAAAACTTAACCTTTTGTCGCTTATCTTGTGTTGTTATACTTTTTAATATCTTACTTTCCAACTGTTGTAATGTTCATTCTGTTTATACTTATCAAGCCTTGAAAAATTAGAAAAGATATCTAGAAAGTTTAGGATATGATCAAGGATCACATATCCCATAATCGATAAGTTCTAAAAAGTGACATGGTTTAAGAATCATAAGTTCAGTTGTCAAGTATAAGGGTTATTCAAATAAATAATGAATAGAATTAAAAATAGTTAAGGATCATACCTGAGGATCCAAGTTAGGATCCTAACCATAATAAGGATAACTATAAGATAAACCTTAGAATAAAGTAAGGATCAAGGATCCCTAGTTGCCTATCTTCAAGGACCTGAAATAGAGCATCACTTGGGACTAAGCCAATATAAGATAAGAATTAGCAACTGGGGACAAGCCCAAGGATAACTGGGGACAAGCCCACGGATAACTGGGGACAAGCCCAAGGATAACTAGGGACAAGCCCAAGGATAACTGGGGACAAGCCCAAGGATAACTGGGGACAAGCCCAAGGATCGTATGTAAACTGGAGTATGGCCCTAACTGGCGACTATCCAAACTTAGTGGCATGAAAATGCCAAAACCTTAGCTAACGTGAAAACGTTAGAAACCTTAGCTAACATGAAAACGTTAGAAACCTTAGGAACGGATGTATGGTACGTCTACCATTATACGTAGGATCCTAAGCATAGCCAGTACAATGGAATTATCAGCCCCTAAAACGAGTACTGGTCCCAATGCCTTGAACTATACCAGAATCATCGTGCGCTACAGGCGGAACTGGGGACAAGCCCGAATAACTGGGGTTAAACCCAAAGGACGAATTGCTTCTGTGGATAACCAACGTTATGCTAAGGATACCTGAACTTTCAAAACTTGAACTCACGTGAGAGATGGATAAAGGATACATGATCCTTATCCCTATATGAGAAAATAATGAAATGAAATAGTTCAAGTTTAGGATATTACCTAAGTAAGGATCACCGATACTTTGAGGATCCTTTAAGGATATCCCTATCGTGAGGATCATTTACGCCAAGAGGATCCTGCTCACATGAAATATTTCTTTAAGTGGACAGCATTCCAAGCTCTTGGTAGCAAATCACCTTCCATGGTTAGCAATCTATATGCCCCCTTTCCTGCTTCAGCTTCAATCAAATAAGGGCCTTCCCATTTTGGAGCCAATTTTCCATCAGCAGGATTGGTGGTATTCTGAAATGCTTTCCTTAATACCATATCTCCAACTTGAAACCTCCTGATCCTGACATTTTTGTTGTAAGCACCAGCCATTCTTTGCTGATAACTGGCCATCCTTATCCTAGCCGTATCCCTGATTTCTTCAATAGTATCCAGGTCTTGAGCCAAGTTCTCATCATTCTCCTCAGGATCACGGGTACTTGTTCTTGCAGTTGGAACCACCATTTCTGTTGGGATCACTGATTCTGCCCCAAACACCAAAGAGAATGGTGTTTGACCAGTAGCATTCTTGGGGGTTGTCCTATCAGCCCAAAGCAAATAGGGTAGTTCTTCTGCCCATTTCCCTTTCTTGGATCCAAGCTTCTTCTTCAAATTGTTGATGATGATCTTGTTGGATGATTCTGCCTGACCATTAGCTTGTGGGTGGACTGGTGTTGATGTTATCATCTTAATCCCCCAGCTGTCACAAAAGTTAGTGGTTCTGCCCCCAATAAATTGGGAACCATTATCACATATAATCTCAGAAGGAATTCCAAATCTAGTGATAATATTTCTTTTAATGAAGGATATAACTTCCTTTTCTCTGACTTGGGCAAAAGCTTCAGCTTCTATCCACTTGGAGAAGTAATCAGTCATAGCTAGCATGAATACTTTTCCACCAGGTGCCTTAGGGAGCTTTCCAACTATATCCATACCCCATCTCATAAATGGCCAAGAGGAGGATATAGGATGCAATAATTCAGCTGGTTGATGAAGGATATTGTTGTGTCTCTGACAAGGATCACATCTCTTAGCATACTCCACAGCATCTCTCTTCATGGTTGGCCAGTAGTATCCTGTCCTCAGGATCCTTGAGAATAATGCCCTGCCCCCAGTGTGGTTTCCACAATCTCCTTCATGGAAGTCTTTTAAGACTTCTTGGATTTCAGGATCCTCAATGCATCTCAAGTATAGTCCTGCAAGAGATCGTCTATACAACATATTATTTAAAATTGTGAATTGAGATACCTTAATTTTGAAAGCCCTAGGGTTTTCTCCTGTAGGAATCTCTCCATGTTGTAAGTATCTCATAATTGGTGAGATCCATGATCCTGAATGGGATTGAGTATCCTCACTAGGGATAATTGCAGAATCAGTCCCTATCTCCATAGCCACATGATCCTCGATAGCTGGGGTCAGGATATGGATAATAGGAATCTTGATATCCTCCGGGATCTTCAAGGATGATCCTAAATTGGCCAATGCATCAGCTTCTGTATTTTCTTCCCTTGGTACCTGTGACAAACTAAAGGAAACAAAAGAGAGTGCCAAATTTTTTACTATCTCCAAATATTTGGTTAGCTTTTCACCTTTAACAGCATAGGATCCATTAAAGTGGTTTGTAATTAACAAAGAATCTACGTGTACCTCAAGATACCTGATCCCCATATGCTTAGCAATTTGCAAACCAACAATTAAGGCTTCATATTCAGCCTCATTGTTAGTGGTTTGGAACTCACAAGCTATAGAGTGGGGTATTATGTCCCCCTGTGGCGATTTTAGTAGTATTCCCAGCCCTGTGCCTTTGACATTTGAGGATCCATCAGTATAGAGTATCCAAGGATCCTTGGTCTCTTCTAGTTGTTGGACTTCCAACTCAGCTTCTTCTTGTAAATCACTACTGAAATCAGCCACAAAGTCAGCTAATGCTTGGGATTTGATGGCTGTCCTAGGCTCATATCTTATATCATATGCACTTAGTTTTACTGCCCACTTAGCCATTCTTCCTGACATCTCTGGTTTCCTGAGGACATTCTTAATTGGAAAATTAGTTTTAACAATGATAACATGAGTTTCAAAATAATGTCTTAACTTAGTGGATGCCATAATTAATGCAAGAATAAGCTTTTCAAGGTGTGAATACCTGGATTCGGCATCAAGTAAACTTTTACTTACATAATAGACAGGATGTTGTGTACCTTGATGATCCTTAACAAGGACCGCACTTACTGCTTTTGAGGATACTGCAAGATACAAGGATAGCACATCGCCTTTTTCTGGTTTCATCAAAGCTGGGGCTGAGGATAGGTAGTCTTTGAGGGCTCTTAAAGCATTTTCATGCTTCTCAGTCCACTCAAATTTCTTGTTCTTCCTTAGGATATCATAGAATTCTTTACACTTCTCGGAGGATTTGGATATAAATCTGTTCAAGGCTGCTATCCTGCCTGTTAGCCTTTGAACATCCTTAGCATTGACCGGAGATTTGATGTTCACTATTGCTTTGATTTGTTCCGGGCTAGCTTCAATGCCTCTCTTTGTCACCATATGCCCTAAGAATTTACCTGCTTTAACACCAAAGTGACATTTTGAAGGATTAAGTTTCATGTTATATTTGTCAAGGATATCGAATGCTTCCTCCAAGTCTCTTAGGTGATCCTCAGCTTTTAAGGATTTTACCACCATATCATCTATATAAACCTCCATAGTTTGTCCAATCTGATCCTTGAACATCATATTCACCAGCCTTTGGTATGTTGCACCAGCATTTCTTAATCCGAACGGCATAGCAATATAGCAGTATATACCAGTTGGAGTCATGAAGGCAGTATCTTCTTGGTCGGATGGTTCCATTTGGATTTGTTGAAATCCAGATGAAGCATCCATAAAAGTTAACAGTTCATGACCCGCGGTTGCATCCACCATGGAGTCAATGTGGGGTAAAGGGAAAGGATCCTTGGGACATGCCTTATTTAAATCTGTAAAATCGACACATACCCTCCGCTTTCCGTTTTTCTTTTGAACAACAACCACATTGGCCAACCATCTTGGATACTTGGCCTCTCTAATCATACCTGCCCGGAGTAATTTTTCTACGTCTTCCTAGATAATGGCATTCCTTTCCGGTGCAAACTTCCTTCTCCTTTGATGGATTGGTTTGAAGGATCTGTCGATGCCGAGTTTGTGAGTGATAACATCTTTGGATATACCAGTCATATCTTCGTGTTTCCATGCAAAGGTAGTCTTTCTCCTTTTGAGGAAGGATACGAGGTCTTCTTTCATTTCGCCAAGGATCCCTGATCCGATATAGATTTTGGATTCAGGATCATCAGGATCCATGAGGATTTCTACCACATCCTGTTCACTCGCCTCCAAGACATCCCTTGGAGGATACTTTGATTGCTATTGCTCCCTGGATTTCGATGCTGGTTTCATCGATGAAGTATAGCAATTCTTAGCCTCCTGCTGATCACTATCAATCTTCACTATTCCCCAAGGACTAGGGAGCTTCACACATTGATGGTAAGTGGATGGGACTGCTTTCATATCGTGTATCCAGGGCCTGCCAAGGATAACATTACAACAAGATAAACAGTCAATAACACAAAATTTTTGATAAGAGTGTAGGCCTTCAATGTATATTGGGAGTTTAATGTCCCCCAGGGTATTCTTAGTTTCACCACTAAATCCCACGAGCACAGAGGATCTTGGTATGATCTCTGATTCAGGAATACCCATCTTCTTTAGGACATCAAGCTGGATAATGTTCACTAAACTTCCTCCGTCTATAAGGATCCTGCGGACAAAATGGTTAGATATGAAAAGAGTAATAACTAAACCATCGTGATGAGGATCCTGGATATCAACACGATCCTCTTCATCAAAGGTTATGACTTTCCCTTCCGAGACACTTGATGTTCGAACAGCTCTTTCTCCGTTATCCATTTTAGTTTCCTTTGCATGCCTTTTAGCTGCTGAGAAGGATGTGCCGCAAATGCCTGATCCTCCAGAAATGAAGTTTATCACTTGTGCATCCGCTGGAGGGGCTGGAGCCTTCTCAGGGATCCTTTCAGGATCCCGAGTCTTTGACTTCTTTCTTCCCAACAATTCTTTTAGATGCCCCTTGCTCAACAAGTATCCAATTTCCTTTCTTAGTGCAATGCATTCTTCTGTGAGGTGCCCAAAATCTTCATGGTATGCACACCACTTTGATTTATCCTTAGTTGCAGCTGGCCTATCATTTTTTCTGGGCCATCTAGCTTTATCACCTAGACTCTGCATCGCAAGGATTAGTTCATTGTTATCAACACTAAAGCAATATTCAGAAATTGGAGGATAATCTTCATCATCCTCTTCTTGATCAATAGAATGCACGTTCTGGTTATCAGATCTGTTGTAGGATCTGAACTTGTTGTTCCTGAATGAGGATCCTTGCTTATCCTGCTTTGAGGATCCTGCTAACCTCTCCTGGATCCTCTTGTCATCTTCTAGTCGAATGAACCTAAGTGCTCGGGTTCTTACCTCATCTAAGTTCCTGCACGGTGTCATAACAAGATCATCATAGAAAGACGAATCCCTAAGCAATCCCATTTTAAAGGCCTCAACAGCCGTGGCTATATCTAAGTTGGGAATGTCTAAGGATTCTTTACTGAATTTGGTAATATAATCCCTTAATGATTCATTATGACCCTGGGTTATCCTATATAAATCACTAGTTAATCGTTCAAATTTCCTACTACAAGAAAACTGATTATTAAATAAGTTAACTAGGTTAGCAAATGAGGTAATAGAATAGGGAGGAAGACTTAGCAGCCATTTGAGAGCTGATCCAGTAAGAGTGGATCCGAACCCTTTGCACAGGCATGCTTCCTTTAACCTTTCTGGGATTGGATTGATCTCCATCCTCTCCCTGTATTGTGCTATGTGTTCTTCAGGATCCGTTGAACCATCATACAGTTTCATTGTAGGCACATGGAACCTCTTGGGTATCTCAGCATCACAGATTGGTGGTGCAAAACGAGATATCTTATGGCTCCCATCTGCAATCTCTGGGATAGGTTTGACCACTCCCGGGACACTTGATATCATATCCTTTAGCTTTTGCAATTCTCTGGCCATGGCATGATTGATACCTGGATCTTGCATAAGACCATGATTAGTAGTATAAGAATTGTTAAAAGTGTTACCTCCCATTGGATTCAAGTTAGGAAGAATGGATGTTAATCCATATTGTTGGGGCTCTGGAATGATCGAGGGACCAGTAGAAGCATTGGTCTGCATTGGAATAAAATCTCCCTGATGGACATCTGAACTTCCTGTTTGCAACTTCCTCAAGGATCCTGGCATCTGGAAGGATCCCTGGAACTGGGACGATCCTGGAACAAAGGAGGATCCTTGAACCTGGGATGATCCTGGAACGAAGGAGGATCCTTGAACCTGGGATGATCCTGGAACGAAGGAGGATCCTTGAACCTGGGATGATCCTGGAATGAAGGAGGATCCTTGAACCTGGGATGATCCTGGACTGAAGGAGGATCCTTGGACCTGGGATGATCCTGGAACGAAGGAGGATCCTTGAAACTGCTGCATTCCTGAATATCCTCCTGAACTCGTGAGGGATCCCATATGCTGAGGATAGGATCCCGCTGGCTGGAAATATGAACCTGATGCTTGGGTCATTGTTGTTGTTCCGTAGTGCACTCCTTTTGGTCCACCCACATATTAAATGTCTGGAACCACTGATGGCTGAGAAGTAATCACCGGAGTATCAAAATTCAAAGATCTGGGCATCAGTGGGGAGCGATCCTCTGCCGTTTTCTTCTGTTTCTTAATTTTGTCAATCTCCCGGAGGATCCTTTCGTTGGTCTTATCCTGCTCTTGTGCATGATTCCTCATCTGCAAAATCAAGGCATAGAGATCATTAGTAGTAGGATTAGTTGAAACAGAAGAAGTAGGTGGTTTTGAGAAAATGGGAGTTGGTTTCTTCGCGGCATTCTCAGTGTTCTTCTGGGATCCAAAAGGTGGCGGAGGTAAAGGAGGGACGCCTTGTGAAGAAGTGAATGAGTGCATCAAGTTTGAGGCGTTCTTCGCTGAGGAAGCCATTTGCTTGGTTGTAGTGAACCGAAATGAGCACAGAAATGCGTTTTTTCTAAGGACGAAGCACCAATTGCCCCACGGTGGGCGCCAAACTGTTTTGGTCAAAAATCAGACGAGGATAATGCAACCAAACTCTTTGTTACGGGGAATGATGCTTAAAATGTGTAACAGCGATGAGGATCACTTCAATGTAAATTGCACAAACAACACAAGGATTTATACGGGGAAAAAGCCCTTGATCAAGAGTTGATCTCCGGCACAAAAAACCCCGGGTGATGGAAACTACCGATCACCAAGCTCAAATAAATGGATAAATGTTTACAACTTCGGATAGTAACGAGCTAGGTACAAGGATCACTATCGTGAAATGTGTAAATGTGAGTGAAAACGAATGTATGTTCGTCGAGAGCTTCAAGTGTGCGAGTATATGTGTGTGTGTAGCTCAGAAATGACTAAGTCTTTTTTCTTACTAGCTCGTTACCCCTTTAAAATAGAAATAACTACCTAAACTAACTATCCGACTTTCGTGCCAAGCTCCCACGTTCTCCACAACGTTCATATTTGGCCAAACACGTGCGTGATAGTTTGGGAATATTCTCCAGGAATGTCGCCAAGACTTGGTCCGACTTGTTACTTCTGCAAAACAATTCAAAACACAAGTGAACAATTGTTAGTATGAGGATCCTTAAGATAATCCATAATCCTGATCCTGAAGCTCTTCTGAGGATCACTATCTGTCACAGAAGCAAGGATCACTAAAGAGGATAATAATTAAGGATCACGGGTCATTTAGAAATCCACCCTTAACACTGTCTATTATGTAAGTAAGAATTTACTTGACGCTGAATCCAGGTATTCACACTTAGAAAAACTTATCCTTGCATTAATTATGGCATCTACTAAATTGAGACATTATTTTGAAACTCATGCCATTATCGTCAAAACTAATTTTCCAATTAAGAATGTCCTCAGGAAACCTGAAATGTCAGGAAGGATGGCTAAGTGGGCAGTGAAGCTTAGTGCATATGATATAATATATGAGCCCAGGACAACCATTAAATCCCAAGCATTAGCCGACTTTGTGGTAGATTTCAGTAGTGATTTGCAAAAGGAAGCTAAGTTAGAAGTCCAGCAGCGAGAGGAGACCAAGGATCCTTGGATACTCTATACGGATGGATCCTCAAATGTCAAAGGAACAGGGCTTGGAATACTACTAAAATCGCCACAGGGGGACATAATACCCCACTCTATAGCTTATGAGTTCCAAACCACTAACAATGAGGCTGAATATGAAGCCTTGATAGCTAGTTTGCAAATTGCTAAGCATATGAGGATCAGGTATCTTGAGGTACGTGTAGATTCTTTGTTAATCACTAATCACTTTAATGGATCCTATGCTGTTAAAGGTGAAAAGCTAATCAAATATTTGGAGATAGTCAAAGAATTGGCACTCTCTTTTGTATCCTTTAGTTTGACACAGGTACCAAGGGAAGAGAATGCAGAGGCAGACGCATTGGCCAATTTAGGATCATCCTTGAAGATCCCGGAGGATATCAAGATCCCTATTATCCATATCCTGACCCCGGCTATCGAGGATCATGTGGCTATGGAGATAGGAGAGGATTCTGCAATCATCCCTAGTGATGATAATCAATCTCATTCAGGATCATGGACCTTTCCAATCATGAGATACATACAACGTGGAGAGATTCCTACAGGAGAAAACCCTAGGGCTTTCAAAATTAAGGTATCTCAATTCACAATTTTAAATAATATGTGTTTTGGTCAAAAAATCAGACGAGGATAATGTAACCAAACTCTCTGTTACGGGGTATGATGCTTGAATTGGTTTATAGCAATAAGGATCACTATGAAAAATAAACAACAAGTGACACAAGGTTTATACGGGGGAAAAGCCCTTGATCAAGAGTTGATCTCCGGCACAAAAAACCCCGGGTGATGGAAACTACCGATCACCAACTCAAATTAAACAAATAATGTGTTACAACTTCGGATGATAGCAAGCTAAATACAAGGATCACTATAGTGTTCTATGTAAAAAGTGTACGAAATTGCTATGTGAATGAACGAGAGCTGTTGTGAGCGGTTGTAAGAGTGTGTGTAGCCAAAATAGCAAAAAGTGTTGTCTAATTAGCTTGCTACCCCATTTAAATCAGAAAATAACTAGCTTAACTAACTATTCGCATTTCGTGCCTTCTCCCCACGTTCTCCATAACGTTCACAAATGGTCCAGCACGTGCAGAATTGCAGGGAATATTCTCCAGGAATGTCGCCATGACCAAGTCCAATCCGGCACTCCTGCAAAACAATATCGAATTCAAAGTGAACAATCATTAGTATAAGGATCCTTAGAATGATCCATGATCCTGATCCTGAAGCACTTCTGAGGATCACTAACTGACACAGAAGTAAGGATCACTAAAGAGGATAACAACTGAGGATCACAGGTCATTAAAAAATCCTGCCCTAACAATTGCCCCCAAAATATAAGGAGTAATATTGTAAATAAACGAGTTGTATTTTGTCAATCTTATCCGCAACAAACTAACAGATAACTAGCCGTTGAAGACGGACTAGCCGTTGCAAAGCTGACGTCACTGAAGTGACAATCCTGCAAATCATCATTATAAATAGGAGTTAGAGATAGGATCAATATGCCTTTAAATCCGAAGAAACTCCCTTTAAATTCTCAGTCGAAGATCAATCAGGTATCTCTTCTTTTATTTCTCCTTCTCTTACTCTGTTTTTCTTTCTTTACCAACATCAATGATGCTCCGGTCCTCCCCCGCCAAGGATCACCAGAAGGATAGCCCCTTGAAGAGTCAAGGGATTATCAAAGACTCAATACATGAGAGGTGTTGCTTTAACGATGCTCAAATAGATAAGATTCGTCACTTCTTTCCGGCGAATGCCTTTTTCAAACCCTTCGATCCCACTATTCTGAGCGACTATGTTTCTGAAACATGGGTTGCCTTTCCAGTTACTCCCTTCACCATAGGATACACCTATCCTTTTCCAGACTTTACCCAATCCTTCTTTTCCCTTACCGACATCTCTTACATCCAAGCCATGCCGATGATTTGGAGGGTCTTGTATACCCTGGAGAGGATCATAGAGCAGGAAGGGATTGATCTAGGAATGTCAGAGCTGACACAGAAGTATGATCTCACGACGTTTGGATCACATCGATATCTGTTTAAGCGAAAACCCGGCGAAGAACACCCCATTTTTAAAGCCACCAAGAATGACACAAATTGGAAATGACGCTTCTTCTTTGTTAGGAGGGATACCATTCCAAACAGAAAGCATTTACCCAGGAAGTGGTCCACCAATGGTAGGACAGAGGATCCTGAGAAGGATCATCAGGTAATCTGGCTCTTGTGAAAGGATCACTAACCCCTTTTTGTCATGTGTTATGCAGCTATTTCTGTTTCGCACCTCATCACAACACCCGCAACCAAGGATAGGCTTGCTACTTTTTGGAAGCTTGATCCTGAAATAAGGTCATTCAAGATAGACACCCAAGACTCACAAGAAGTATCCTCAGGTTCCATCACCATGTCAAGTAAGTATCCTGCTTTTTGTATAGTTGAATATTAAAATAAATAGTTATATTGAAATAGGATAAGGATACTTATCTTGCTTTAAATACGTAGGTGCCGGAAAATCTTCCAAGCCTGCCTCCCAGTTCAACATGGCCGACCTTGATGTTCTTCGATCCAGGAAGAAAAGGGCCACTACCAGTCCTAGCATCTCCAATCCCAAGGCACCCACTAAAGGAAGGGGTGGCAAGAAGTGGAAAACTTCTGACACAGAGGACCTACAAGGCCTACCACTGATCCGCCACCAGTTCCTTGAATACTTCAATGACGTGAGGATCACCAATTCTGCCTAGGTATCCTATTCATTTGAGGATCACCTGATCTTGAACTGCTTTGTCTTTTTCTTTGCAGAAATTTGCTGAGATTGAAGATTATGTGGGAAGCGTCGAGGAGCTGGATAAGAAGATTGCTGACCTCCAACAAGTTGCAGTGCTTAAGGATCTTAAGATTGCTGATCTTGAAAAAGCCCTTCAAGATGCCAAGACTAAGACAGCTAAAATCTTGATCGACATTGACTACGAGAAGCATGATCTCATAGAAGGTGCAAAGGTCTCCGATGCCATCACAATGTATCAGATAAAACTAAAGATGGCCCAAGACGCTCAAGATCCTAACTTCGACAGAAGCAGCTGGGATGTTGAGGGCTGGAAAGCGAGGTTGGCTGATCTTGAAGATGATGAGGAGGCTGAGGAGGTTTTAGCGATTGAGGCTGGAAGCAGTGGAAAAGATCAGGTTAAGGATACCGAAGCTGGAGGGGATGAGGATGCAGCGAAGGTGTTGGCTGCACAATTGGGCGATGATGGACATTCCTAGACGTAGCCGGAGCCCAATTTTTAAATTTGGTAGTAGTTTTTTGTGGTTGTGATGTTTTTAAAACAATGATGGTTTGTAATAACTAAACAATAGCTATTAGGGTTAAGGATCATGAATGATCCTTTGGACAATAGGTAGGATTACAACTGGTGGAGGGATCCTCTGTTTGGGGGATGAAGCCATTGTGATCCTGCCATCTTCTTAATTCCTGCACTACTAAGACCTTTAGACAATGGACACCCTTTACCTACCCCAGCGGACGGGCCACGTATTGCTGGTAGATGCTCGGGGTAGGTAATTTTGACAACCTTCGATGGTTAAGCTTTTGTTAATAAAATAACCTTAATCTTTTTTGGCTTATCTTGTGTTGATATCCTTGTTGTTGTTTTATTTATCAATTGTTTTGATTTACACTTGTCTGAGTAAGAAAAGTTGAACAACTTAGATAAAAAAAACTTAGGATATAATGCAGGATCAAATATCCTATAGTTGAAAATTTCCAAAAAGTGGTATATTTTAAGGATCATGAGTTCAGTTGTCAAAGTATTAGGGTTATTCAAATAATCAATGAATAAAATCAAAATAGTTAAGGATCATACCTGAGGATCCAAGTTAGGATCCTAACTCTTTATATTATTATAACCAGGATAATCACAGAACAAACGTTAGTAAAAGGTAAGGATCAAGGATCCTTGGTTGTTTAACTTCGAAAACCTGAAATAAAACATAACTTGGGACTAAGCCATTATAAGATAAAGGTTAGCAACTGGGGACAAGCCCAAAGGATAACTGGGGACAAGCCCAAGGATAACTGGGGACAAGCCCAAGGATAACTGGGGACAAGCCCAAGGATCGTGTGTTAACTGGAGTATGGCCCTAACTGGCGACTATCCAAACTTAGTGGCATGAAAATGCCAAAACCTTAGCTAACGTGAAAATGCTAGAAACCTTAAGAACGGATGTATGGTACGTCTACCATTATACGTAGGATCCTAGGTATAGCCAGTACAATGGAATTATCAGCCCCTAAAACGAGTACTGGTCCCACTGCCATGAACTATACCAGGATCATCGTGCGCTACTGGCGAAACTGGGGTTAAACCCAAACAACTGGGGTCAAACCCAAGTAATTGGTTGCTTGTGTGGATAATCATGCTTTTGCTAAGAGTACCTGAACCTTCAAAACTCAAAATCTCGTGAAATGGGGATAAAGGATGCAAGATCCTTATCCTTATGCGGGAAAATAAGGAAATGAAATAGTTTAAGATTAGAATGTTACCAAAAATGAGGATCATCTGTGCTTTAAGGATCCTTTAAGGATATTTATCATGTGAGGATCATGGATCCTTATCACATGAAATATCTCTTCAAATGGACAACATTCCAAGCTCTTGGTAGTAAGTCACCTTCCATTGTTAACAATCGATATGCCCCTTTTCCTGCCTCAGCTTCAATCAAGTAATGGCCTTCCCATTTTGGTGCCAACTTTCCATCAGCAGGATTGGTGGTATTCTGGAATGTTTTCCTTAGTACCATATCACCAACTTGGAACTTCCTGATCCTAACATTTTTGTTGTAGGCACCAGCCATTCTTTGCTGATAACTGGCCATCCTTATCCTTGCTAAATCTCTGATTTCTTCTATAGTATCCAGGTCTTAAACCAAGTTCTCATTATTTTCCTCAGGATCACGAATACTGGTTCTAGCCGTTGGAACCACCATTTCTGTAGGGATCACTGATTCTGCCCCGAATACCAAAGAGAATGGAGTTTGGCCTGTAGCATTCTTAGGGGTTGTCCTATCAGCCCAAAGCACATAAGGTAATTCTTCTGCCCATTTCCCTTTCTTGGATCCAAGCTTCTTCTTCAGATTGTTGATGATAATCTTATTGGACGATTCTGCCTGACCATTAGCTTGTGGGTGGACTGGTGTTAATGTTATCATCATAATCCCCCAGCTGTCACAAAAGTTAGTAGTTCTGCCCCTAATGAATTGGGAACCATTATCACATATAATTTCAGAAGGAATCCCAAATCTAGTTATAATATTTCTTTTAATGAAGGATATAACTTCCTTTTCTCTGACTTGGGCAAAAGCTTCAGCCTCTATCCACTTGGAGAAGTAATCAGTCATAGCAAGCATGAATACTTTTCCACCAGGTGCCTTAGGGAGCTTACCAACTACATCCATACCCCATCTCATAAATGGCCAAGAGGAGGATATAGGATGCAAAAATTCAGCTGTTTGATGAAGGATATTGTTGTGTCTCTGACAAGGATCACATCTCTTAGCATACTCCACAGCATCTCTCTTCATGGTTGGCCAGTAGTATCCTGTCCTCAGGATCCTTGAGAATAACGCTCTGCCCCCAGTGTGGTTTCCACAATCTCCTTCATGGAAGTCTTTTAAAACTTCTTGGATTTCAGGATCCTCAATGCATCTTAAGTAAGGTCCTGCAAGAGATCGTTTGTACAACATATTATTTAAAATTGTGAATTGAGATACCTTAATTTTGAAAGCCCTAGGGTTTTCTCCTGTAGGAATCTCTCCATGTTGTAAATATCTCATGATTGGGAGGGTCCATGATCCTGAATGAGATTGAGTATGACTAGGGATAATTGCAGAATTCTCTCCTATCTCCATAGCTACATGATCCTCGATAGCCGCGGTCAGGATATGGATAATAGGGATCTTGATATCCTCCGGGATCTTCAAGGATGATCCTAAATTGGCTAGTGCATCTGCCTCTGCATTCTCTTCCCTTGGTACCTGTGTCAAACTAAAGGATACAATAGAGAGTGCCAATTCTTTGACTAACTCCAGATATTTGATTAGCTTTTCACCTTTAACAACATAGGATCCATTAAAGTGATTAGTGATTAACAAAGAATCTACATGTACCTCAAGATACCTGATCCTCATATGCTTAGCAATTTGCAAACCAGCTATCAAGGCTTCGTATTCAGCCTCATTGTTAGTGGTTTGGAACTCACAAGCTATAGAGTGGGGTATTATGTCCCCCTGTGGCGATTTTAGTAGTATTCCAAGCCCTGTTCCCTTGATGTTTGAGGATCCATCAGTGTAGAGTATCCAAGGATCCTTGGTCTCTTCTAGCTGCTGGACTTCTAATTCAGCTTCCTTTTTGCAAATCACTACTGAAATCTGCCACAAAGTCGGCTAATGCCTGTGATTTAATGGTTGTCCTGGGCTCATATCTCATATCATATGCACTAAGCTTCACTGCCCACTTAGCCATCCTTCCTGACATTTCAGGTTTCCTGAGGACATTCTTGATTGGAAAATTAGTTTTGACGATAATAACATGAGTTTCAAAATAATGTCTTAATTTGGTAGATGCCATAATTAATGCAAGGATAAGTTTTTCTAAGTGTGAATACCTGGATTCAGCATCAAGTAAACTCTTACTTACATAATAGACAGGATGTTGTGTACCTTCGTGATCCTTAACAAGGACGACACTTACTGCTTTTGAGGATACCGCAAGATATAAGGATAACACATCTCCTTTTTCTGGTTTCATTAAAGCCGGGGCCGAGGATAGGTAATCCTTAAGAGCTCTTAAGGCACTTTCATGCTTCTCAGTCCACCGAATTTCTTGTTCTTCCTTAGGATATCATAGAATTCCTCGCACTTTTCTGAAGATTTGGATATGAATCTGTTTAAAGCTGCAATCCTGCCTGTTAATCTCTGAACATCCTTAGCATTGGTAGGGGACTTGATGTTCACTATTGCTTTGATTTGTTCTGGACTGGCTTCAATGCCTCTCTTTGTCACCATATATCCTAAGAATTTACCTGCTTTAACACCAAAGTGACATTTTGAAGGATTAAGCTTCATATTATATTTATCAAGGATATTGAATGCTTCCTCCAAGTCTCTTAGGTGATCCTCAGCCTTTATTGATTTTACCACCATATCGTCTATGTAAACCTCCATAGTTTGTCCAATCTGATCCTTGAACATCATATTCACTAGCCTTTGATAAGTTGCACCTGCATTTCTTAGTCCGAATGGCATAGCAATATAGCAGCATATACCAGTTGGAGTCATGAAGGCTGTATCCTCTTGATCGGATGGTTGCATTTGGATTTGTTGAAATCCAGATGAAGCATCCATAAAAGTTAACAGTTCATGACCCGCAGTTGCATCCACCATGGAGTCAATGTGGGGTAATGGGAAAGGATCCTTGGGACATGCCTTATTTAAATCGGTAAAATCGACACATACCCTCCACTTTCCGTTTTTCTTTTGAACAACGACCACATTGGCCAACCATCTTGGATACTTGACCTCTCTAATCATACCTGCTCGGAGTAGTTTCTCTACCTCCTCCTGGATAATGGCATTTCTTTCTGGTGCAAATTTCCTTCTCCTTTGATGGATTGGTTTGAAGGACCTATCAATGCCAAGTTTGTGAGTGATTACATCTTTAGATATACTTGTCATGTCTTCGTGTTTCCATGCAAAGGTAGTCTCTCTCCTTTTAAGGAAGGATATGAGGTCTTCCTTTATTCCGCCAAGGATCCCTGATCCTATATAAACTTTAGATTCAGGATCATCAGGATCCATCAGGATTTCCACTACATCCTGTTCACTTGCCTCCAAGACATCCCTTGGAGGACACTTTGATTGCTATTGCTCCCTGGACTTTGATGCTGGTTTCATTGATGAGGTGTAGCAGTTCTTAGCCTCCTGCTGATCACTATCAATCTTCACTATTCCCCAAGGACTAGGGAGCTTCACACATTGATGATAAGTGGATGGGACTGCCTTCATATCGTGTATCCAAGGCCTGCCAAGGATCACATTACAACAAGATAAACAGTCAATAACACAAAACTTTTGGTAAGAATGTAGGCCTTCGATATAGATTGGGAGTTTAATGTCCCCCAGAGTATTCTTAGTCTCGCCACTGAATCCCACGAGCACAGAGGATCTTGGTATGATGTCGGATTCAGGGATGTTCATCTTCTTGAGAACATCAAGCTGGATAATGTTCACAGAGCTTCCTCCATCTATAAGGATCCTGCGAACAAAATGGTTAGAAATAAAAAGAGTGATAACCAAACAATCATGATGAGGATCCTGGATGTCAACACGATCATCCTCATCGAAAGTTATAACTTTTCCTTCGGAGACACTGGATGTTCGAATGGGTCTATCTCCATTATCCATCTTGGTTTCCTTCACATGTCTTTTGGCTGCAGAGAAGGATGTTCCACAAATGTCTGATCCTCCAGAAATAAAATTTATAATTTGTGCATCTGCTGGAGGAGCTGGAGCTTTCTCTGGGATCCTTTCAGGATCCTGAGTCCTTGACTTCTTTCTCCCCAATAATTCTTTCAAGTGCCCCTTGCTCAACATGTATCCAATTTCTTTCCTCAATGCGATGCATTCTTCTGTGAGATGCCCAAAATCTTCATGGTATGCACACCACTTTGACTTATCTTTAGTTGCAGCCGGTCTATCATTTTTTCTGGGCCATCTAGCTTTATCACCTAAATTCTGCATCGCAAGGATTAGTTCATTGTTATCAACAGAAAAACAATATTCAGAGATTGGAGGATAATCCTCATCATCCTCTTCTTGTTCAACATCATGCACATTCTGGTTATCGGATTTATTATAAGATCTGAACTTGTTGTTCCAGAATGAGGATCCTTGCTTCTCTTGCTTTGAGGATCATGCTAACCTCTCCTGGATCCTTTTGTCATCCTCTAGCCGGATGAACCTAAGGGCCCGGGTCCTTACCTCATCTAGGTTCCTGCATGGTGTCATAACAAGATCATCATAGAATAACGAATCCCTAAGCAGTCCCATTTTAAAGGCTTCAACAGCCGTAGCTATGTCCAGGTTAGGAATATCTAAGGATTCTTTACTAAATTTAGTGATATAATCCCTTAATGATTCATTATGACCCTGGGTTATCCTATACAGATCACTAGTTAAACGCTCAAATTTCCTGCTACAAGGAAATTGGTTATTAAATAAGTTAACTAGATTAGCAAATGAGGTAATAGAGTAAGGAGGAAGACTTAGCAGCCATTTAAGAGCCGATCCAGTAAGAGTGGATCCAAATCCCTTGCACAGACACGCTTCCTTTAACCTTTCTGGGATGGGGTTGATCTCCATCCTTTCCCTGTATTGAGCTATGTGTTCCTCAGGATCCGTTGAACCATCATGCAACTTCATGGTAGGTACATGGAACCTCTTGGGTATCTTGGCATCACAGATTGGTGGTGCAAAACGAGATATCTTGTAGCTCCCATCTGCAATCTCTGGGATATGCTTGACCACTCCTAGGACACTTGATATCATGTCCTTTAACTTTTGTAATTCTCTGGCCATGGCATGATTGATACCTGTATCCTGCATAAGGCCATGGTTAGTAGTATAAGAATTATTAAAAGTGTTACCTCCCATTGGATTCAAATTAGGAAGAGTGGACGTTAATCCATATTGTTGGGGCTCTAGAATGGCCGATGGACCAGTAGAAGCAACGGTTTGCATTGGAATGAAATCTCCCTGATGGATGTCGGAACTTCCTGATTGCAAACTCCTTAAGGATCCCGGAATCGGGAAGGATCCTTGAAACTGTGAGTATCCTTGGACCTGGGGGGATCCTGGAACATAGGAGGATCCTTGAACTTGGGAGGATCCTTGAACATAGGAGGATCCTTGAACCTGGGAGGATCCTTGAACCTGGGAAGATCCTTGAACCTGGGAGGATCCTTGAACCTGGGAGGATCCTTGAAACTGGGAGGATCCTTGAACCTGGGAGGATCCTTGAAACGGCTAACACCCTTGAATCTGCTGCGCTACCGAGTATCCTTGGACCTGGGGGGATCCTGGAACATAGGAGGATACTTGAACTTGGGAGGATCCTTGAACATAGGAGGATCCTTGAACCTGGGAGGATCCTTGAACCTGGGAAGATCCTTGAACCTGGGAGGATCCTTGAACCTGGGAGGATCCTTGAACCTGGGAGGATCCTTGAACCTGGGAGGATCCTTGAAACGGCCAGAATCCTTGAATCTGCTGCGCTCCTGAATATCCTCCTGAGCTTGCGAAGGATCCTATATGCTGAGGATGGGATCCTGCTGGTTGGAAGTGTAACCCTGAAGCCTGAGTCATTGCTGATGATCTGTAATGCACTCCTTTTGGCCCTCCCACATACTGAACGTCTGGAATCGCTAAAGGCTGAGAAGTTATAACCGGAGTATCGAAATTCAAAGATCTGGGCATCAGTGGAGAATGATCCTCTGCCAATCTCTTCTGTTTCTTGATGTCTCCAATTTCTCTAAGAATCCTTTCATTGGTCTTATCCTGCTGCTGTATATGCTCCTTCATCTGCAAAATTAGAGTAAACAAGTCACTAGTAGTAGGAGTATAAGAAGCAGAAGAAGTTGGAGGTTTTGAGAAAATGGGAGTTGGTTTCTTCTCGGCATTTTTCTGAGGTCCAGAAGGTGGTGGAGGCAAAGGTGGAATGCCCTGGGATGAATTGACTGCAGACATCGCACTGGAGGTATTCTTTGATGATGAAGCCATCTGCTCGTATGCAATGAACCAGAATGATCACAAAGATGAGAATTTCTTAGAAATGAAGCACCAATTGCCCCACGGTGGGCGCCAAAATGTTTTGGTCAAAAAATCAGACGAGGATAATGTAACCAAACTCTATGTTACGGGGTATGATGCTTGAATTGGTTTATAGCAATAAGGATCACTATGAAAAATAAACAACAAGTGACACAAGGTTTATACGGGGAAAAAGCCCTTGATCAAGAGTTGATCTCCGGCACAAAAAACCCCGGGTGATGGAAACTACCGATCACCAACTCAAATTAAACAAATAATGTGTTACAACTTCGGATGATAGCGAGCTAAATACAAGGATCACTATAGTGTTCTATGTAAAAAGTGTACGAAATTGCTATGTGAATGAACGAAAGCTGTTGTGAGCGGTTGTAAGAGTGTGTGTAGCCAAAATAGCAAAAAGTGTTGTCAAATTAGCTCGCTACCCCATTTAAATCAGAAAATAACTAGCTTAACTAACTATCCGCATTTCGTGCCTTCTCCCCACGTTCTCCATAACGTTCACAAATGGTCCAGCACGTGCAGAATTGCAGGGAATATTCTCCAGGAATGTCGCCATGACCAAGTCCAATCCGGCACTCCTGCAAAACAATATCGAATTCAAAGTGAGCAATCATTAGTATAAGGATCCTTAGAATGATCCATGATCCTGATCCTGAAGCAATTCTGAGGATCACTAACTGACACAGAAGTAAGGATCACTAAAGAGGATAACAACTGAGGATCACAGGTCATTAAAAAGTCCTGCCCTAACAATATCCCCAGTTATCCTTGGGCTTGTCCCCAGTTATCCTTGGGCTTGTCCCCAGTTATCCTTTGGGCTTGTCCCCAGTTGCTAACTTTTATCTTATAATGGCTTAGTCCCAAGTTATGTTCTATTTCAGGTCTTCGAAGTTAAACAACTAAGGATCCTTGATCCTTACTTCTTACTAAGGTTTGTCTTATGGTTATCCTGGATAGAGTATTAAGGGTTAGGATCCTAACTTGGATCCTCAGGTATGATCCTTAACTATTTTGATTTTATTCATTGATTATTTGAATAACCCTAATACTTTGACAACTGAACTCATGATCCTTAGAATATACCACTTTTTGGAATTTTTCAACTATAGGATATTTGATCCTGCTTTATATCCTAAATTTTTTATCTAAGTTGTTCAACTTTTCTTACTCAGACAAGTGTACATCAAAACAATTGAAAATCAAAAGGACAAACAAGGATAACAACACAAAATAAGCCAAAAAGGTTTAAAGTTATTTTATTAACAAAGGATTAACCGTCGAAGTTTGTCAAAATTGCCAACCCATGTTTCTACCAGCAAAACGTGGCCCTTCCACATGGGTTGGCAACAGGTGTCCATTGTTTATGCGGTTATAGCAAGTGCAAGAAATCAAAAGGCGGCAGGATCACAATGGCTTCATCCCCCAAACAGAGGATCCCTCCACCATTTGTAATCCTACCTATTGTCCAAAGGATCCTGGATCCTTAATCCTAAAACTATTGTTCAAATACAGACCATCATTGTTTAAAAACAGCACTACTACCAAATTTAAAAAATTGGGCTCTGGCTACGTCTAGGAATGTCCATCATCGCCCAATCATGCAACCTACACCTTCGCTGCATCCTCATCCCCTCCAGCTTCGGTATCCTTCACCAGATCCTTTCCATGGCTTCAGCCTCAATCGCCAAAACCTCCTCAGCCTCCTCATCATCTTCCAGATCAGCTAACCTCGCCTTCCAGCCCTCAACATCCCAGCTGCTTCTGTCGAAGTCAGGATCTTGAGCCTCCTCGGCCATCTTCAGTTTTGTCTTATACATTGTGATGGCAGCGGAGACCTTTGCACCTTCTATGAGATCATGCTTCTCGTAGTCAATGTCGATCAAGATCTTAGCTGTCTTAGTCTTGGCGTCTTGAAGGGCTTTTTCGAGATCAGCAATCTTAAGATCCTTGAGCACTGCAACTTGTTGGAGGTCAGCAATCTTCTTATCCAGCTCCTCAACACTCCCCATGTAGTCTTCAATCTCAGCAAATTTCTGCAAAAAAGACAAAGCAGTTCAAGATCAGGTGATCCTCAAATAAGTAGGATATCTAGGCGGAATTGGTGATCCTCACGTCATTGAAGTATTCAAGGAACTAGTGGCGGATCAGTGGCAGGCCTTGTAGGTCCTCTATCTCAGAGTTTTTCCTCTTCTTGCCACCCCTTCCTTTAGTGGGTGCCTTGGGGATGGAGACACTAGGGCTGGCAATGGCCTTCTTCTTTCTGGATCGAACAGTGTCAAGGTCGGCCATGTTGAACTGGGAGGCAGGCTTGGAAGCTTTTCCGGCACCTACACATTCAAAGCAAGATAAGTATCCTTACCCTATTCTTATTTAACTATTTATTTAAATCTTTAACTATATAAAAAGCAGGATACTTACTTGACATGGTGACTGAGCCTGGGGATACCTCTTGAGAATCCTGGGTGATTGTCTTAAATGATCTTGTTTCAGGACCGAGTCTTCTAAAAACAGCAAGCCTTTCCTTAGTATCAGGAGATGGTATGAGGTGTGAAACAGTGACAGCTGCATAACATAAAACAAAAGGGGATTAGTGATCCTATCACAAGAGCAAGATTACCTGGTGATCCTTCTCAGGATCCTCTGTCCTACCATGGGTGGACCACTTCCTTGGTAGATCCTCTCCGTCTGGAATGGTATCCCTTCTGACAAAGAAAAGTGTCGTTTCCAGTTTGTATCGTTCTTGGTGGCCTTAAAAATGGGATGTTCTTCGTCGGGTTTTCGCTTAAACAGATATCGGTGGGATCCAAATGTCGTGAGATCATACATCTCTGCCAGTTCCGACATTCCTAAATCAATCCCTTCCTGCTCTATGATCCTTTCAAGGGTATATAAGACCCTCCAGATCATCGGCATAGCTTGGATGTAAGAGATGCCGGTTAAGGAGAAAAAGGATTGGGTAAAAGCTGGAAAAGGATAGGCGTATCCTATGGTGAATGGGGTAACCGGAAAGGCAACCCATGTCTCAGAAATGTAGTCGCTCAGAACAGTGGGATCAAAGGGTTTGAAAAAGGCGTTCGCCGGAAAGCAGTGCCGGATCTTATCTATTTGCGGATCAGAAAAGCAACACCTCTCATTCGCTGAGTCTTTGATGATTCCTTAACTCTTCAAGGGGCTATCCTTCTGGTGATCCTTGGCGGGGGAGGACCGGAGCATCATTATTAACGAGATGATGGTAAAGAAAGAAAAACAGAGTAAGAGAAGGAGAAGTAGGAAAAGAGATACTGATTGATCTTCGGCTGAGAATTTAAAGGGAAGTTCTCTTGGATTTAAATGCAAATTGATCCTATCTCTAACTCCTATTTATAATGATGATTTGCAGGATTTTCACTTCGGTGACGTCAGGTTTGCAACGGCTAGTCCGTCTTCAACAGCTAGTTATCCGTTAGTTTTTGCGGATAAGATTAACAAAATACAACTCGTTTATTTACAATATAACTCCTTATATTTTGGGGGCAATTGTTAGGGGTGGATTTCTAAATGACCCGTGATCCTCAATTATTATCCTGCTTGGTGATCCTTACTTCTGTGTCAGTTAGTGATCCTCAGAAGTGCTTCAGGATCAGGATCATGGATCATCCTAAGGATCCTTATACTAATGATTGTCTGCTTTGAATTCGTAATTGTTTTGCAGGAGTATCAGTTTGGACTTGGTCTTGGCGATATTTCTGGAGAATATTCTAAGTCTATTCCGCACGTGCTTGGTCAGAAATGGACGTTGTGGAGTCGTGGAGGACTTGCACCATTTGCGGATAGTTAGTTATTTAGATAATTTCTAATTTAAAAGGGGTAGCGAGCTAATTAGACAACACTTTTTTGCTATTTTTGGCTACACACACACTTATACAACTGCTCTCATCAACTTTCGCTAACACACTTGGCAATTACACACATTTTCTACACGATACACTATAGTGATCCTTGTACTTAGCTCGCTATCATCCGAAGTTGTAACAGATTGTTTGTTTAATTTAAGTTGGTGATCGGTAGTGTCCATCACCCGAGGTTTTTTGTGCCGGAGATCAACTCTTGATCAAGGGCTTTTTCCCCGTATAAATCTTCGTGTCATTTGTTCATCATACTTCATAGTGATCCTTATTATTGTTCATCAATTCAAGCATCACACCCCGTAACAAAGAGTTTGGTTGCATTATCCTCGGCTGATTTTTGACCAAAACAATATTCATGGCATAATTTTCTCTCCACTAGCCGCTTAAATTCTTCCCAGCTCATGGCATGGGCCACATCGTTTCCCTTCGCTTGAAGTACCGTATTCCACCATTCTAGCGCCCCTTCTTTAAAAAGATGTGACGCGTACATGACCTTGTCTTCCTCAGCACATTTACTTATTTTAATCACTGCCTCGGTTTTCTCTAACCAACGCCGTGCAGCAGTCGCCCCTTCGTTGCCTGCAAATTCAACTGGTTTACAGGCAAGAAATTTCTTTTTCTTAAGGAGTGGGGCTTGCATTCCATCGTTGTCGTTAATAGTATGGTTACTGCCTCCATTTACACTATTACTGAAATTGTCACCGTGTGTACGTTTGCTAGGAATAATTTGTTGAGGTTCAACTAGATTTCGAGCAGCAGCAAGAATTGCTGGAATAGCATTGGCTATTCCCTGAGCAACGATATTTTCAATATCTTGCCTATTCAGAAATTGATCTTCATGATTTTGCTCAGATTGGTTACCCTCGTTAACTTGTTCATTACCAGCGTGTGCCATCTGGTAATTAATTTATATAAGTGATTAGCATAAAATAATTAATAACAGAATATAACAAAATCATTGCACATAATCACGTTAACAAGTATAGCCAAAATTGTCGATTTTTCGACTTTTGATATTTTATAAATATATAATAGGCATCCATACAAACTGGTTATCTTACAAAGTTTTATTTTTTTAAGTTATTTCACATCATTATATTTTTATAATTATTATTATTAAACACATATTCCTACAACCACATAACCACGGTCACCCGATCCCCGTCAGCTGGCGTCTTAGAAACGACGTTCCCTTTTGTCGTACTTCCAAGATATCCTTTCTCCTACTTCCCTAATTCGGTTCCCTGCATCAATCAGCTCCTCGCCATAATGACGGAGTTCCGCCAAGTTTTCTGCACTCATAGGTGGGTGCAGTGGAGGTTCAGGGTCAAATTGAGGGAAAAAGGTATTAGGGTTGTTTAGGAGATTTTGAAACTGCCAGTCGGTGGTCCACCATTCTTCTAATTGTGCTGGTAGAGGTTGGGAGTGGATAATAGGATCTGGGATTTCAGGCTCTAGGTCACCTGGAAGTTGTGCTTCCGTTGGGTAATTAAAAAGATTTTCACCGGCAGGTCCGATGAGGTCACTAAGTGCTAATTTATGATCCAACTCTTCCCAGGGTGGCATTTCCTGGTCTTGCCTGGAACTTTCTCCAATTTCTATTTCCTTTCCTTTACCTTTGGGATCCTCCGTCTTTACAACTTTCCGTCTTGCTGGTTTCCTCCTACGCACACGCCTCCAACCCACAATTCTTCTTCTCTTCTTTAGCTTAGGTTTCTCCGGAGGTTGGGTTTGAAATTCCATAGGTTCCTTTATGTCAGCATAATACCCGGTAAAGTCTCTGGAAACTTCCACATTAACAGGATAGAGATTGAGATTCTGAAGGGCTTCAGATAACTCATTCATGTTGTTTAGCAAATATGAGGAAACATACAATTCTAGGTTAAAAGTTTGTAACTTGAATTTTCACATAATCACAGAATGGCAATTAGAAAAATTAAGTATTAATAAAAATATGAAATATTGCGATTTTATATATATTACAATTTACAACTGAACTTTTTAAAATATACTAGAGATTATACATTTTATTTTAATCTATCTTTTCTTATTAAGTTGTTTATCTAATGGGAAAGTTTCTAATTTATAGATGATATGGGTGCTAGTACTGGGTCAGGGTGTTGGCAGTTAAAGGTTAACATTTACTGCTGTAGTGGCTAACATGTAGAGATTTACCCATTGTTCATCTAACTCATCTTCCCATGGTGGGTTAGTGCCTATTTTCTGAGTTTCCTTATTACTTATCATTCCTTTTGGTTGTGACTTCTTTGTTTTCTCGTGACTTTTTCTAATAATGCAACTCCTTTTCTTTGGGGTAAGTGGTTTTTCATACTGTGCCTTACGAACAAATATTCCTTCCTCAGTATCTGCTGAGTATCTTGAGGAATTTGATTGAAAATAAATTCCCTTATCTTTTGGTGCACTATCTAATTGACGATAGATGTCCGAGATTCTTTGCTTACCCATACTGTAACTAACAAGTAGTCAGTTAAAAACAAATAATCACAAGACGGCAATCAGGAAAATTAAGTATTTTGAAATACTTAATAGGCTTAAATCAGTGGCTCTGATACCACCTTTTCCTGTCACGGCCCCCTTCCCGGTTTTACCCGGTCCAGGAGCCGCGGGAAAGAAAACCCGTGGTATTCATTAATTGAGTTGACAGCGGAAGATTTTACAGGATCATTTAAAACTTGAAATGCTCGATTATTTTATTTCATAATTCGGGATAAACCCCGTAATTTACAATAGAGGAATTTCACTAGGGAATTCCCTGATTTATAAAACATATTTATTTATTTTAACTGAGCCACCTCCTCAAGCTTGTTAGTGCTCCGTAGCATGTTTTCCTTGATTTACAGCAGGTTGCCTGAAACATGTTTTAAAAATATTTTATCAGCGAGGAAATATTGGCGAGTCACTCAATTTGATAAAATGACACATAGTTATAAATTACAGCATAAGAGCAATTACAATGGCTTTTATCTTATTTTTATCTGGCGCCGTGTCACCTCCTGGTGACGATGGTCATACCACTATTGGGTCTATTTCCCCAAGTAGTGATGATTATCACTGTTAGGATTTATTAGCCTAACTGTGAGAAATTAGTAATGTGCACAATACCACACTAGCCAGTGATTCAAGATAACCACGAGTTAATCCCTATAATTATAACTTTTGAAAATAAATGGAGTATTGTAAAATACTTTTGATAAAAGAGAATGACTCACATTGCAGATTTAAACGGGCAGAGTTTAGCCTACTGATTACCCTTGTAACCTAATTTAAATAACAATGCACACGAACTAGGTCAGTAACTAATACAGCATTTACGATAACTCACGAGATTAAAACCCTCACAACGAATGACAAAGTGCTATACTTAAACATCCGTCGAATTCACGACTAATGACAAAGTATGGCCCTAATGTGGGCAGCACTTAAACATCCATCGGATAGTTTCAATCGATCGGACATTGAATCGTAGCAGCGATCGAGTTAATACCCTGTATCGTAGCGGCGCCTTGCTATCTTAAAACTTTGATTTTATGCAGTATACTTCGTTTTTGAGATTTGGTTTCGACACCAGTGAACAGCCCATGGCCATTTCTATTTATAGGTGAAAAATGGGTCTTACGCGGCCCGCGTAAGCCCACTCTTAACCTTTACGCGGCCCGCGAGGGCACCTAGTCGTAGATTAGGGCATCCGTGTCACTGGTAGGCATGCCACGTGTGCGACACATGGATCTGGACGCTTATCCGGTCAACCCTACTTTGACGCGGCCCGCGTAAGGCTAAGCTTACCTTTACGCGGCCCGCCTGAAGACCAGAAATCTGGTTTTCTTGATTTTTTATATGGATTAAGGTTTCGGGGGTCCGGGTTTCCACTTACGGATCGTTTTGGGACATTTTTTAGAGTCCTTACACCCGAAACATTTCCTTATGAGAATCATGGGTTTGACGAAGCAAGCGGGTTCATGATCTCCTTTCTCAATCAGGTACAAATCTTTATCCCGTATCCTGCACATGTATGTTGAACCAATATCTTGATCAGTATATACTAATACCTGTGTTTTTGTCGTAGGGCCTCGAACATTTAGTTCATCTGTACGAGGAATCCTGCGGGCTTAACAAGATGCTAGAATCCAAACTGAAGCAAGCTGAGGTCACCATTACTGACCAAGGGATGATTGTCGCTGCCAAATCTCAACATTACAAGGACAAGTTCAAGGCAATGACCCAGGAACACCAGGCCGCCCTCAAGAAGGTTACTCATGAAGCTCAAGCCAAATTGGACGCCGCTCAGGTCCAGCATGAACATGATATGGCTTCTTACCGGGAAGGTCTTAAAAGCTCCGCCGTCATCTCTCTCCTCCAAGCCAGGCTGAAAATGGCCCATGAAGCCAAGGCCATGGGCTTCGAATGCCCCACTTGGAACGTCGATTCTTGGGAGGCAAAGATAAGAGATCTTGGTGGCAGTCCTCTAGATCATCCTGCAAAACCTGCGGTTGAGGAGCCTTCTAAAGCGGCTGGAAAGGCGGTCGATGCTGGTGGCGATGCTGAGAAGGATGCTGGAGCTGATCCTGGAGCTGGTGCTGATGATGAAGTGATGGTTGAAGAGGGTGCTGCCCCTTGAAAGCAGCAAATTGGGTGATGATGGATATTGATGCCTAGGACAGAGCCCACTTTTTTAGTCTGATGGTTGTGGTTTATCAAACACTATACTTTTTTATCTTTTGAACAATTTAATTTCCTGCATTTAGAACAATTTGATGGCTAAAGGTGGAAGGATCCTGAGTTTCAGGACGAAGCCCTTGGTCATCAATCTTTAGTATCCTTTTTTGAACAATATAATAGTTTGAGGTGGAGGGATCTTGAGTTTCAAGACGAAGCCTTCAACTGTTTAAGTGAATATGTTAAAAACTAATTGTGCTTTTGGTGGATGGATCTCGGTTTGAGATGAAGCCAAAAGTACAATCTTTTGCTATGTTAATAAACTAACCTTTTTAGCCTTATCCATCATTGTTCATATTTTCTTTGTAAATTTCGTTGTGTGTGTTTAATTTGAATGTAACTCCCATTTTTACAATATTTCAAATATTTTGACCAAGTATCCTGAGGAAATATCATGGTCAGGATACTTTCAATATTTTAGAAAATGTTCCATTAAAACTTTGTGAAACATAATTCCAAAAACTTAGGATACTTAGATAAGGCTTCAAAAGATGGAAAAAAGAAAGGTCATACCAAGAATACTTAGGAAATAGATTCCAACTTTCAACCTCTGATCCCTTTGCAATATTTTCACCATAAATGTCCCCTGTCTGGAACAGTTAGGAAATCAATTTGCATCCTTCGAGTGTATCAAGATGAATATCCCCTGTATACAATACATTTGAATACTTAGTGTTTTGGTCAAAAAAATCTGACGAGGATAATGTTTTGGTCAAAAATCACACAAGGATAATGCAACCAAATCTGATTTTGTGAGGTATGATGCTTGGTTAATTGTATGAACAACAAGTATATGAAATCAACGATGAACACCGAGATTTATACGAGGAAAAAGCCCTTGATCTTTAGAAGATCTCCGGCATAAAAAACCTCGGGTGATGGAAACTACCGATCACCAACTATATTGCAAAAACAGCAGTGATCCTTGTACAACTTCGTAAGAAAACAAGCTCAATATAATGAATTTCTAGTGAAAGTGTGTGTTTTTTGCTAAGTGTTTGCAGAGAATTCGTGTATTGTGTGTATTTTCTGTGGTGTGCACGACTTATGCCTTCATTGAGCTGTTTTCCCCTTAAAAAGATAAGAAATAAACAACTAACTAACTTCCCGAAAAAGGTGGAAGTCACCCATGACCACCACTAACGGTTATCTCCTCAATATGCACGTGCCTAAAAGCATATTCCATGAGATTCTAGCAGAGAAGTGGTCCACTACGTCCATTACCTGCATTTACACATTAAAAACGTGCAAAACATAAGTTCTGTTAAGGATCCTGATCCTCAGACTCGTGATCCTCAGACGCGTGATCCTCAGACTCGTGATCCTCAGACTCTGGATCCTCAGACTGTCTGCATCATCCATTAAGGATCCGTGATCCATGCCCAGACTCAGGATAGATGATCCTTAGCATAAAATTCATGCCCTAACAATTGCCCCCAATATGGCAGTTGTGATAAGGATTCACAGCTGTCATATTTCCGTCAGAAGCGGACTAGCCGTTGCTGTTGGTAACTAGTTGTTACACTGCCTGTCGTCACTGATAAGACCTGCTATAATGATCATTGCAAAATATAGAGTTAGAGATAACTCCTCAAGTGCCTTTACAGATCAGAAGATCCTTCCATTCGTGGAGAATGAATCCTTCTACACAGTTTGCTATTAACCTTCCTGCACTTTAATTTCTGCATAGACACTTTAACTGTTAGATAGCCTTATCCGGCCTGGGTGGATGGTCCACGGTTTTGCTGGTGAAATCCAGGCCAGATGATTTGATAAATAATGAATAGGTAATAACATTAAACTTTTTTAGCTACATCTATAGTTGTTTCTTCCCTTTTTATTTTTCATGTATGCTTTCTATTTTCAAAAATATCATCACCAAACAACTGGAAAGTTATTGAAAATCTGATGATAATGTAAAACTTTTAACAGAAAACTTGAAGTGTTCGAACAAATGTGGATCAATGATCCCTAACCAAAAAGGATAAGAGACAACTTACAGCTTAAAAAAAAGTTAGAATATAACATACCAGAGAATCCAAGTTAGGATTCTATATCCTTGTAAATTATTGCTAAATAAGCAAACTATGAAAAGTAAAGCTTCTAGGATCAAGGATCCTTATCGTTAGAACTTGTATAACTTTAGACAGTAGTTTCTAGGGTGAAGGATCAGGAATCCTTGAACAATAGGCAGGATAATGGGTGGTGGATGGAACCTCTGTTTGGGGGATGAAGCCACTCGTTATCCTTCCGTCTTTTATTTTCTGCACTACAAAGACCCGTAAACAATGGACACCCTTTGCCAACCCATGTGGACGGGCCACGTTTTGCTGGTAGAAACGTCGGTTACCAATTTTGACAACCGTAAATGGTTTAACCTTTTGTGAATAAAATAACTTGAACTTTTTGGCTTATTTTGTGTTGATATCCTTGTTAATATCTTACTTTCCAACTGTTGTAATGTTCATTATGTTTATACTTATCAAGCCTTGAAAAATTAAAAAAAGATATCCAAAAAGTTTAGGATATGATCAAGGATCACATATCCCATAACCGATAAGTTCTAAAAAGTGATATAGTTTAAGAATCACAAGTTCAGTTGTCAAGTATAAGGGTTATTCAAATGAATAATGAATAAAATCAAAATAGTTAAGGATCATACCTGAGAATCCAAGTTAGGATCCTAACCTTTATCATTATAAACAGGATAACCATAAGACAAACCTTAATGGAAGGTAAGGATCAAGGATCCTTGGTCGTTTGTCTCCAAAAACCTGAAATAGGATACACCTTGGGACTAAGCCAATATAAGATAAGAGTTAGTAACTGGGGACAAGCCCAAATAAACTGATGTAAACTGGGGTCAAGCCCATATAAACGGATGTAAACTGGGGTCAAGCCCATATAAACGGATGTAAACTGGAGTATAGCCCTCACTGGCGACTATCCAATCTTAGTGACATGAAAATGCCAAAACCTTAGCTAACGTGTAAACGTTAGAAACCTTAGCTAACGTGAAAACGTTAGAAACCTTAGGAACGGATGTATGGTACGTCTACCATTATACGTAGGATCCTGGGTACAGCCAGTACAATGAAATTGTCAGCCCCTAAAACGAGTACTGGTCGCACTGCCTTGAACTGCACCAGGATCATCGTGCGCTACTGGCGAAACTGGGGACAGGCCCAAACTGGGGACAAGCCCAAAACTTTGGAGAGTTGGCCAACCACTTTGATCTTCTGTAAAATGATAACAACTCTGCAAAAGCTTAAACTTTGTGAAAATAGATGTTAACTGATTAACATCTTTAACTTATGATAAGTAATAAGTATAAAATGAATGAAAATGAAAGTAATGTGTTACCAAATGTAGAATCATAAATCCTTTGAGGATCCTGGATCCTTAATCAGAATACCGGTATCGCTGAGGATCCCTGATCCTTCTTACTTAAAGTATTTTTTGAGATGAACAGCATTCCAAGCTCTTGGTAGGAGATCATCATCCATTGTTAACAAGTGATATGCCCCCTTTCCTGATTCAGCTTCAATTATATAGGGGTCTTCCCACTTTGGTGCTAGCTTGCCATCAGAAGGATTTGTAGTGTTCTGGAATGCTTTTCTTAGCACAAAATCACCAACTTGAAATCTTCTAATCCTGACATTCTTGTTGTATGCTCCAGCCATTCTTTGTTGATAACTAGCCATTTCCTTTTTTCTGACTTTGAGCAAAAGCTTCTTCTTAGGATGTAGATGTTATGTTGGTTGGTGTAGAATATTACTGTGTCTTTGACAAGCATCACACTTCTTTGCATAATCCACAACATCCTTCTTCGTGGTAGGCCTATAGTATGTTGTTCTAAGGATCCTTGAGAATAGTGCTCTGCCCCCAGTGTAGTTTCCACAGTCTCCTTGACTTTGAAAGCTTTAGGATTTTGTCCTGTAGGGATCTCTCCATGTTGTATATATCTTAGGATTGGAAGGATCCAGGATCCTGAACTCGACTGTGCAGGATCACCAGGTATGATTGCAGAATCCTCCACTATCTCTATGGCTACGTGATTCTCAATTGCAGGAGTTAAAACATGGGTGATGAGTATTTTTCACATCTTCTGGCATCTTTAGGAATGATCCAAGGTTAGTTAAAGCGTCAGCTTCTGCATTTTCTTCTCTGGGTACCTATGGTAGATTGAAAAAAGCAAAAGAATCTGCCAGTTTCCTGACTCATGATTAGTGGTTTGGAATTCCATGCAGTGGATTGGGGTATAATGTCCCCCTGTGGCGATTTTGGTAGTGTGCCTTGTCAAGTTACTTTAACATTTGAAGCTCCATCCGTGAAGAGTGTCTAAGGATCCTTGGTCTTCTCAAGTTGTTGAACTTTTAATTCAGCTTCCCTTTGTAGATCACTACTGAAATCAGCCACAAAGTCAAGTAAAGCTTGGGACTTGATTGCCCATTTTGCCATTCTACCTGACATTTGAAGTTTCCTGAGAACATTCTTGATAGCAAGGTTAGTTTTCACAATAATGGTATGAGTTTCTAAATAATGTTTATGTTTAGCAGAAGCCATAATTAAATCAAGAATTAATTTCTCTAAATGAGAGTACCTGGCCTCAGCATCAAGTAGAATATTACTTACATAGTATACCGGATGTTGAGAGCCTTCATGATCCTTAACTAGGATCACACTTAGTGCTTTAGCTGAAATAGCTAAGTATAAGGATAACGATTCTCCATTTTCTGGTTTCATCAGGGCTGGTGCTCTTCTTGGATAATGGCATTCTTTCGAGTGCAAACTTTCTCCTGTCATATCTTCATGTTTCCAAGCGAAGGTAGACTTTCTTCTTTTCAAGAAGGATATTAAATCCTGCTCAATACTGTCTAGGATCCCGGATCCTATAAAAATTTTGGATTCAGGATCCTCTGGGTTCAACAGAATATCCTTGACGTCTTGTTCCTTGGAGGTTGGCTTCAATGAAGAAGTGTAAGAGTTCTTTGCCTCCTGCTGATCACTTTCTATCTTCACCACATCCCATAGAGTTGGGAGCTTGACAAATTGATGATATGTTGAGGGGACTGCCTTCATATCATGTATCCATGGCCTGCCAAGGATAACATTATAGCAGGATAAGCAATCTATGACACAAAATTTTTTAAAAGAATTAACTCCCTCTGTGTAAATAGGAAGTTTGATGTCCCCCAATGTAATCTTTGTCTCTCCACTGAATCCCACAAGGACAGATGATCTTTGGACAATATCGGATCCAAGGATGTCCATTCTATTGAGGACATCCAACTGGATTATGTTCACTGAGCTTTTCCCATCAATGAGAATCATGCGAACAAAAATGGTTAGATATCAATAATGTAATAACCAAACCGTCATGATGAAGATCATGTATGTCGACACGGTCATCCCCATCAAAGTATATGACTTTTTCCTGGGTAAGGATGGAAGTTCGAACAGGTATGTGCCCATCCTCCATCTTTGTTTCCTTTGCACGTCTCTTAGCTGTTGAGAACCTCCGGAGATGAAATGGATGATTTGAGCATCGGATGGTGGAAGAGGAGCTTTTTCAGGAACTTTCTCAGGATACTTGATCCTTGACTTTTTCTTTCCAAGCAATTCCTTCAAGTATCCTTTACTCAAAATATAACCTATCTCCTTCCTTAATGCTATGCACTCATCTGTGAGATGACCAGAATCCCCATAGTAAGCACACCATTTTGATTCGTCTTTGGTGGTAGGCGGTTTGTCATTCTTCCTTGGCCACCTAACCTTGTCACCTAAACTCTGCATAGAAAGGATTAGTTCATTATTATCAGCAGAAAAACAATATTCAGAAATAGGAGGATAATCCTGATCATCTTCCTCTTGTTCCACAACATGCACACTCTGGTTGTCATGCTTGGAGTATTGCTTGGATCAGTTATCCTTGAGATAGGATCCTTATTTGTCTTGCTTTGAGGATCCTGACAGTCTCTCGTGGATCCTTTTGTCATCCTCTAAACAGATGAACCTAAGGGCCCTGTTTTTTTTTTAATCTAAGTTCCTGCAAGGGGTCATGACAAGATCATCATAGAACATTGAATCCCTAAGCAAACCCATTTCAAAGGCTTCTAGAGCTGTAGCAATATCTAAGTTAGGGATTTCTAAGGATTCTTTACTAAATCTGGTGATGTAATCTCTAAGTGATTCATTTTGACCTTGTGTTACCCTATATAGATCACTAGTTAATCGTTCAAATTTTCTACTACATGAAAATTGGCTATTAAACAAATTAACTAGATTAGCAAATGAAGTAATAGAGTAAGGAGGAAGACTTAGCAGCCATTTTAATGTTGATCCGGTAAGTGTGGATCCAAAGCCCTTGTACAAGCCACCAGATTTGGTGTCTGAAACCGCTTCGGTATCTCTCCTGAATGATTCAAGTTTGGAATTCCAGATGTGAATCCATGTTGGCGGGATTCTGGCATAACCGAGGGACCAGAGGAAGCAATGGTCTGCATTGGTATGAAGTCTCCTAGATAAACATCTGAACTTCTGGGTTGCACACTCCTTAAGTATCCTAGATCCTGGAAGATGTTGGATCCTTGAAGTGTTGTGAATGGGGGTCTTGGAGGATAATCCATGGATCCGGAAACCTGAGATGAGGATCCTTGAACCTGGAAGGAGGATCCTTGAACCTGAGAGGATCCTTGAACCTGAGAGGGTCCTTGAAACTGGGAGGATCCTTGAACCTGCGAGGATCCTTGAACCTGAGAGGATCCTTGAACCTGAGAGGATCCTTGAACCTGAGAGGATCCTTGAACCTGTGAGGATCCTTGAACCTGAGAGGATCCTTAAACCTACGAGGATCCTTGAACCTGTGAGGATCCTTGAACCTGAGAGGATCCTTGAATCTAAGAGGATCCTTGAACCTGCGAGGATCCTCGAACCTGAGAGGATCCTTGAATCTGTGAGGATCCTTGAACCAGAGAGGATCCTTAAACCTGCGAGGATCCTTGAACCTGCGAGGATCCTTGAACCTGAGAGGATCCTTGAATCGGCTGCGTCCCCATGCATCCTCCTAAACTGGTGAAGAATCCCTGATGCTGAAATGAGGATCCTGAAGGCTGGAAAGAGGATCCTCGAGCCTAAGACATTACCGATGATCCAGAACGTATTCCTATTGATGCACCCTGGTATTGGACATCTGGAGCTGCAAAGTGCTGGGAAGTTATGACTGGAGTGTCAAAATTCAGCGACCTCGGCATCAAAGGGGAGTGATCCTCTGCTGATTTTATCAATTTCGCGAAGGATCCTGCCATTGGTTTTGACCTGCTGCTGCATGTGACCCTTCATCTGCACAATCAAAGCATAAAAATTACTGTTAGTAAGTGTAGAGAAAGAAACAACAGTTGGTTTTGTGAAAACGGGGGTTGTCTTCTTTGGAGAATTCTCAGCATTCTTCTGGAATGCAAGGGGGAGATGATGCAAAGGCGGAATGCCCTGTGAAAAAGTGACCGTCGACATAGAACTTGGAGTAGTTTTCCCTGAGAAGCCATATGGTTGAAGGTAATGAACTGAAATGAATGAAATGAACAAAATTTCTCAGAATTGAAGCACCAATTGCCCCACGGTGGGCGCCAAACTGTTTTGGTCAAAAATCACACAAGGATAATGCAACCAAATCTGATTTTGTGAGGTATGATGCTTGGTTAATTGTATGAACAACAAGTATATGAAATCAACGATGAACACCGAGATTTATACGAGGAAAAAGCCCTTGATCTTTAGAAGATCTCCGACATAAAAAACCTCAGGTGATGGAAACTACCGATCACCAACTATATTGCAAAAACAGCAGTGATCCTTGTACAACTTCGGAAGAAAACAAGCTCAATATAATGAATTTCTAGTGAAAGTGTGTGTTTTTTGCTAAGTGTTTGCAGAGAATTCGTGTATTGTGTGTATTTTCTGTGGTGTGCACGACTTATGCCTTCATTGAGCTGTTTTCCCCTTAAAAAGATAAGAAATAAACAACTAACTAACTTCCCGAAAAAGGTGGAAGTCACCCATGACCACCACTAACGGTTATCTCCTCAATATGCACGTGCCTAAAAGCATATTCCACGAGATTCCAGCAGAGAAGTGGTCCACTACGTCCATTACCTGCATTTACACATTAAAAACGTGCAAAACATAAGTTCTATTAAGGATTCTGATCCTCAGACTCGTGATCCTCAGACGCGTGATCCTCAGACTCGTGATCCTCAGACTCTGGATCCTCAGACTGTCTGCATCATCCATTAAGGATCCGTGATCCATGCCCAGACTCAGGATAGATGATCCTTAGCATAAAATTCATGCCCTAACAGATAATGCAACCAAACTCTCTGTTATGGGGTATGATGCTTGAATTACTTTGTAGCAATAAGGATCACTATGAAAAATAAATAACAAGTGACACAAGGTTTATACGGGGAAAAAGCCCTTGATCAAGAGTTGATCTCCGGCACAAAAAACCCCGGGTGATGGAAACTACCGATCACCAAGCTCAAATAACTCAGTAAAGGTTTACAACTTCAGATAGTAACGAGCTAGGTACAAGGATCACTATGGTGAAATGTGTAAAAGTGAGCGAAAACTGTTAAGTGTTTGCCGAAAGCTTCAAGAGTGCAATTGTACGAGAGTGTGTGTAGCTGAAAATGACTAAGTGTCCTAATTACTAGCTCGTCACCCCTTTAAAAATAGAAGTTAACTACGCTAACAAACTATCTGACTTTTGTGCCATGCTCCCACGTTCTCCACAACGTCCATTTCCAGTCAAACGTGTGCGAAATACCCGTGGAATATTCCATAGTAACGTTGCCAAGACCAAGTCAAGCTTATTACTCCTACAAAATAATACGAAACACAAACAAACAATCGTTAGTATGAGGATCCTTAAGGTGATCCATGATCCTGATCCTGAAGCTCTTCTGAGGATCACTATATGTCACAGAAGTAAGGATCATTTATTAGGATAACAAATAAGGATCACTAATTGTTAGAAAATCCTCCCCTAACAATTGCCCCCAAAATATAAGGAGTGATATGTAAAATGAACGAATTATATTTTCTTGATCTTATCCGCAACTAACTATCGTAAATATAGCCGTTGATGTAGAACTATCCATTGCAACTATGACGTCACAGAAGTGACAACCCTGCACAATCATGATTATAAAGAGGAGATATAGATAGGATCGTTTGCATTTAAATTTCAGAGATACTCCCTTTATAACTGCATCCGAAGATAAACAGGTATTCTCTCTTCATCTTCTTCCTTCTTTTGCTCTGTTTTCCGTCTCTTTCCATCATTCTGTCAAAAATGTTGCTCCGGAACTCCCCAGCTAAGGATCACCCAAAAAACAGCCCACTAAAGAGTCAGGGGATCATCGAAGATTCCATAAAAGAACGCTGCTGTTTCACTGATCCGCAGATTGATAGGATCCGCCACTGTTTCCCGGCGAACACCGTGTTTAAATCTTTTGATCCCAATGCCCTGAGTGATCATGTTTCCGACAACTGGGTTGCTTTTCCTGTCACTCCGTTCACCATAGGCTATACATATCCTTTTCCAGCCTTCACCCAATCTTTCTTTTCCCTAACCGGCATCTCTTATATCCAAGCCATTGTTAGGGGAGGATTTTCTAACAATTAGTGATCCTTATTCGTTATCCTAATTAATGATCCTTATTTCTGTGACAGATAGTGATCCTCAGAAGAGCTTCTGGATTAGGATCATGGATCACTTTAGGGATCCTCGTACTGACGATTGTTTATTTGTGTTTTGTATTACTTCGCAGGAGTTACGAGCTTGACTTGGTCTTGGCAACGGTACTAAGGAATATTCCACGGGCATTTCGCACACGATTGACCAAAAATGGACGTTGTGGAGAACGTGGGAGCTTGGCACAAAAGTCGGATAGTTAGTTAGTGTAGTTAACTTCTATTTTAAAAGGGGTAACGAGCTAGAATTAGAACACTTAGTCATTTTTCAGCTACACACACTCTCGTATACTCGCACACTTGAAGCTCTCGACGAACATTCATTCGTTTTCACTCACTTTTACACGTTACACGACAGTGATCCTTGTACCTAGCTCGTTACTATCCGAAGTTGTAAACATTTATTGATTTATTTGAGCTTGGTGATCGGTAGTTTCCATCACCCGGGGTTTTTTATGCCGGAGATCAACTCTTGATCAAGGGCTTTTTCCCCGTATAAATCCTTGTGTCATTCGTGCAATTTACATTGAAGTGATCCTTGTCATTGTTCTACATTTCAAGCATCATACCCCGTAACAGAGAGTTTGGTTGCAATATCCTCATCAGATTTTTTGACCAAACAGTTTGGCGCCCACCGTGGGGCAATTGGTGCTTCATTCTTAGAAAAATTCGTATTGCCGTGCTCATTGCAGTTCACTACAACAAAGCAAATGGCTTCCTCGGCGAAGAATGCTTCAAACTTGATGCCCTCATTCACTTCTTCACAAGGCGTTCCTCCTTTGCCTCCACCACCTTCTGGATCCCAGAAGAATACTGAGAAAGCTGCGAAGAAACCAACTCCCATTTTCTCAAAACCACCTACTTCTTCTGTTTCAACTAATCCTACTACTAATGATCTCTATGCCTTGATTTTGCAGATGAGGAATCATGCACAAGAGCAGGATAAGACCAACGAAAGGATCCTCCGGGAGATTGACGAAATTTAGAAACAGAAGAAAACGGCAGAAGATCGTTCCCCACTAATACCCAGATCTTTGAATTTTGATACTCCGGTGATTACTTCTCAGCCATCAGTGGTTCCAGACGTTCAATATGTGGGTGGACCAAAAGGAGTGCACTACGGAACAACAACAGTGACCCAGGCATTAGGTCCATACTTCCAGCCAGCAGGATCCTATCCTCAGCATATGGGATCCTTCATGACTTCAGGAGGATATTCAGGATCATCCCAGGTTCAAGGATCCTCCTTTGTCCCAGGATCATCCCAGGTTCAAGGATCCTCCTTTGTTCCAGGATCATCCCAGGTTCAAGGATCCTCCTTTGTTCCAGGATCATCCCAGGTTCAAGGATCCTCCTTCGTTCCAGGATCATCCAAGGTTCAAGGATCCTCCTTTGTTCCAGGATCATCCCAGGTTCAAGGATCCTCCTTTGTTCCAGGATCGTCCCAGTTTCAGGGATCCTTCCAGATGCCAGGATCCTTGAGAAGTTTGCAAACAGGAAGTTCAGATGTCCATCAGGGAGATTTTATTCCAATGCAGACCAATGCTTCTACTGGTCCCTCGATCATTCCAGAGCCCCAACAACATGGATTAATCCATTCTTCCTAACTTGAATCCAATGGGAGGTAACACTTTTAATAATTCTTATACTACTAACCATGGTCTTATGCAGGATCCAGGTATCAATCATGCCATGGCCAGAGAATTGCAAAAGCTAAAGGATATGATATCAAGTGTTCCGGGAGTGGTCAAACCTATCCCAGAGATTGCAGATGGGAGCCACAAGATATCTCGTTTTGCACCACCAATCTGTGATGCTGAGATACCCAAGAGGTTCCATGTGCCAACAATGAAGCTGTATGATGGTTCGACGGATCCTGAAGAACACATAGCACAATACAGGGAGAGGATGGAGATCAATCCAATCCCAGAAAGGTTAAAGGAAGCATGCCTGTGCAAGGGATTCGGATCCACTCTTACTGGATCAGCTCTCAAATGGCTGCTAAGTCTTCCCCCCCTACTCTATTACCTCATTTGCTAATCTAGTTAACTTGTTTAATAATCAGTTTTCTTGTAGTAGAAAATTTGAACGATTAACTAGTGATCTATACAGGATAACCCAGGGTCATAATGAATCATTAAGGGATTACATTACCAAATTCAGTAAAGAATCCTTAGACATTCCCAACTTAGATATAGCCACGGCTGTTGAGGCCTTTAAAATGGGATTGCTTAGGGATTCGTTGTTCTATGATGATCTTGTTATGACACCATGCAGGAACTTAGATGAGGTAAGAACCCGGGCACTTAGGTTCATTCGGCTAGAGGATGACAAGGGGATCCAGGAGAGGTTAGCAGGATCCTCAAAGTAGGAAAAGCAAGGATCCTCATTCAGGAACAACAAGTTCAGATCCTACAACAGATCTGATAACCAGAACGTGCATTATGTTGATCAAGAAGAGGATGATGAGGATTATCCTCCAATTTCCGAATATTGTTTTTTTGTTGATAACAATGAACTAATCCTTGCGATGCAGAATCTAGGTGATAAAGCTAGATGGTCCAGAAAGAATGACAGGCCAGCTGCAACTAAGGATAAGTCGAAGTGGTGCGCATACCATGAAGATTTCGGGCATCTCACAGAAGAATGCATTGCACTAAGGAAGGAAATTGGATACTTGTTGAGCAAGGGGCATTTGAAAGAGTTGTTGGGTAGCAAAAAGTCAAGGACTCAGGATCCTGAAAGGATCCCTGAGAAAGCTCCGGCCCCTCCAGCAGATGCACAAGTAATAAACTTTATTTCTGGAGGATCAGACATTTGTGGCACATCCTTCTCAGCAGCAAAAAGGCATGCAAAGGAAACTAAGATGAATAGTGGAGAAAGACCAGTTCGAACATCAAGTGTCTCCAAAGGAAAAGTCATAACCTTTGATGAGGATGATCGTGTTGAAATCCAGGATCCTCATCACGATGGTTTAGTTATTACTCTTTTCATTTCTAACCATTTTGTCCGCAGGATCCTTATAGACGGAGGAAGCTCAGTGAACATTATCCAGCTTGATGTTCTAAAGAAGATGGGAATTCCTGAATCAGATATCATACCAAGATCCTCCGTGCTTGTGGGATTTAGTGGCGAAACTAAGAATACCCTGGGGGACATTAAACTCCCAATATATATCGAAGGCTTACACTCTTATCAAAAATTTTGTGTTATTGACTGTTTATCTTGTTGCAATGTTATCCTTGGCAGGCCCTGGATACACGATATGAAAGCAGTCCCATCTACCTACCATCAATGTGTGAAGCTCCCTAGTCCTTGGGGAATAGTGAAGATTGATAGTGATCAGCAGGAGGCTAAGAATTGCTACACTTCATCGATGAAACCAGCCTCGAAATCAAGGGAGCAACAGCAATCAAGGTATCCTCCAAGGGATGTCTTGGAGGCAAGAGAGCAGGATGTGGTAGAAATCCTCATGGATCCCGATGATCCTGAATCCAAAATCAATATCGGATCAGGGATCCTTGGCGAAGTGAAAGAAGACCTCGTATTCTTCCTCAAAAGGAGAAAGACTACCTTTGCATGGAAACACGAAGACATGATTGGTATATCCAAAGATGTAATCACTCACAAACTCGGCATTGACAGGTTCTTCAAACCAATCCATCAAAGGAGAAGAAAGTTTGCACCGGAAAGGAATGCCATTATCCAGGAAGAGGTAGAGAAATTGCTCCGGGCAGGTATGATTAGAGAGGTCAAGTATCCAAGATGGTTGGCCAATGTGGTTGTTGTTCAAAAGAAAAACGGAAAGTGGAGGGTATGTGTCGATTTTACCGATTTGAATAAGGCATGTCCCAAGGATCCTTTCCCATTACCCCACATTGACTCCATGGTGGATGCAACTGCGGGTCATGAACTGTTGACTTTTATGGATGCCTCATCTGGATTTCAACAAATCCAAATGGAACCATCCGACCAAGAGGATACAGCCTTCATGACTCCAACTGGTATATACTGCTATATTTCTATGCCGTTCGGATTAAGAAATGCAGGTGCAACATATCAAAGGCTGGTGAATATGATGTTCAAGGATCAGATTGGACAAACTATGGAGGTTTACATAGATGATATGGTGGTAAAATCCTTAAAAGCTGAGGATCACCTAAGAGATTTGGAGGAAGCATTCAATATCCTTGATAAATATAATATGAAGCTTAATCCTTCAAAATGTCACTTTGGTGTTAAAGCAGGTAAATTCTTAGGATATATGGTGACAAAGAGAGGCATTGAAGCTAGTCCGGAACAGATCAAAGCTATAGTGAACATCAAATCTCCGGCCAATGCTAAGGATGTTCAAAGGCTAACAGGCAGGATAGCAGCTTTGAACAGATTCATATCCAAATCCTCAGAGAAGTGCAAAGAATTCTATGATATCCTAAGGAAGAACAAGAAATTTGAGTGGACTGAGAAGCATGAGAATGCCTTAAGAGCTCTCAAAGATCATCTATCCTCAGCCCCAGCCTTGATGAAACCAGAAAAAGGCGATGTGCTATCCTTGTATCTTGCAGTATCCTCAAAAGCAGTAAGTGCGGTCCTTGTTAAGGATCATGAAGGTACACAACATCCTGTCTATTATGTAAGTAAAAGTTTACTTGATGCCGAATCCTGGTATTCACACCTTGAAAAGCTTATTCTTGCATTAATTATGGCATCTACTAAGTTGAGACACTATTTTGAAACTCATGTTATTGTTGTTAAAACTAATTTTCCAATTAAGAATGTCCTCAGGAAACCAGAGATGTCAGGAAGGATGGCTAAGTGGGCAGTGAAGCTAAGTGCATATGATATAAGATATGAGCCTAGGACAGCCATCAAATACCAAGCATTAGCCGACTTTGTGGCTGATTTCAGTAGTGATTTACAAAAAGAAGCTGAGTTAGAAGTCCAGCAGTTAGAGGAGACTAAGGATCCTTGGATACTCTACACTGACGGATCCTCAAATGTTAAAGGCACAGGGCTTGGAATACTACTAAAATCGCCACAGGGGGACATAATACCCCACTCTATAGCTTGTGAGTTCCAAACCACTAATAATGAGGCAGAATATGAAGCCTTAATTGCTGGTTTGCAAATTGCAAAGCATATGGGGATCAGGTATCTTGAGGTACATGTAGATTCATTGTTAATTACAAACCACTTTAATGGATCCTATGCTGTTAAAGGTGAAAAGCTAACCAAATATTTAGAGATAGTCAAAAGTTTGGCACTCTCTTTTGTTTCCTTTAGTTTAACGCAGGTACCAAGGGAAGAAAATACGGAGGCTGATGCATTGGCTAACTTAGGATCATCCTTGAAGATCCCGGAGGATATCAAGATCCCTATTATCCATATCCTGACCCCGGCTATCGAGGATCATGTGGCTATGGAGATAGGAAATGATTCTGCAATTATCCCTAGTGAGGATACTCGATCCCATTCAGGATCAGGATCATGGATCTCACCAATTATGAGATACTTACAACATGGAGAGATTCCTACAGGAGAAAACCCTAGGGCTTTCAAAATTAAGGTATCTCAATTCACAATTTTAAATAATATGTTGTATAGACGATCTCTTGCAGGACCATACTTGAGATGCATTGAGGATCCTGAAATCCAAGAAGTTTTAAAAGACTTCCATGAAGGAGATTGTGGAAACCACACTGGGGGCAGGGCATTATTCTCAAGGATCCTGAGGACAGGATACTACTGGCCAACCATGAAGAGAGATGCTGTGGAGTACGCTAAGAGATGTGATCCTTGTCAGAGACACAGCAATATCCTTCATCAACCAGCTGAATTATTGCATCCTATATCCTCCTCTTGGCCATTTATGAGATGGGGTATGGATATAGTTGGTAAGCTCCCTAAGGCACCTGGTGGAAAAGTATTCATGCTAGCTATGACTGATTACTTCTCCAAGTGGATAGAAGCTGAAGCTTTTGCCCAAGTCAGAGAAAAGGAAGTTATATCCTTCATTAAAAGAAATATTATAACTAGATTTGGAATTCCTTCTGAGATTATATGTGATAATGGTTCCCAATTTATTGGGGGCAGAACCACTAACTTTTGTGACAGCTGGGGGATTAAGATGATAACATCAACACCAGTCCACCCACAAGCTAATGGTCAAGCAGAATCATCCAACAAGATCATCATCAACAATTTGAAGAAGAAGCTTGGATCCAAGAAAGGGAAATGGGCAGAAGAACTACCCTATGTGCTTTGGGCTGATAGGACAACCCCTAAGAATGCTACTGGTCAAACACCATTCTCTTTGGTATTTGGGGCAGAGTCAGTGATCCCAACAGAAATGGTGGTTCCAACTGCTAGAACAAGTACCCGTGATCCTGAGGAGAATGATGAGAACTTGGCCCAAGACCTGGATACTATTGAAGAAATCAGGAATATGGCTAGGATAAGGATGGCCAGTTATCAACAAAGAATGGCTAGTGCTTAGAACAAAAATGTCAGGATCAGGAAGATTCAAGTTGGAGATATGGTATTAAGGAAAGCATTTCAGAATACCACTAATCCTGCTGATGGAAAATTGGCTCCAAAATGGGAAGGCCCTTATTTGATTGAAGCTGAAGCAGGAAAGGGGGCATATAGATTGCTAACCATGGAAGGTGATTTGCTACCAAGAGCTTGGAATGATGTCCACTTGAAGAAATATTTCATGTGAGCATGATCCTCATGGCACAGATGATCCTCACGATAGGGGTATCCTTAAAGGATCCTTAAAGTATCAGTTATCCTTACTTAGGTAATATCCTAAACTTTAACTATTTTATTTCTTTATTTCCTCATATAAGGATAAGGATCATGTATCCTTTATCCATCTCTCACGTGAGTTTGAGTTTTGAAAGTTCAGGTATCCTTAGCATAACATTGGTTATCCGCAGAAGCAATCCGTTCCTTGGGTTTAACCCCAGTTATTTGGGCTTGACCCCAGTTCCGCCTGTAGCGCATGATGATCCTGGTATAGTTCAAGGCAGTGGGACCAGTACTCGTTTTAGGGGCTGATAATTCCATTGTACTGGCTATGCCTAGGATCCTACGTATAATGGTAGACGTACCATACATCCGTTCCTAAGGTTTCTAACGTTTTCACGTTAGCTAAGGTTTCTAACGTTTTCACGTTAGCTAAGGTTTTGGCATTTTCATGACACTAAGTTTGGATAGTCGCCAGTTAGGGCCATACTCCAGTTTACATACGATCCTTGGGCTTGTCCCCAGTTATCCTTGGGCTTGTCCCCAGTTATCCTTGGGCTTGTCCCCAGTTGCTAACTCTTTTCTTATATTGGCTTAGTCCCAAGTTATGCTCTATTTCAGGTTCCTGAAGATAGGCAACTAGGGATCCTTGATCCTTACTTCTCTCTAAGGTTTATCTTATAGTTATCCTTATTATGGTTAGGATCCTAACTTGGATCCTCAGGTATGATCCTTAACTATTTTTAATTCCATTCATTATTTATTTGAATAACCCTAAAAATTTGACAACTAAACTTGTGATCCTTAAAATATTTTACTTTTTGGATTCTTTAACTATAGGATACTTGATCTTGGATCATATCCTAAATATTTTTAATCTGACTTGTTCAAAATTGTTTATTCAATAAATATGCATCAAAACAAAGGAAAATTAAAGAAACAAAAGGATAACAACACAAGATAAGCGACAAAAGGTTAAGTTTTTATTTATTAACAAAAGACTAACCCTTAAAAGGTTGTCAAAATTACCTACCCGAGCATCTACCAGCAAAACGTGGCCCGTCCGCTGGGGTAGGTAAAGGGTGTCCATGATAATAAGTTCAAGGATAGTGCAGGAATATAAAGGCGGCATGATCACAATGGCTTCATCCCCCAAACAGAGGATCCCTCCACCAATTGCAATCCTGCCTATTGTCCAAAGGATCATACATGATCCTTAATCCTAGAAACTATTGTTCATTACAACCCATTAAATTGTTCAACATCACAACCACAAAAAACTACCATCAAACTAAAAAATTGGGCTCCGGCTGCGTCTAGGAATGTCCATCATCGCCCAATTGTGCAGCCTACACCTTTGCTGCATCCTCTTCTCCTCCAGCTGTGGTATCCTTCATCAGATCCTTCCCACTTCCACTTGCCTCAATCGCCAAGACCTCAGTAGCCTCTTCCTCATCATCCTCAAGATCGGCCAACCTTGCTTTCCAGCCCTCAACATCCCAGCTGCTTTTGTCAAAGTGAGAATCTTGAGCTTCCTGGGCCATCTTCAATTTAGTCTGATACATTGTGATGGCAGCAGAGACCTTAGCATTTTCTATGAGATCATGCTTCTCATAGTCAAGGTCAATCAGAAGCTTAGCCGTCTTAGTCTTGGCATCTTGGAGTTCCTTCTGAAGATCAGCAATTGCAAGGTCCATGAGCACTGCAACCTGTTGGAGGTCAGCAATCTTCTTATCCTGCTCCTCGACATTCCCCACATAATCCTCAATCTCAGCGAATTTCTGCAAAGGAGATGAAAGATAAGGTCAGGACCGAGTGATCCTCAAATCAGCAGGATATATCAGCAGGATATGCCAGCAGGATATACAGGCAGATACGGTGATCCTTACATCATTGAAGTACTCGAGGAATTGGTGACGGATCAGAGGCAGACCCTGCAAATTCTCACCCTCGGAGGTCTTTCTCTTTTTGCCACCCTTTCCTTTAGTGGGTGCCTTGGGAATGGAGATGCTGGGACTGGTAGTGGACCTCTTCTTCCTGGATCGAACAACATCAAGGTCAGCCGTGTTGAATTGGGATACAGGCTTGGCAGATTTTCCGGCACCTACACATTCAAAGCAAGATAAGTATCCTTATCCTATTTCAATTTACTTAATTATTTTAATATTCCAACTATGCAAAAGGCAGGATACTTACTTGACATGGTAATGGAACCTGAGGATACTTCCTGTGAGTCTTGGGTGTCTATCTTGAATGTCCTTGTTTCAGGATCAAGCTTCCAAAAAGCAGCAAGCCTATCCTTGGTTGCAGGTGATGTGATGATGTGTGAGACGGAAATAGCTGCATAACACAAGACAAAAGGGGTCAGTAATCCTTATACCAAAACAAGACTACCTGGTGATCCTTCTCAGGATCCTCTGGCCTACCATGGGTGGACCAGGTCTTTGGTAGATCCTTTCCATTTGGAAGGGTATCCCTCCTGACAAAGAAGAAGCGACGTTTCCAATTTGTGTCATTCTTGGTGACTTTAAGAAGGGGGTGTTCTCCGCCGGGTTTTCGTTTGAACAAATAACGATGGGAACCAAAGGTAGTAAGATCATACAATTGTGTCAGCTCTGATATGCCTAAATCAATGCCTTCCTGTTCGATGATCCTCTCCAGGGTGTACAAAACCCTCCAAATCATCGGCATGGCTTGGATGTAAGAGATGCTGGTAAGGGAAAAGAAGGATTGTGTAAGTTCTGGGAAAGGATAGGTGTATCCTATGGCAAATGGAGTAACTGGAAAGGCAACCCATGTTTCTGAAACATAGTCACTCAGAATAGTAGGAACGAAGGGTTTGAAAAAGGCATTCGCCGGAAAACAGTGACGGATTTTGTCTACTTGTGCATCGTTAAAGCAACACCTCTCATTCGTCGAGTCTTTGATGATCTTTTGACTCTTCAAAGGGCTATCCTTCTTGTGATCCTTGCCCGGTGAGCTTCGGAGCATCATTCTCAAAGTGATGGTGATAAAGAAAGAAAAACAGAGTAAGAGAGGGAGAAAGAGGAGAAAGAGATACCTGATTGATCTTCGACTGAGAATATAAAGGGAGTTTCTTTCGGATTTAAATGCATTTGATCCTATCTCTATCTCCTATTTATAATCATGATCGTGCAGGGTTGTCACTTCTGTGACGTCATGGTTGCAACGGCTAGTTCGATATCAACGGCCATATATCCGTTAGTTAGTTGCGGATAAGATCAAGAAAATATAACTCGCTTATTTTACAAATTACTCCTTATATTTTGGGGGCAATTGTTAGGGGAGGATTTTCTAACAATTAGTGATCCTTATTCGTTATCCTAATTAATGATCCTTATTTCTGTGACAGATAGTGATCCTCAGAAGAGCTTCTGGATCAGGATCATGGATCACTTTAGGGATCCTCGTACTGACGATTGTTTATTTGTGTTTTGTATTACTTCGCAGGAGTTACGAGCTTGACTTGGTCTTGGCAACGGTACTAAGGAATTTTCCACGGGCATTTCGCACACGATTGACCAAAAATGGACGTTGTGGAGAACGTGGGAGCTTGGCACAAAAGTCGGATAGTTAGTTAGTGTAGTTAACTTCTATTTTAAAAGGGGTAACGAGCTAGAATTAGAACACTTAGTCATTTTTCAGCTACACACACTCTCGTATACTCGCACACTTGAAGCTCTCGACGAACATTCATTCGTTTTCACTCACTTTTACACGTTACACGACAGTGATCCTTGTACCTAACTCGTTACTATCCGAAGTTGTAAACATTTATTGATTTATTTGAGCTTGGTGATCAGTAGTTTCCATCACCCGGGGTTTTTTATGCCGAAGATCAACTCTTAATCAAGGGCTTTTTCCCCGTATAAATCCTTGTATCATTCGTGCAATTTACATTGAAGTGATCCTTGTCATTGTTCTACATTTCAAGCATCATACCCCGTAACAGAGAGTTTGGTTGCAATATCCTCATCAGATTTTTTGACCAAAACAGCCATGCCGATGATATGGAGGGTTTTGTATACCCTTGAAAGGATCATCGAGCAAGAAGGGATAGACCTAGGAATGTCAGAGCTGGGAGAGCTGTATGATATTACTACCTTTGGTTCTCATCGTTATTTGTTCAAACGTAAACCTGGTGAGGAACACCCGATCTTCAAAGCTACCAAGAATGATGCTAACTGGAAGCGGCGTTTCTTTTTCGTCAAGAGAGATTCTATCTCTGACGGGAAGGATCTACCCAGGAAATGGGCTACCCATGGTAGGATGGAGGATCCTGAGAAGGATCACCAGAGAACTTTCTTTTGATATAAGGATCACTTATATACTTTTGCTTTCTTGTTATGCAGCTATCACCGTTTCACACCTCAAACTGTCTCCTGTTGCCAAAGAGAGACTCGCCACTTTCAAGAGACTTGATCCTGAAACAAGAACTTTCAAGACAACCACCCAGGATTCTCAGGAGGTATCCTCAGGCTCTGTCACGATGTCAAGTAAGTATCTTTGTTTAAAAATTTAAATAAATAGTGAAATATAAGTGAAGTAAAGATACTTATCTTGTTTTGGTTGTATAGGTGCTGGAAAATCCACCAAGTCTGCTTCAAAGTTCAATGTCACTGATCTCACCATCGTCAGATCCTCCAAAAGAAAGGCTCCTACCAGCTCGACAGCTTCAGTCCCCAAGGCACCCCTCAAAGGAAAGGGAGTCAAGAAGAGAAAGGCCTCCGAGGCTGAGGATCTGCAGGGTCTACCTCTGATCCGCCACCAATTCCTTAAGTACTTCAACGATGTAAGGATCACTGTCTCTGCTCGTATATCCTACTGATTTGAGGATCACTTGGTCCTGACCTTACCTTTTATCCCCTTTGCAGAAATTCGCTGAGATTGAGGACTATGTTGGCCACGTTGAGGATCAGGATAGGAAGATTGCCGACCTCCAACAGGTTGCATTGCTAAAAGACCTCAAAATTGCTGATCTTCAGAAGGAACTCCAGGATGCCAAACAGGAGACGGCCAAGGTGCTGGTTAATGCTGACTACGAGAAGCATGAGATCACCGAAGACGCCAAAGTCTCTGCCACCATCACAATGTATCAAACAAAACTAAAGATGGCCCATGAAGCTCAAGATCCTAACTTCGACAGAAGCAGCTGGGATGTTGAGGGCTGGAAAGCAAGGTTGGCTGATCTTGAAGATGATGAAGAGGCTGAGGAGGTTTTGGCGATCGAGGCTGGAGGCAAGGGTGAAGGTGGTGAAGCAAGTGGAGCCGGAGGTGGTGATGTAGAGAAGGTTTAGGCTGCATGATTGGGCGATGATGGAAATTTCTAGACATAGCCGGAGCCCAATTTTTTTAGTTTGATGGTTGTTTTGTTGAACAATTTGATGGTTTGTACTGAACAATAGTTTTTAGGATTAAGGATCATGTATGATCCTTTGGACAATAGGTAGGATTGCAAATGGTGGAGGGATCCTCTGTTTGGGGGATGAAGCCATTGTGATCCTGCCGCCTTTATATTCCTGCACTACTTTGAACCTATTATCATGGACACCCTTTACCTACCCCAGCAGACGGGCCACGTATTGCTGGTAGATGCTCGGGGTAGGTAATTTTGACAACCTTTTAAGGGTTAATCTTTTGTTAATAAATAAAACCTTAATCTTTTGTCGCTTATCTTGTATTGTTATCTATTTTGTCTCTTTAATTCTCAATTGTTTTGATGTACACTTATTGAATAAGCAATTTTGAATAAGTCAGATTGAAAATATTTAGGACATGATCCATGATCAAATATCCTATAGTTAAAGAATCCCAAAAAGTAATATATTTTAAGGATCACAAGTTTAGTTATCAAATTTTAAGGGTTATTCAAATTAACAATGACTAGAATTAAAAATAGTTAAGGATTATACCTGAGGATCCAAGTTAGGATCCTAACCATAATCAGGATAACTATAAGATAAACCTTAGAGAGAAGTAAGGATCAAGGATCCCTAGTTGCTTATCTTCAAGGACCTGAAATAAAGCATAACTTGGGACTAAGCCAATATAAGATAAGAGTTAGCAACTGGGGACAAGCCCAAGGATAACTGGGGACAAGCCCAAGGATAACTGGGGACAAGCCCAAGGATAACTGGGGACAAGCCCAAGGATCGTATGTAAACTGGAGTATGGCCCTAACTGGCGACTATCCAAACTTAGTGACATGAAAATGCCAAAACCTTAGCTAACGTGAAAACGTTAGAAACCTTAGGAACGGATGTATGGTACGTCTACCATTATACGTAGGATCCTAGGTATAGCCAGTACAATGGAATTATCAGCCCCTAAAGCGAGTACTGGTCCCACTGCCTTGAACTATACTAGGATCATCATGCGCTACAGGCGGAACTGGGGTCAAGCCCAAATAACTGGGGTTAAACCCAAGGAACGGATTGCTTCTGCAGATAACCAATACTTTGCTAAGGATACCTGAACTTTCAAAACTTAAAATCACGTGAGAGATGGATAAAGGACACATGATCCTTACCCTTATATGAGAAAATAAAGAAATGAAATAGTTCAAGATTAGGATATTACCAAAGTAAGGATCACCGATACTTTAAGGATCCTTCAAGGATACCCCTAACGTAAGGATCATCTGTGCCATGAGGATCCTGCTCACATGAAAAATTTCTTCAAGTGGACAGCATTCCAAGCTCTTGGTAGCAAATCACCTTCCATGGTTAGCAATCTATATACCCCCTTTCCTGCTTCAGCTTCAATCAAATAAGGGCCTTCCCATTTTGGAGCCAATTTTCCATCAGCAGGATTGGTGGTATTCTGAAACGCTTTCCTTAATACCATATCTCCAACTTGAAACTTCCTGATCCTGACATGTTTGTTGTAAGCACCAGCCATTCTTTGTTGATAGCTGGCCATCCTTATCCTAGCCAGATCCCTGATTTCTTCAATAGTATCCAGGTCTTGACCCAAGTTCTCATCATTTTCCTCAGGATCACGGGTACTTGTTCTAGCAGTTGGAACCACCATTTCTGTTGGGATCACTGATTCTGCCCCAAATACCAAAGAGAATGGCGTTTGACCAGTAGCATTCTTAGGGGTTGTCCTATCAGCCCAAAGCACATAAGGTAGTTCTTCTGCCCATTTCCCTTTCTTGGATCCAAGCTTCTTCTTCAAATTGTTGATGATGATCTTGTTGGATGATTCTGCTTGTCCATTAGCTTGTGGGTGGACTGGTGTTGATGTTATCATCTTAATCCCCCAGCTGTCACAAAAGTTAGTAGTTCTGCCCCCAATAAATTGGGAACCATTATCACATATAATTTCAGAAGGAATACCAAATCTAGTTATAATATTTCTTTTAATGAAGGATATAACTTCCTTTTCTCTGACTTGGGCAAAAGATTTAGCCTCTATCCACTTGGAGAAGTAATCAGTCATAGCAAGCATGAATACTTTTCCACCAGGTGCCTTAGGGAGCTTACCAACTATATACATACCCCATCTCATAAATGGCCAAGAGGAGGATATAGGATGCAAAAATTCAGCGGGTTGATGAAGGATATTGCTGTGTCTCTGACAAGGATCACATCTCTTAACATACTCCACAGCATCTCTCTTCATGGTTGGCCAGTAGTATCCTATCCTCAGGATCCTTGAGAATAATGCCCTGCCCCCAGTGTGGTTTCCACAATCTCCTTCATGGAAATCTTTTAAAACTTCTTGGGTCTCAGGATCCTCAATGCATCTTAGGTATGGTCCTGCAAGAGATCGTTTATACAACATATTATTTAAAATTGTGAATTGAGATACCTTAAGTTTGAAAGCCCTAGGGTTTTCTCCTGTATGAATCTCTCCATGTTGTAAGTATCTCATGATTGGTGAGATCCATGATCCTGATCCTGAATGGGATTGAGTATCCTCACTAGGGATAATTGTAGAATTTTTTCCTATCTCCATAGCCACATGATCCTCGATAGCCGGGGTCAGGATATGGATAATAGGGATCTTGATATCCTCTGGGATCTTCAAAGATGATCCTAAGTTAGCCAATGCATCAGCTTCTGTATTTTCTTCCCTTGGTACCTGTGTCAAACTAAAGGAAACAAAGGAGAGTGCCAATTCTTTGACTATCTCTAAATATTTGGTTAGCTTTTCACCCTTAACAGCATAGGATCCATTAAAGTGGTTTGTAATTAACAATGAATCTACATGTACCTCAAGATACCTGATCCCCATATGCTTAGCAATTTGCAAACCAGCAATTAAGGCTTCATATTCAGCCTCATTGTTAGTGGTTTGGAACTCACAAGCTATAGAGTGGGGTATTATGTCCCCCTATGGCGATTTTAGTAGTATTCCAAGCCCTGTGCCTTTGACATTTGAGGATCCATCAGTATAGAGTATCCAAGGATCCTTGGTCTCCTCTAGCTGCTGGACTTCTAACTCAGCTTCTTTTTGTAAATCACTACTGAAATCAGCCACAAAGTCAGCTAATGCTTGGGATTTGATGGCTGTCCTAGGCTCATATCTTATATCATAGGCACTAAGCTTCACTGCCCACTTAGCCATCCTTCCTGACATCTCTGGTTTCCTGAGGACATTCTTAATTGGAAAATTAGTTTTAACAACAATAACATGAGTTTCAAAATAATGTCTCAACTTGGTAGATGCCATAATTAATGCAAGAATAAGCTTTTCAAGGTGTGAATACCTGGATTTGGCATCAAGTAAACTTTTACTTACATAATAGACAGGATGTTGTGTACCTTCATGATCCTTAACAAGGACCGCACTTACTGCTTTTGAGGATACTGCGAGATACAAGGATAGCACATCGCCTTTTTCTTGTTTCATCAAGGCCGGGGCTGAGGATAGGTAATCTTTGAGAGCTCTTAAGGCATTTTCATGCTTCTCAGTCCACTCAAATTTCTTGTTCTTCCTTAGGATATCATAGAATTCTTTGCACTTCTCTGAGGATTTGGATATAAATTTGTTCAAAGCTGCTATCCTGCCTGTTAGCCTTTGGACATCCTTAGCATTGGTCGGAGATTTGATATTCACTATTGTTTTGATTTGTTCTGGACTGGCTTCAATGCCTCTCTTTGTCACCATATATCCTAAGAATTTACCTGCTTTAACACCAAAGTGACATTTTGAAGGATTAAGCTTCATATTATATTTATCAAGGATATTGAATGCTTCCTCCAAGTCTCTTAGGTGGTCCTCAGCCTTTATTGATTTTACCACCATATCATCTATGTAAACCTACATAGTTTGTCCAATCTGATCCTTGAACATCATATTCACTAGCCTTTGATAAGTTGCACCTGCATTTCTTAGTCCGAACGGCATAGCAATATAGCAGTATATACCAGTTGGAGTCATGAAGGCTGTATCCCCTTGATCGGATGGTTCCATTTGGATTTGTTGAAATCCAGATGAATCATCCATAAAAGTTAACAGTTCATGACCCGCAGTTGCATCCACCATGGAGTCAATGTGGGGTAATGGGAAAGGATCCTTGGGATATGCCTTATTTAAATCTGTGAAATCGACACATACCCTCCACTTTCCATTTTTCTTTTGAACAACAACCACATTGGCCAACCATCTTGGATACTTGACCTCTCTAATCATACCTGCCCGGAGCAATTTCTCTACCTCTTCCTGGATAATGGCATTTCTTTCCGGTGCAAACTTTCTTCTCCTTTGATGGATTGGTTTGAAGGACCTATCAATGCCAAGTTTGTGAGTGATTACATCTTTAGATATACCTGTCATGTCTTCATGTTTCCATGCAAAGGTAGTCTTTCTCCTTTTGAGGAAGGATACGAGGTCTTCTTTCATTTTGCCAAGGATCCCTGATCCGATATAGATTTTGGATTCATGATCATGAGGATCCATGAGGATTTCTACCACATCCAGCTCTCTTGCCTCCAAGACATCTCTTGGAGGATACTTTGATTGCTATTGCTCCCTTGACTTTGAGGCTGGTTTCATCGATGAAGTATAGCAATTCTTAGCCTCCTGCTGATCACTATCAATCTTGACTATTCCCCAAGGACTAGGGAGCTTCACACATTGATGGTAAGTAGATGGGACTGCCTTCATATCGTGTATCCAGGGCCTGCCAAGGATAACATTACAACAAGATAAACAGTCAATAACACAAAATTTTTGATAAGAATGTAGGCCTTCGATGTATATTGGGAGCTTAATGTCCCCCAGGGTATTCTTAGTTTCGCCACTAAATCCCACGAGCACGGAGGATCTTGGTATGATATCTGACTCAGGGATACCCATCTTCTTTAGAACATCAAGCTGGATAATGTTCACTGAGCTTCCTCCGTCTATAAGGATCCTGCGGACAAAATGGTTAGAAATGAAAAGAGTAATAACTAAACCATCGTGATGAGGATCCTGGATATCAACACGATCATCCTCATCAAAGGTTATGACTTTTCCTTCGGAGACACTTGATGTTCGAACGGGTCTTTCTCCATTATCCATTTTAGTTTCCTTTGCATGCCTTTTAGCTGCTGAGAAGGATGTGCCGCAAATGTCTGATCCTCCAGAAATAAAGTTTATTACTTGTGCATCTGCTGGAGGGGCCGGAGCTTTCTCAGGGATCCTTTCAGGATCCTGATTCCTTGACTTTTTTCTACCCTACAATTCTTTTAGATGCCCCTTGCTCAACAAGTATCCAATTTCCTTTCTTAGTGCAATGCATTCTTCTGTGAGATGCCCAAAATCTTCATGGTATGCACACCACTTTGATTTATCTTTCGTTGCAGCTGGTCTGTCATTTTTTCTGGGCCATCTGGCTTTATCACCTAGATTCTGCATCGCAAGGATTAGTTCATTGTTATCAACAGAAAAACAATATTCAGAGATTGGAGGATAATCCTCATCATCCTCTTCCTGATCAACAGTATGCACGTTCTGGTTATCAGATCTGTTATAGGATCTGAACTTGTTGTTCTTGAATGAGGATCCTTGCTTCTCTTGCTTTGAGGATCCTGCTAACCTCTCCTGGATCCTTTTTTCATCCTCTAGCCGGATGAACCTAAGGGCCCGGGTCCTTACCTCATCTAGGTTCCTGCATGGTGTCATAACAAGATCATATTAGAATAACGAATCCCTAAGCAATCCCATTTTAAAGGCTTCAACAGCCGTAGCTATATCCAGATTAGGAATATCTAAGGATTCTTTACTAAATTTAGTGATATAATCCCTTAATGATTCATTATGACCCTGGGTTATCCTATATAGATCACTAGTTAATCGTTCAAATTTTCTACTACAAGAAAACTGATTATTAAATAGGTTAACTAGATTAGCAAATGAGGTAATAGAGTAGGGGGAAGACTTAGCAGCCATTTGAGAGCTGATCCAGTAAGAGTGGATCCAAATCCCTTGCACAGACACGCTTCCTTTAACCTTTCTGGGATTGGATTAATCTCCATCCTTTCCCTGTATTGAGCTATGTGTTCCTCAGGATCCGTTGAACCATCATACAACTTCATGGTTGGTACATGGAACCTCTTGGGTATCTCAGCATCACAGATTGGTGGTGCAAAACGAGATATCTTGTGGCTCCCATCTGCAATCTCTGGGATAGGCTTGACCACTCCTGGAACATTTGATATCATATCCTTCAACTTTTGCAACTCCCTGGCCATGGCGTGGTTGATACCTGGATCCTGCATAAGGCCATGGTTAGTAGTATAAGAATTATTAAAAGTGTTACCTCCCATTGGATTCAAATTAGGAAGAATGGATGTTAATCCATATTGTTGGGGCTCTGGAATGACCGATGGACCAGTAGAAGCAATGGTTTGCATTGGAATGAAATCTCCTTGATGGACATCTGAACTTCCTGTTTGCAAACTCCTCAAGGATCCTGGCATCTGGAAGGATCCCTGAAACTGGGACGATCCTGGAACAAAGGATGATCCTTGAACCTGGGATGATCCTGGAACAAAGGAGGATCCTTGAACTTGGGATGATCCTGGAACAAAGGAGGATCCTTGAACCTGGGATGATCCTGGAACAAAGGAGGATCCTTGAACCTGGGATCATCCTGGAACAAAGGAGGATCCTTGAACCTGGAATGATCCTGGAACAAAGGAAGATCCTTGAATATGCTGCGCTCCTGAGTATCCTCCTGAATTCATGAAGGATCCCATATGCTGAGGATAGGATCCTGCTGGCTGGAAATATGAACCTGATGCCTGGGTCACTGTTGTTGCTCCGTAGTGCACTCCTTTTGGTCCACCCACATATTGAACATCTGGAACCACTGATGGCTGAGAAGTAATCACCGGAGTATCAAAATTCAAAGATCTGGGCACCAGTGGGGAATGATCCTCTGCCGTTTTCTTTTGTTTCTTGAGATCTCCGATTTCTTTGAGAATCCTTTCATTAGTCTTATCATGTTGCTGTATATGATCCTTCATCTGCAAAATCATAGTAAACATGTCACTAGTAGTGGGAGTGTAAGAAGCAGAAGAAGTTGGAGGTTTGGAGAAAATGGGAGTTGGTTTCTTCTCAGCATTTTTCTGAGATCCAGCAGGTGGTGGAGGCAAAGGTGGAATGCCCTGAGATGAATTGACCGCAGACATTGCAGTAGAGGTATTCTTCAATGATGAAGCCATGTATTTGTATGCAATGAACCGGAATGATCACCAACAGAAAAACTTCTTAGGAATGAAGCACCAATTGCCCCACGGTGGGCGCCAAACTGTTTTGGTCAAAAATTCTGATGAGGATAATGCAAACAAACTCTCTGTTACGGGGTATGATGCTTGAATTACTTTGTAGCAATAAGGATCACTATGAAAAATAAATAACAAGTGACACAAGGTTTATACGGGGAAAAAGCCCTTGATCAAGAGTTGATCTCCTGCACAAAAAACCCCGGGTGATGGAAACTACCGATCACCAAGCTCAAATAACTCAGTAAATGTTTACAACTTCGGATAGTAACGAGCTAGGTACAAGGATCACTATGGTGAAATGTGTAAAAGTGAGCGAAAACTGTTAAGTGTTTGCCGAAAGCTTCAAGAGTGCAATTGTACGAGAGTGTGTGTAGCTGAAAATGACTAAGTGTCCTAATTACTAGCTCGTCACCCCTTTAAAAATAGAAGTTAACTACGCTAACAAACTATCCGACTTTTGTGCCATGCTCCCACGTTCTCCACAACGTCCATTTCCAGTCAAACGGTTGCGAAATACCCGTGGAATATTCAATAGTAACGTTGCCAAGACCAAGTCAAGCTTATTACTCCTACAAAATAATACGAAACACAAACAAACAATCGTTAGTATGAGGATCCTTAAGGTGATCCATGATCCTGATCCTGAAGCTCTTCTGAGGATCACTATCTGTCACAGAAGTAAGGATCATTTATTAGGATAACAAATAAGGATCACTAATTGTTAGAAAATCCTCCCCTAACACTTAGGAACTTTTAGATTCATACAGCAACCATGTGTGAGCACACTTGTGAGTGACTGTAGCATTACAGGGGATAATCTCTAAATATCCAGGAGATAGATCCTTAATATTCTGGGGATAAACCCTGAGTATACTAGGGATAAACCCATGTTTTCGTGCGCTACAGGAGGGAGTGTATAAACTCCAAGACTTAGAAAGGTGAAAACCTTTAAACTTTAGAGAGTATGAAAATACCCTTTCGTGAGAGAGGGTGATCAATCCTCGTATACCTTAGGGATCCAGGAAATAGCCAATAATAACAAAATTGTCAGCCACTTTTACATGAACTGGTCCCGCTATCTTGAACTATTCCCGGATAACTTGCGCTCCAGGCGGGGTGTTTAAACCCAATTCGAGAGAAAGGAGAATACCTTTAAACCTTCGAAGGGATCAGAAACCCTTAAACGTGAGAGAGGGGGCCAATCCTCTAATCTTTCGGTTCATCTTGAGTACATATCCTGGAGTAACATCCTAAAGCATATCCTACAAAACACCTTCAAAGTAAGGTGGGTGTTAGCTTGGCTAACACCCCTTCCATGCTTAAGTCAGTATTGGGTTTCAACAAATAATAAATCATATAAAAAGGAAACAAAATTCATACCATCTTGAGTTACAAATTAAATTCTAAACTCACTTGAAATAAAGCTTAAGGTGTATAGCATTCCAGGATCTTGGTAACATATCTCCCTGCATATTCTTGAGTCGGTATGCTCCTTTCCCAGATTCTGACTCGACTTCATAAGGTCCTTCCCACTTCGGGGCCAGCTTCCCATCAGCAGGATTAGTAGTATTCTGAAAAGCCTTTCTTAACACCCAATCTCCAACTTGAAACCTTCTAGTACTTAGATTTTTGTTATATGCTCTGGACATCCTCTGTTGATATGCTGTCATCCTTAGCTTTGTTGCATCTCTTGTTTCATCAACAGTATCTAATTCTTGGCATAAAGCTTCAGGATTGTTCTCGGGGTCCCGCGGGTTTGATCTTGTTGTACGTATCACCATCTCTGTTGGGATTACTGCTTCTGTTCCGAATACCAAGGAAAATGGGGTTTGCCCAGTTGCACTCTTCACCGTTGTCCTATCAGCCCATAGGACAAATGGTATTCTTCTGCCCATCTCCCCTTTTTAGCACCTAATTTTTTCTTCAAATTGTTGACAATTATTTTGTTTGAGGATTCTGCTTGTCCGTTTGCTTGAGGATGTACTGGAGTGGATGTAATCATCTTGATTCCCCAACTTTTGCAAAAATCGGTAGTCCTCTTACTGATAAACTGAGAGCCATTATCACAAATTATCTCAGCTTGTATCCCAAATCTAGTCAGGATATTCCTCTTGATGAAGGATACCACTTCTTGATCCCTGACTTGGACAAAGGCTTCAGCTTCAACCCACTTGGAGAAATAATCTGTCATTGCCCGCATAAAAACTTTTCCTCCTGGAGCCTTTGGAAATTTTCCCACTACATCCATATCCCACTTTATGAATGGCCAAGGGGAAGCAATGGGATATAATGGCTCAGCAGGTTGATGTAGTATATTGCTGTGCCTCTGACATGCGTCACATCTTCGAGCATATTCTGCAGCATCTTTCCTCATAGTCAGCCAATAGTATCCCGTTCTTAGCACCTTTGAGGACAATGATATGCCCCTAGTATGGTTGCCACAGTCTCCTTCATGTATATCCTGAATTACCTCCTTGGTTTCAGGATCCTCCAAGCATCTTAAGTATGGACCTGCAAGAGACTTCTTATACAAAACATTATGTATAATAGTAAAATGAGATACCTTCATCCTGAAAGCCTTAGGATTCTCATCCTTTGGGATTTCTCCTTTTTTAAGGTATTTCATGATTGGAGCCGTCCACGATTCAGGATTCTGTTCAGGATACCCATCATCAGGATCCTGGACACTTGCTACTTCCTTATCCTGAGACTTGAAGTGTTCCATCGCAGGATACAGGATATGTAGTATTGGTATTTGGGTTCCTTCTGGTATCCTGACTGATGATCCCAAATTTGCCAAAGCATCTACCTCAGCATTATCCTCCCTTGGTACCTGTTCAAGTGTAAAAACATCAAAATATCCTGCTAATTTTTTGATAATTTCAAGATACTCGATTAACCTTTCCCATTTGACTGCATAGGACCCATTGAAATTGTTAGTAATTAATAAGGAATCAACATACACTTGCAAACATTTAATGTTCATATTCTTAGCTAATTCTAATCCTACAATCAAGGCTTCATATTCTGCTTCATTATTAGTGGCAGGAAATTCACACCTAATAGCCTGGGGTAGTATGTCCCCCTGTGGCGATTTTAGTAGTATACCTAATCCTACACCTCTTACATTAGATGCACCATCAGTATATAACGTCCAGGATTCTAAAGTTTCTCCTAGTTGTTGTACTTCTAGGTCTACTTCATTTTGAATATCACTACTAAAATAAGCCACAAAGTCTGGTAGAGCCTGAGACTTTATAGCATTTCTAGGTTCATATACTAGATTATAGGCACTTAATTTTACTGGCCACTTAGCCATTCTACCTGACATCTCAGGTTTCCTAAGCACATTTTTAACAGGATAATTAGTTTTAACATGAATCCTATGCATCTCAAAATAATGTCTAAGCTTAGTTGATGCCAAAACTAGGGCTAATATCAAATTCTCTAAGTGTGAATATCTAGTTTCAGCATCTAACGAACTTTTACGAACATAATAGACAGGATACTGCTGACCTTCATGATCCTTTACCAAAACAGCACTTACTGCATTCCCTGATACTGCAAGATACAGGGATAATGGTTCACCATCCTTGGGCTTCATCAATAAAGGTGCAGTTGAAAGATATTGTTTTAATTCCTGTAAGGCTGCTTCATTCTTTTCTCCCCATTCGAATTTTTTATTCTTCTTCAGGATATCGTAGAATTCTTTGCATTTCTCTGAGGAACATGTTCAATGCTGCTACTCATCCTGTTAATCTTTGCACATCTTTCATGTTGGATGGTGACTTGATATCCGGGATGGCTTTTATCTTTTCTGGGCTTGCTTCTATCCCCCTTTTAGTTACCATATATCCTAGAAACTTTCCTGCCCCCACTCTGAAATGGCATTTAGCAGGATTCAGCTTCATGTTATACTGGTCCAGGATATCAAATGCTCCTTCAATATCTCGGAGATGATCCTCAGCCTTCTTGGACTTTACCACCATATCATCAATGTATACCTCCATGGTGTCCCCCAGATTTCTTTAAACATCGTGTTCACCAATCACTGGTACGTTGCACCTGCATTTTTCAAATGAAAAGGCATAACAATATAACAGTAAATACCTATTGGTGTCATAAAAGCAGTTTCCTCCTTGTCTAAAGGTTCCATTTGGATCTGTTGGAATCCTGAGGATGCATCCATAAAGGTTAGCATTTCATGACCGGCAATTGCGTCCACCATCGAATCTATATGAGGCAGAGGAAATGGGTCTTTAGGGCATGCTTTGTTCAAGTCTGTCTAATCTACACAAACTCTCCATTTCTCATTCTTCTTTTGAACTACGACCACATTTGCTAGCCACTTGGGAAATTTGACTTCCCTAATCATCCTGGATTTCAGCAATCTTTCAACCTCTTCCTGTATAATTGTGTTTCTTTCAAGAGCAAACTTCCTTCTCTTTTGCTGAATGGGATTGAAAGAACTGTCAATTCCAAGCTTGTGTGTTATAATATCCTTAGAAATACCTGTCATATCCTCATGCTTCCTTGCGAACGTAGACATCCTGCATTTCAAAAAGTTAGTTAACTGACTTTCAATATCCTGAGGGGTATTGGTTTCTATGAGCACCGAGATATCTGGATTATCCTGATTCAGGATAATTTTCTTAACATCTTGCTCTAAGGCTTCCATGATATCCTGGGCTCGTATCTTTAGTTGCTATCCTGCTTTAGGCTTCGTTGAAGACTTCATTGAGGAAGAATAACATTCTTTTGCCTCTTGTTGATCAGTTTCCACCTTAACAACCCCCCAATGAGTAGGAATCTTGATACGCTGATGATAGGTTGACGGAACAGCCTTCATATCATGAATCCATGGTCTACCCAATATAATATTGTAGCAGGATAATGAGTCCATGACACAGAATTGTTGCATTGAATTTACTCCTTCAACATATACTAGTAGCTTTATCTCTCCCACAGTATTCTTAGCCTCTCCACTGAACCCTACAAGTACAGTGGACTTTGAAGTGATTTCCATTTGGGAAATATTAATCATCTTTAGTGTTTCCAGCTGAATAATGTTGACAGAGCTGCCGTTGTCCCCCAATATCCTACGCACAAAATGATTAGCAACATACAAAGTGATTACCAAACCATCATGATGAGGATCCTGAATGCTATCCCGATCATCATCATCATCAAATGTTATTACTTTATCAGTTGTGAGGGTTGTCATTCTGGTCGGCTTGTCCCCCTTTTTTGCTTTAGCCTCCTTTGCATGTCTTTTTGCTGCAGAGTAAGAGGTTCCACAAATGTCGGATCCACCTGAAATAAAGTTAATTATCTTGGCATCTGCGGGAGGTGATGCTGCTCGTTCAGGATCCTTCTCAGTATCCTGATCCTTATTTTTCTTCCTCCCCAGAAGATCTTTCAGGTATCCTTTGCTCAGCAGGTAGCTTATCTCCTTCCTCAGAGCTATGCAATCTTCTGTCACATGTCCGAAATCCTCATGGAAAGCACACCATTTGGATTTATCCTTCCAATCAGCCTTTTGCTGGTTCTTTCGTGGCCATCTCGCTTTATCTCCCAAATCCTGCATGGCATACATTAGTTCGGGTACACTAATAGAAAAACAATATTCTGATAATTCAGGATAATCTTCAGGCTCCTCATCTTCAACAGCATTCACTTTCTTGCTGTCATTTCTGTCATATGGCTTATATGAGGATTCTGATTTCCTGTTAGTTGATTCGTATGTCGATGATGAATTCATCCTCTCTTGCATTTTCTTGTCGTCTTCAAGTCTGATATATCTCAAGGCTCTGTTCCGAGCTTCATCAAAGTTCCTGCAGGGATTCATTACAAGATCCTGATAAAACTGGGAATCCTTTTGTAACCCCATCTTGCATGCTTGGACTGTTGTAGCAACATCAAGATGTGGGATGTCCAAGGATTCCCTGCTAAATTTGTTCACATAATCCCTTAGGGATTCTTGAGCTCTCTGTGTTATCCTGTAGAGATCACTGGTTAGTTTTTCAAAACTTCTACTGCAAGAAAATTGACTATTAAACAAATTAACCAAATGAGCAAATGATGTAATTGAATGAGGTGGAACATTTAGAAGCCACTTCAAGGCTGATCCTGTTAGAGTAGAGCCGAATCCCTTGCAGAGGCATGCTTCCTTAAGCTCTGGTGGAATGAGGTTAATCTCTATTCTCTCCCTGTATTGAGCAATATGTTCCTCAGGATCCGTAGTTACATCATAAAGCTTCATATTGGGGGTTTGAAATCTTTTTGGAATTTCAGCATCACATATAGGATATGCAAACCGGGATATCCTGTGACTATCCTGGGATACTTCAAGAATGGGCTGAACGACTCCAGGTACACTGGATATCATATCCTTTAACTTCTGAAGCTCCCTTAAGAGTGCTGACGTCACACCTGTATCCTGCAAAGATCCAAAACTGTTAGCAGAAGGAGTATAAATATTATTAGTCACGTTACCAGTTTGGTGATTCCGGCCATATCCTGAGCCCCTCATAGTTGATACCCTGACTGATGAAGGTATCTCAGGAGTATGACTCTGCGAATGGCTTGGTATAATATTGCCCTGGTTATCCTCAGTGTATACTGCCGAGCTGAAGTTTAATGCTCTGGGCTGCAAGGGAGTAACAGTATCCTCAGCAGGCCTGTTTGAGTTAGATTTCAAGAGTTGTATCTCTCTTATCAGCATTTGGTTGGTCTCCTGTTGTTGCTTCATCTGATCCTGTATACTACCAAACAAAGTTAGAATTTCATCATTAGAAGCCATAATAGGAGTTCTCCTTGAGGCAGAAGATCCATGGATATTCTGAGTAGGAACAATATCCCGAGATGTATGAGTTTCAACCCTCCTCGGAGGAGCTTGAGGCTGTGATGAAGCTTGCGTCCTTGGAGGTGGTAGGAGCACCGAATCAATTGTTGCAGAAGTTGTAGTAGACATGGTAGAAGAGCTCATGTTTGATTTTGAGGCCATTGAAAATAGTGTAGCAAAAAGTTTCGAAAAAAGAAAACCAAGTAAAGATTTTAGCAAGGTTTTTAATATGAATAGCACCACTTGCCCCACGGTGGGCGCCAAATTATTTTGGTCAAAAATTACCTAAGTAATTTAGTGATCAAATTAGTTTTGTGAGGTAGTGTGCTAACAATGTGTATCGAAAATGTACTCGTTTAGTTGTTTGCAAATAATAGTTTGAGGATATGGCTCAGGATACCGAGCTTTGTCAATAATCAAACAATGAGCAGAAAGGTAAAGAATGACACGAGATGTACGAGGAAAGCCCTTGATCAATCTAGATTGCCGGCATAAAACCTCGGGAGCTGACAATCGCAACTGCCTTGTTCTTTTTATTACTTCAAACTTTAGGATACAGTGCAGGATATCGTACGGATCAGCTAAGTGTTACAAGGAATTTCGAGTGTAAGTGTTAGTGATTGCGAGTGATTGTAGCTAGTAGAGAGCAAAAGTGTGTGAAAAATTGTGTGTCTCTATCGATATGTACATTCCTTTATATAGTAAGATGGAAATAACAAACTATCCTATAAAATCGGGATGCTTGGAATATTCCTTCCGATACGTTCAAGACCCCTTCTTCCGGCTTCAACGTCTTCTTTTCAACTGAATAGCCCGAGTCTCCAGGAGAAGCAGTCCACTCGAACGTTATAGACCTGCCATGCTAATCTGCACGTGAATAATTAGTAACTACCAGGATACTGCATCAGGATGTTACCAATATCCTGATCCGGTATCCTGGTCATAAACAAAAGTAATAAAGTCAGGATATAATTCAGGATATGGGTTCAGAAAACCATCCATAACAATGTTTATCATATTTCAACAAATTTTATTAAAACTGCAGAAAGGCAATTTAACACAAAATTAAAAGGCATTTAATCTGATTCGGTTGGGGAGTTTCGCAACCTTACTTCATTTTGTAATAATCTTGTCATAATACATCGACGCTCTTATCCTCATACAAGTGAACAAAATGGGAATGTCAAGCGTCGTCATCGTCATGTTGTGGAAACCATACTTGCTCTTCTAGCTCAGTCTCACCTTCCTGAATGATTTTGGCACTATGCCTTCGAAACAGCTGTTTACCTCATCAATCGTCTTTCATCTCGAGCCTCCTCCAACAAGTCACCCTTTGAATATATTCCTAAACGTAAACCAAATTACTCATTTCTTCGGGTTTTTGGATGTTTATGGTTTCCTTACCTTCGACTGTACAATAGTTAAATTAATTTTTGATCGACTCTATGTGACTTCCTTGGCTACAGCCCTATTCACCATGGTTATCGGTGGTTTGACACAACCAAGCAACGAGTTTACATTACCTGACATGTTTGTGTCAATGAACATATGTTCCCTTACCATGAACTACTTAACACCTCTTCCCTGTCCCACACTAACACGCCATACGTTTCCATCTACCCCGAACATATCCCAACCGAAACTGCCCTAACCACACCTATTACAACCAACCCTAATCCACCCGACCCAACAGCCACCAACCAGACCGATCCCACATCAGTTGAACCCCACTCCTATCCACAACCTTCAACCTCAGACCAACCTAACCATTCACCAAGACTTCGGCCTTCCAACCTTAGACCTAATCCTAAACTAACCTCTAGATACATTCTCGTTGCCTATATGGCCAACACTTTACCTAACCTACCCATTGAACCGACCTCATTTACCGTTGTCAACGCATCTTTGGAATGGCGTCATGCCATGACTGAAGAGTTGGAGGCCCTTCATAAGAATGGGACTTGGTCATTAGTTCCTCCTGTTAAGAATGCGAATGTGATTGATTGTAAATGGGTATACATGTTGAAACAGGTCCAGGTGGGAAAATAAGCCATTATAAGGCACAATTCACTATAAAAAGTTTTCATCAACGGGTTCAGGCTGGAGTTAACTATCATGAAAAATTTAGTTCGGTTGTTAAACCGACCACTATTCATACTATTTTATCTGCGGATGTCACTAATAAATGGTCATTTCGTCTACTAGACGTTCATAATGCATTTTTGCATAGTGATATTCAAGAAACTGTTTATATGAATCAACCTCTTGGCTTTGTTGATTCTACCAAACCAGATCATGTGTGTTTAATTGATAAGTCCTTATATAGGCTCAAACAAGCCCCTAGAGCGTGGTTCACTCGGTTATCTATGACACTTTAGCAACTTGTTTTTCTGGGTCCAAAACTATTCTGGCATTATTCATACTCAACATGCATGGCACCATCGTGGATATCATCATTACTGGTAATCAACCTCAAGTTGTTACTAATATCATTAGCCGTCCTAGTTCTTTGTTTGTAGTTAAAGATCTTGGTCGGTTGAACTATTTCTTAGGAATTGAGGTGGTACATCATCGTGAAGATTTGATTCTTTCTTAAAGAAAATATATTTTGGATGTCATATACCGAGCTGGACTATCACAGTGCAAACCCGTTGCTGCCCCTATGAGTACTTCTCATGTTCTACTTCCTCATGACAGTCCTCTTCTTTATGATCCCTCACGGTATCGTCAGACAGTTGGTGTACTTTAGTATCCTACATTATCTCACCCAGACATTGATTTTGCAATCGACAAAGTGTGTCAATTTATACATGTCCCGACTGAAAATCATTAGGCAGCCGTGAAACGAATCTTGCGATAACTTAATGGCATGGCTCAACTTGGATTGCTATTCCATTATGACTCCGGTTCTCAATTACATGCCTTTTCCGACTTATATTGGCACTAGGAGGTATAGGCATACTCAGATTTTGATTGAGTTGGTTGCCCTATCGATCGTCGATCCACAATGGGATATGTTTTATACTTCGGCTAAAATCTTATCTCATATACTGCACGTAAACAACGAATTGTATCTCGATCTTCAATAGAGTCAGAATATAAGGTAATCGTTGATACTATTGCAGAACTAATATGATTGAAATGTCTTCTTCAAGAACTTGGAATAGTTAATCGGTCATCAACACTTTGGTGTGATAATCTCGGTGCAACCTATCTTTCTGCAAATCATGTGATGCACATACAAAACATGTGGAGGTAGATTTCCATTTTGTCCTTGAACAAGTTACTCAAGGAAAAATGAATGTAAAGTTTATCTTGACTAATGATCAAATCGTTGATGTCTTTACCAAACCCTTATCTTCTTAGATATTCTTATCATTACAGTCCAAGTTGCAGGTCGTTCCTCACCCTCAACTTGGGGGGAATGTTAGACAAGTGATTAAGTTAAATTATTTTATAATAGAGGATATTAGAATGTAACTTATTTATCTATATACCCATTGTAATAGTAATTATTATTCAATAAAAACAATTCTTTGGTTTGATACACTATATATATATATATATATATTTATATATATATATATAGAGAGAGAGAGAGAGAAAGTATACCGTACAATATGTCTTAACGTACATTACGTACGCGAGGTGTCACACCCCGATATTTCCACGTATTACCGGTGTAAACTGACGTATTTTCCAAAAGGCTAAATGCAGGTACTATACGTAATAGGCTGGCTACTCCAGGCATCAATAATCAAGTCTCGCAAGCTTTAGATGTTTAAGTCTGTTGAACGATATTATCTTTTTGTTTAAGATCCGCCTGTGGATCCTTCTTACATTCCGTTGTAATATTTGATATTACTTTGAATCGGATTGTAATATATTTATCTTTTGCTTCCGCTGTGCATTTATACATTGTGTTGTTTGACTATGATGATATCAACTACGTCACGATAATCCCCCACCGGGCCCACCGGTGAAACGTGGAAATATCGGGGTGTGACAGGTTGGTATCAGAGCCAACATTGAGTGAATTAAACACTAGCTTTTTGTGTTTAATCTCAAGGACACATTAGCACATTCCTTGACCTTCTGAGTCTAGACTTAACATAGGAATATTCTCAATCCTCATCTGGAAATTTTGCTTCCAATTTTTATATATTGGATACGTCGCCAAGCGAAGAAGCCGTAATAGGAATTCTCCACACCCGGAGCCTTGAATTGCTGATCTTCGTACAGCGGCTAGGATGAAACGTGTAACCAAGGAGAAAGCATTCGGAAATAAAACGAAGAAGAAACTCCTTTTGCTGAAGATCGTTTCCTTAAAAGTCTTTATAAAGATATTTATCTTTTAGTCCCTTCGAGGACAACACTATTCCTTTCAAGTCCCGCTTAGGGCAACCTTGAACTTTTTTAAATTTTATAGTGGAATGACTAAATATTCATCCTAATCAGGAAATATGAAATAAATAAGAAATAATATTTCCTTTTATAAGATCTACCATTATAATAAAATGGCAAAATCTAAAAAGGGCAAGACCTAGCCTTGTGTCATTATTAAGACCCGGCCAAGATGGCAGTTCCTCAATTTAGGTTCAGATCCTTATTAACATCCTGAGTTAGTGTTGGTGCATGTTTTGTGACAACAGCTTAATAGTTTGTTTATTTAGTCTTTGGATATTTTGTATTGGGCTTAGCATTATTGGTTAGGGAGCTATTTAGTGTAATGGGCTTGGAGAATGGCCTGGCCCAGACCAAAGCCTATGTGCAAACCTTGTCCTATATAAACAAGGCTTGGCATAAGGGTTGGAGTTACACACTTGAGACATTTTGGGACATTGTTAGAAATCTATAGAGAGTGGCTAGGAGATTTCTTGAAGGTCTTGAATTGATTGTAAACTTAGTGTTGGATAATCAATAGAAGACCGGATTGAAAGTGTATCTGTTCTTGATTATTGTTCTACTCGTTTTCTGTGAAATCTGATCTAGAGGATTCCGCACTCTAGGTTGGATAGACGATTCTGTTACGATCCATACGGCTCACGGGACCTACAATTGGTATCAGAGCTTTCGACTCTTGATTTGCTTGGTTCAGAATCGTTTCTGCAGAAAATCGGCATTTTTGGACGTGTTTGGAGGCTGTTCTTGAGTGCTGCTACTGATTTCGGATAGAATTCAAGCATTTCAGACCATTACTGATCAAAAAGGCTTGGATTTCGGACCAAAAATCAGTCATTTCGGATCATACAGCATCATTTCAGACCAGAAACAAGCATTACGGATTCATAGGCTTGCATTTCGGACCATTACGGATCTTCACACTGCATTTCGGATTCAGACTGTTGCATTTCGGATGTCCTGACTTGCAAGGATCAGTTGGCTGCATTTCGGAACAGATTCCGGACAAATCAAGGGATTACGGATCATTACGGATTAAACAGCTGCATTTCGGACAATAATAACTTGCATTTCGGATCCATTTGAAGGATTACGGACAATTTCGGATCTAAAGAATCCATTTCGGACCGGTTAAGGTTGATTTCTGACCAGACTGTCCCATTTCGGACAAGTGTGGTTCATTTCGGACAAAGGTGGAACTTTTCTGGGCTTGCGTAAGAATAATTTCACAGTTTCACGTTTAGAAAATTATCCGCACCTCGTCTCAGAAAACCGTTTGCACCGTTAAAATCCTTGGATTTCTAGGGTAAAAAAAAAGACTCTGGAAAATCCGGATATAGGTTTTCGACATTTTATATCATTGGAATCGTAATTTCGAGACGAATCTAACGGTATAATTTGATAAAAACAGTTTTCGGATAATATTTGTACGGTTTCATCAGCTCGCTTACGGTAAAAGCTCGCCAAGGACCAGTAGAGAAGTTAGATTTGGATTTTGACACAGGTTACCAAAATTCATTTGAACTTTTACGCTGCGTGATGGCTAAGATGAACAATGGAAGTGAAGCTGTAAAGAATTGGCCAAAGCTTAAAAACATCAAAGAATATGCCGACTGGAAAGAGAAGTTTGAGGCATTTGTGAAAGGTGAAGATACGAGAATGTGGTGTTGTATGATTGATGGATATGTTGCTCCTACACGCCGTGTTGAAGGAAGGGCAAGAGTAATTTCTTATGAGAAGATGGATGAATCTGAGAAACAGTTGGTTGATGCTGAGAAGAAAGCTTTCGCAGCAATAAAGATGTCCTTGCCTGAGGGTGTTAAACATACTTTCAAGACGTATGGGACTTCTAGAGAGCTGTGGGAAGCTTTGGAAAAACGTTATCAGATCTCTTCCAAAGTAAATTCTTGTGATCAAGCATTGGTAGCTGAGCTTGCAGCGGTGACGATAGGAGAAGGAGCTACTGAGATAGAAGAGAAGAAGAAAGCAGAGAAGGAGACTGCTGAGAAGAAGGATGCAGAAGTTTCAAAGGGCATGAAGGATGTGAATGGACTTACATCAGAGGTGAAGGTATCATCAGAATCTGTAAGTCATACATGTCTTAATTGCACTGAACTACAGGGTAAAGTTGACAGACTATCGGAGCAAAACAAAATTCAGTCAGCTGAATTAGAAAAGTTAAAAGAGTCAAATGTTCTTTTGATTAAACGAGAGTCAGATTGTTTAGAAAAACTCAAATCAAATGAACAAGAAATCAGTAGTTTAACAAGCAAAGTCAATGAACAATTACAGATCATTGATTTGGCTCGTGAAACTCTGAAAGAAAAGACTAACGAGCTTTCAGAGAAGTGCACAGAATTGGCTGATGCACAAGCCAAAATTGTTGAACTTCAGGGGAAGTTAAACAATTTTGGGAATTCTTCGTTAGTCAGGACTCAAATTCAAAAAGGTTTAAAAAGAAGTAATGATAAAACAGGGGTGGGGTTTACTAAAGCTTCATCTTCTGGAAATCAAGACTACTCTTTTCTACCAAAAGAAGAAATCTAATAGATTTTGTAACCACTGCACAAGAGGTAGTGGATCCGATAGCTGTGGACTTGCCAAATAGTCCAGTTTCTTTGAAAGAATCTGTTGGGTCTAACAGTACACCTCATAAAGTGGATGAGGATACTGAAGACAAAAAGGCCAACACATTTAAAAAGGGATCAAACAAAAAGAAAACTTATAAGAAAATATCATGTTTTAAATGTCACAACAAAGGGCATGTGGCGAGTTGTTGTCCTTTGAAGAAAGGTAAACAAAAGGTTGATGAGGTTAATGACGGGATTCAGGTTGGGTCAAACAATAGTGTAAAAACAAGTTGTCAGACAAAGAAACCTAAATCTTAATCAAAACCCTCAACTTCGAAAAGGTTTGATAGACCAAGAAGTATTTCTCCACAATTTAGTCATAATAATGGTAAATCAAATCAATTTCAAAGTCAAAATAGAAATTTTGGATATCAAACTCGATACCAAACTGTTGGTAATCGAAATTTTCAACAAAGAAATGGACATAGGGGTTTTAGTAACTCAAATGTTCAACAACATCCAAAATTTTTCCAAAATTCATGGTATAATAATGGGAGAAGCAGGTATCCAGAAAATCCACTGAAGTGTGATGGATATTGGATGGATGTTCCTGTAATGGATGAATTTGGAAAACCCAAGACTATCAGGGCTTGGGTTCTAAAGTCTAACTGAGTTGTTGAGTGAATGCAGGATGACCAAGAAGGACTGTTGATGTGTTCGACAGTGGTTGTTCCTGTAAAGCATCTGAGGTGAATAGTAGGTTAACATGGGTAACGAACTATTTACTTCTGTGATTATTTATGTTTATTCTAAACTTAAAACGTGAAAAACTGTAGTCAGGTTAAGGTGGGAGTTTGTTTGTGTTTAAATTTATGTTTTTGAAACTTACTCCATGAAAACAAAAATTTAGGGGGAGAAATTCCTCTAAGCCAAAAAGAGTTTTAGTTAGTGCGTGTGTTTAGGGGGAGTAAGTTATAAATTTAGAGTTTTCATTGGGTGAAAAAGAAGAAATGATAGTACATCAGCAAGTTAGATTGTCACACTTGAACTGAATTAAAATGCTTAAGTGTGATAGCAGCTTCATCATATGATGTACCAGTAGGCAAAAGCATGAAATAATCAACTTACCAATGTGATATAAACCTAAATAAACTGAGTATGAGTGGGGAACACATCAGTGGTGTATGGTTTAATGACCTTAAATCTTGCGTTGATAGATTGCCAAAATCTGAAGTTTTGGGTCTTTATACTGTTATTTCATCTGGGGATATCAGGGGTGTCCTTCTGCTGCATCCAGATACATGCTGACCTAGACACACCCAGGATATCTTAAAAGAGCTAAAAATGCCAAAACCCTGAAAAATGAAAAGCTCTCATAGAGAGTCATTCAAAATAAGTGCAAAATGCACAAATCGTACCAAAAATGGTATTTGTCTTAGCCCTCGTTAGATATTTTGGTCTCTCTGCTGTACGGAAGTACTGACCTGTTCACCATATATCTAAATGTTGTAAAGCAAAACGGATGAATTCAGTATACTCACCTACTACGATGAATCTTTGTGCATACCTTGATCGCGAGGGTGTATCCTGAAGTGGTACACACTAGTATATCAGATATAAAATTACCTTAACGTATCATACGGTAATGGTACTTGAAATGTTCATGCATTTGTTTAAGTGGACGAACATACTGGTAATCGTCTTGAACTGCTTTTCACGGAAAATAAAATAAAGAATTATCTAATAGTGTGAAAACAGTTTGATTTTGTTGATATGATCTTCTTGCACATGATACTCACAAAAAAGAAGTATTGTAAATATTTTTTAGTTTAGTTTAATTTGTTAGTTTAGTCTGTGTTGAAAAATATCAAAAATACCAAAAATATGTCCTTTTTAAAAGATCTCCCATTTTGAACTGACAGGTAGTTGTTTTTGCAAACTAAGATAAAATATTGGTTTATCTTTAACTGTGAAAAAGACTAATGGTTTTTCGAGATACTTGCTTGTGTTGCTAAACAGATTGATGCAGTTATCAAAATGAAGTGCAGAATACAAGTAAAGTGCAGATTGAGAGTGAAGTGAAGAACGTGTGAAGATGCATGGTAGGATCCTTCTACTACATTGCAGAAAGAGAGAGAGAGATATGGAAGAATTTGGAGATATTTGCTTAACCAAAGATTGCTAGTTCGCTGATCTACAACGAAGGAAAGTTTTGGAGATTGGAAGCATCAGCTAAGGGGGAGTTTGTTGATGTCAGAAACTGTGTAGCTGACGCTATCCAAAGACCAAAAGACTGCAAGATGTTTGAAGACAAAGTTACACTATGAAGCTATTGTCAAGGGGGAGTTTGTTGGTGCATGTTTTGTGACAACAGCTTAATAGTTTGTTTATTTAGTCTTTGGATATTTTGTATTGGGCTTAGCATTATTGGTTAGGGAGCTATTTAGTGTAATGGGCTTGGAGAATGGCCTGGCCCAGACCAAAGCCTATGTGCAAACCTTGTCCTATATAAACAAGGCTTGGCATAAGGGTTGGAGTTACACACTTGAGACATTTTGGGACATTGTTAGAAATCTATAGAGAGTGGCTAGGAGATTTCTTGAAGGTCTTGAATTGATTGTAAACTTAGTGTTGGATAATCAATAGAAGACCGGATTGAAAGTGTATCTGTTCTTGATTATTGTTCTACTCGTTTACTGTGAAATCTGATCTAGAGGATTCCGCACTCTAGGTTGGATAGACGATTCTGTTACGATCCATACGGCTCACGGGACCTACAGTTAGGATTGTTCTGCGTTTATTATTAAAAAGGAATCTTAAAGGTAAACCTAGCCTATACGACGAGGCCAAGATGGTAGGACCTATTCAAGAGATTCAAATCCTTGTTAACACCTAAGAACGTATTAGCACTCTTGATAGATGTGATTCGAGAAAATCACAACACTCATTCTTATATTGGATTCTTCCAATTTTCTTATCTAGTCTATTGATTTAGAAATCATGGCTTATATCATCCTATAAGATGATCATATCATAAACATCCCTTAGAAGGGAAATGCCTACGGGCTATAGTTAATGTCCTCTGAGACTAAAGACAGTGGTAGCCTACAACTCCCTGTCAAGAAAAAGTAATGAACTTTGATTCACCCCTAAATGCCTCGATCCCAAACGATCATGGCTTATAAATTAAACTTGTCCACGTGACTAGGCCTTTTGTGCTATTACTAATTTATAAATTTGCCTCGATTATCTGAAATCATGGCTTATAAATTAAACTTGTCCAAGTGACTAGGCCTTTTGTGCTATTACTAATTTATAAATTTGCCTCGATTCTCTGAAATCATGGCTTATAAATTAAACTTGTCCACGTGACTAGGCCTTTTGTGCTATTACTAACTTATAAATTTGCCTCGATTCTCTGAAATCATGGCTTATAAATTAAACTTGTCCTTGTGACTTGACTTTTTTGTGCTGTAGTTATATTTTAATTAAATCAAGGATAATATTAATAAAAATCCTGAATAAAAATAAATATCATTCCTTTCCTGCCAGTATAAATATTAAAAGAGAATCTTAAAAGGTTTGACCTAGCTTGAATGTCATTGAAGACCTAGCTAAGATGGTAAAACCTGTTTAAAAAGAGATTCAGATCCTCGTTAACATCTGAAAATGTGTTAACACTCCCGACAACAGTGATGCGATAAAATCACACTTGTCATCTTTATATTAGGAATTTTTCCAAACCCCTTGTTTAGCCTAAATGATCAATTGGAATCATGGCTAGTAAACGTTGAACATGATGTACGCATCAAAACACCCATTTGGGATGTATACCTACGGCAAAGGTGTATACATGAAAAGATAGTTTTTATTTCATAACTTCTTGTCAAGACAATGAATTGTGAAAATTTTCCGATCCAAAGGAATCATTGATTATGTTTTAAAATTTCCCTAGTGACAAGGCCCCTGTGCCATCAAAGAATCCTTGGGACAAGCCCTTATGCTATATAAAATGTCGGTACGACATTGACAGTCGTGATTTATGTCCCCTGTCTAATAAATATGAAGGATTATATTATGTTTACACGCCAAGGATGGTTTACTTAAAAACCTAGGCAGAACATAATCAAATAACTTAAATACTATCTTTTGGCCTATAGGGTTATTTACACTATAGCTATTTAATCAACAAATTCGACAATTCACCATATAATTAAATCAATTTTTACTAATTGGTTTGTAGCCTTCAAAGCTTCACCATGGTTGACTCCTCTGAAGCTCACAATCATCCAGTTAATCAGAATGATGATACAAGACTGAATTTAACGGGCGCCGAGTTACAGGCTATGTTAGATACAGCTATAAACAAGGCCGTGAACCGAGCGTTAAGGGATCATAAGCGAAAGTACGATAATACCCCGAATAAAGGTTACAAAAAGGGTAGGACCAGTTCGAGCTATAACCGGTCCAAGCCAAAGAAGGCAAAACCCGAATGTGGAACCTGCGGGAAGAAGCACTTTGGAAAATGTTTCTATGATCAGACCAGGGGATGTGTCATCTGTAAGGAGATGGATCACAAGACCCATGAATGCAAGGACCTGAAGAACAACCAGCGGTCAGGTGAAAAGGCCAAATGCAAAATCTGTAGGAAATACCACCTCGGGAAATGCAGATTTGAATCTCAGCGTTCACCTTGCGGAATCTGCAAGTCCAAGGGGCATAAGACCTTGGACTGCAAGAAGATGGAGGACGCAACCTACCATGGTTGCAATGAAATAGGGCACATCAAAACTAACTGCCCTAATAAAACCAAGAAGTCTGGCGAGGCTAAGAAGACCAAAACCGAAAACTCTCAAATGGATACTCAAGAGGCTATTCAGGATGACAAGGTCACAACAGGTACTTTCTATATCAATAACGTCCATGTTAGAGTATTATTTGATTCAGATTCAGATAAGTCTTCCGTAGACAATAGATTTTGTAAATCATTAAATCTGCATAAAACTCTAAGCGTTTGGTATAAAGTAAAATGACCGATAGTACCTCAGAGACTGCTTCAGCAATTTTAGCTGGATGTTTTATATCCGTTAGGAATCATTCTTTTCCACTGTCCTTGTTCCATTAAAATAGCGGGACTCGATATAATAATAGAAGATGAGTTGGTCATCTTGTAGCCGAACCCATACTTTGTGTAATGAGAAACAAGTAGTTATCAAGACTCCTTAGGGTGAGCCTTTGACCATTCAAGGAGATACTGGGTATGGATTGCCCCAGGCACTTGTTAAATTTGGTGTTTAATATCAAAGATTCGAGTATAGAAAACTCAGAAAATACAAACAACAGTTGCGATGCTGGGGATGCGACAAATGTTAATGGTGCATCCGATGTGAACCTCAATGTTAATGGAGTTAATCTCCAAAAACTGTAATTAACGCAGCTATTAGAAAGGCTATAAGAAAAGTCATGAAAAGGTTGAGAAGCTGAATGATGTTCGCTTTAAAACACTTGTCGCTGCTCATAAGAAGAGCTATATTCATACTTCAAATACGATGAATAAACTAAACAAAATCATATATGGCAAGGAGCCCTATTTTAGGATGTACTTTAGAAGTCAAGAGACCTCAATAATAATAAGGGACCATCGATTTCAGGAAATTGATGGATGAAGTAGAAACCATTAGGTATATCAGCGATTATGCTGGAAGGGACATGGTAAGGTATACATCACAGTCATTCGATGGCAATACCCTTAATTAGTAAGGACATTAATAAAGTCCACAAGAAAGATCCCCTTACATAAAATGGGATGGTCCAAGTTTTAAGGGCACATTAAGATTTCAAAGCCTACTTATTATAAATCCATTATGGATCTACCTCAGCTACTCACGTTTTATAGATTAAGAAACGACCAGTCAAAGCTGAGACTGCCCTAAATTTGTCATAGATTTTGCGGCTAAGTTTAAAAAGATTAAGAATGGAGGCGCTTAACCCTCCTAATGTATGATTAGAGGCAGTTCACATTAATAATGACACTAGGTAAATCCCTTATTAAGATTTAATTGCTAAGGATTACATTTGGGTTCAGGTGCTGCTAGGTCTCTCATAAGACCATAAGCTTAGCAAATTTTTAGAAAATTTTTCCCGTAAGAAACCCAGATATTAAGTGTAAGGTAAGACTCACAGGCTGATCAGAAGAACCATTTCTTCTGTTCCTGTCAGAAACCTTCAGTCGTAGAATTGTAGAAGTATCCTCTCTCTAGGTGTAATGCGCCAGCATTTAGAGTTGATATCTCTTTGATCTCTAAAGATTGCGAATACCAAACGGTATGATGAACAGTGCCGTATGATGATTGGTATATCTTAATAAGTTCAATAGATTGCTTCCATGCCTGATCAGTATGGAGGTTTAATGCATGGGATCACAAAGATATTCCGAGAATTCATATAGTACTAAAATCAACTAATGGTATTCAAGGGAGATATCCAAAATGAAATTGTCCAAGTAAATGTTCCTGATTAAGGAAATTCGTGGAATTGTAACATACAGGTGTCACTTATTTGACACAAGCATTGATGGATGAATGGGAGTCTGAGATTTGGAAAATCTCTGTAATCTCCTTATACCTAAGTATCTGCTCATAAGTTTTCCCTGCTTACCTCCTGAGAGGCAGGTAGAGTTAAGATTAACATCCCGGTGTGGGCAGAGGTATTGTGAAAACTCCATGTTGATTTTGGAATAATCGAAACCCTGATTAAGTAGGTTTTAAGACATAGGCTCATATAGCCTGACTCAATATTTTGAGGGTTTTATGTTATTGAATAAGAAAGACGGTTCATATTGCTTACGTATTATTTATCGCAACCCTAATTAGGCAACGATTGAGAATCGCCATCAGCTGCCCAGGATCATCGATTGTTCGACTAACTGTAAGGATTAGCTACTCTTTAAGATTAGTAATGAGCAATGGTTGGAATAACCATCTCACCTTAAGATAAGCTTTTCCATAATAGTTGCTATATAAGTATCAAGGTGGCTCCTTTGGAGACCTTGTATAAATGAAATATCAAAACATCTGTTGGATGGACGAGACTTTGGGAAGTCCACTTATAAGGATCTGAAGGTTGCATTGGAAACAACGAATAAGATTCATACAATTCCCTAATCATCTGTAAGTTACCAGTATTCGGCAGAAAATCAAGAATTAATGAAAGTAGCAAACCTCCTAAGATCTTGTTAAAGAATAAGGCTCAACAAAAGATATCACCCAGGAAGGGTGTGCCAATTTGTTAAATAATCAGGCTAGTTAAGCTCTGAATATATAGAATCATTCAAAGGAAATCGAATGTATCAAGATCAAGTAGCTCATAAGCTAAAACCTACTTAAGGAGCTTGGCGGAGCTCGCAATACATTGCACACTAGTGACTGATGGATGTGTTTCGCCAATAAGTTAAGAAGCACTATCACATAATGATATGCAAATTTATGATGTGATGAGCATCCTGTATCAATTAAGGATCGACAGGTTAAGAAGCTGCAAAAGGATACATGTACCTAATATAGGGGTCACTTTGGGAGCTTGGAAAGACTCCAGATATGTTATAGGAATTAAGTCCATTATACGACAAAAAGTACCTCCAGCATTTTAGCAAATCTCGAGGTCGAGATTTATTTTAAGGGGGTGAGGATGTAACACCTCGAAAATTTACGTCCAATAATGTATTGACACGTGTCATAAGCTTTGAACGTGTGAAAGAATACTTTAGAGGGACTAAAATTGACAAACAAAGAAACTATGTGAAAATAAGGGTTCAAAACGTCAACAATGGATAAATATACTTTACAATAACCCTACATGATGTTTATACCCTTAAACGAATAAATTATGGATCATACGAAGCTAATTGTGAAAGAAAGTGAGAGATTACAAACTACGGGGGTTAAATGTGTCAACATGTTTAAAGTACACCTCTGAGTGACCTTTTAGTGAACCCGAAGCTTTGTAATGATTAATTATGCTCACTAGAATAAGTGATTAAAATTTCACAAGGTTTCGATAAAGAATGAGGAAGTTATGACAATATTCGTATACGAGGGGTTAAAGCGTCAACGTTGAAAGTTATGACTTTTCGGGTAATCAAAAGTTAACCAAGGACTTAACAAAGTTGGTATAAGTCTTGAAGCCCTTAGAATTCAATTTAGAGGGCCCAAAGTGCAAGAAATAAAGGTAAAAATCAAGTTTGGAAGTCCAGGGGTCAAAACTGTCAACATTTGAAAGATTCATTGTGCTGGCAAAGGCTTGCGCACCTCAAGACCCAGAGCCTTACGGTGCGTAAGCAGGTCCCAGATGCAGCAACTCGTTTCTGTTGCCTGTTCAGCCTATGTAAACGTCATGTATTGCCCTTTAACACTTCATGGGCGCCCCCTACATGTTCCTAGGCCTTAGGGGCACTTGTAAATGATCTGGGATCCATGGTAGCATGAGTTGTCAACAATCTAATGGATCAAAATCACTATAAAAAGGCCATTCATGTTGCAACTTGTGATCACTCATTCCATCTGCACTTGTGGAGCTTCCTGGAGCTTAAGAGCAGACCCAAGTCCTTCCTAATCGTGCATAGGACTTCAGTAAGTATGCTTAACCTTTCTTAGTTAAGTTTTTGCTTAGTTTTAGCTTAAAAGTCACCGTCGTAATTAACGGTTGACTTAGCGATTAATCATTGATGGTCCAGTGATTAGTCGAATTGAAAGTAGTTATAAGTTGGTAATTATGTGGGCATTAAACCCTTAAAAGGGCACCCTCTGATTCCCACTCTAACTAGGTCAAATGTCGGGTCAAACTTGTTATTTAAAAAGTCAACAGAATGCTTAATTTCCAATTTATGCATAATTAGCAATGTAGAACACATACAACCTATTTGGTCATTAATATAACTTGGTAAGTAGTGTAAGAACATGTCTAAACATGTTCAACCCGACAATTTTACGTTTAGAGCCGGTTCGGAACCGAAAGTCGCAAAGCTTTGACTTTTGCTTTGACTTCAGTTCTGACCCGTTTTGGTATGTTTTAGAAATGCCATAGAGCTTCTTTAGGACCAGGTTACATGCTAGTATAACCCTCTGTGATTATACACCTTGGTTCATTAGTTAACCAATTAATATGCATGATTCCGTTAATTACTCATATGTTGACCATTATGCCCTTTTTCACCTTAAAACGTGATTTTTGAAAATGTAAAAGAATAGAAACTTTAATTACTGATATATAAACTTGCACCCAAAATTTGACATCAGTTTGAGGTGCAGAGTGAGAGTTATGCTCATTAGCGTAATTAGAAAGCTTCTTTAGCGATTAAACGGCATAATTAGCGTATAGCCTATTTAAACCTACTTTTTATATCAAACTCTTTACCCACTGATATAATATATTATGTTGGGGTTTTTGAAGATTTTTAATTAATTTTAGGCTGAGCATAACTTAGGGTCGTAAGCTTGAGTCGGTAATTGTCGGTTTTGCCCTTTTGGGCTATAAAATGAGTTTTACATATCTTTTTGACCCCAAACCTTTTGCTACTGATTTTATATGATAAATACATTATTTTAAACATTCTGGAATAATAAAAATATCAGTTTTCTATAAAGAACCCGGAAACGGCTTCTAATCGCCTTTTTAGCGTTTCTAACGCATAGCATGTACTAAAACTATTTTTAACATACAAGGGTTGATACCTACTGATATTTTAGGTAAATTATAATATTTTGACAGTAAGCAAAAGTTGTTAAACTCAGACTTCAGTTTTGAGCTTTTCGGCTTATGTGAAATTACCAAAATGCCCCTACGGTGCATAGTTTGGTTATAATTGATAAATTTCACATATATATACTTTACCCTACTGTTATAACTTATTAATTTGAGTATTTTTGCTGATTACATCAGACCTGTAACTCAGGATAATACTTAAACCCTTTTATAACCTTGTAAATGACCAAACTACCCCTACGGGGCATAGTTTGTGTTTAAATTCGTTTTGGGCATAATGGAAGGTATCCTACTGATATCACAACATATTTGAGGCATATTAACTTAGGAAACCTGGTTAGGACCCTTATGTTTACCCGTTACGCCTTCTTGCGCGTACGGTTCGGCTTATCTAACTAGTTTACATAAATTAGCCGAAACGGGTCAAACCTTATCGGTTTTACCTCAAAATACAGAATATGTTTAGATTACCCATATAAGGCAAGTCTTCAATCTTGTCGGGTCTAAATCACATCCTATTCCGGTCTTCGCCTTATCATGCGTTTGAACCGTATCTCCCTTTTGAAAACTAACCGGTCTAATTCAAGACTTAATTAAAGACCCGTTAGGATTCTAATAGGTTATTAAAAACCTTCGTTCCAGATTAGGAGCCCAATAAAAGCTATCTGTACTTGCTGATTTGATACGGATGGGATTGAATTTATATTTAGCTCAGGTAAATACTTTTAACTTATTTTCCCTATACGGGCTTGGGTTACGGTATATAAAATACCGTTTGGTCGGGCATTAAATCTTCCATCGTTTGGTGGTTAATTGAATAATTTAATCGGCCCGTTTAAATATGTTTTGTTTACTTAAAGCCTTTGGAGGGTTAATGACCATGTCCCGGATATCCTTGACATCATTCATGAAATGGCCACGACCTAAGCACGGGGTGTAGGCGTACACCTGACAGCTGCATATGTAAAAACTGGTATCCCACCTTAAGGAATCAGCCTTGTGGGCATTATACCTGTGGTGTGTCTATTGATCTTTAACCCGGACACGATCCGGGCTACTGAACGCATAAGGAACATGTAATTCTTTTACAAGATTATATATTTAAATAATTATCCCAAGTTATAAAGAGTTTGTGCCACCTGCATTCAAATCAATTTTATTAAAACCTTTTCAAATGAGTCAGTTAATTGTATTTACCAGTGTAAACTGACGTATTTTCCAAAAGGCTAAATGCAGGTACTATACGTAATAGGCTGGCTACTCCAGGCATCAATAATCAAGTCTCGCAAGCTTTAGATGTTAAAGTCTATTGAACGATATTATCTTTCTGTTTAAGATCCGCCTGTGGATCCTTCTTACATTCCGTTGTAATATTTGATATTACTTTGAATCGGATTGTAATATATTTACCTTTTGCTTCCGCTGTGCATTTATACATTGTGTTGTTTGACTATGATGATATCAACTACGTCACGATAATCCCCCACCGGGCCCACCGGTGAAACGTGGAAATATCGGGGTGTGACACGAGGCAAAATCGTACGTTATAGTATGGAAAATATGAAATCGCATGTGCATGTATTTTGAGAAGTCGCATGTTATACTGAAATAGCATGTTCAAAAATTTGCTAAAGTCGCATGTACAAGCTTCTTTGAAATCGCAAGTTGTTTTTTTTTTTACAGACCGCATGTTGAAGAATTAAATCGCAAGTTGAAAATACAATCGCGTACGCAATGTACGTTAAGCCATTTTGTACATTAACATGCCTCTCTCTCTCTCTTTATATATATATATAGGGGAAGGATAAAACGAAAACCCACTTGAGTTGAAAAAACACTCAAAAAACCTTTGTAAAAACCACATGTAATATTTTTTTTCTAAAAAAATAGGAAATGTAACATACAAATATTTGAACATTTTTATATAAGAAAAACAAAAAAGCGCCGAGTAGTTTATTTTTAAAAAAATGTTAAAAATTTCATGTTACATAATATATATGTCAAAAAATGTAACATACAAATTATGAACATTTAAAAAAAAACTAGTATGCACTTTTTACATTTTTTTTATAAAAATGTTCAAGTACATTTATGTTGCATTCCCTACTTTTAGAAAAAAAAATAAAAATGTTACATAGGGTTTTCTTGAGTTTTCTCAACTCAAATGAGTTTTCGTTTTATCTTTCACCAATATATATAGGGTAGAGATAGTGTACATTAATTCAAAAGTATGAGAAGTGTGAAATGTTTTAAATAATTAGATCTTTGATCTAATGGTTGAGATTAATAGGGACCAAATTATAAATTGTGTTTTTATTATTTGGAATGATTTGAAAATTGTAGGGGTAATAGGGTCTTTGTATATGTTTCAAATTAGGTAACCTCTCCTAAATTCTAGCGATTCAATTTTAAACTTATTTTAAAATTCGGGCATTTTAAAAAATCCAGAAATATGTAACCGCTACAAGAAATATATAACATTATACATCCATCATATAATACTATATAACATCATATAACACCGTATAACATTATGTAACACCATATAACAATATATAACACTATACATCTATCATAGAAATGCTATCAGACAAATATAACACTATAACACTATATAACTCTAAATAACACTATATACCACTATATAATACCATATAACACCATATAACACTATACATCCATCATATAACACTATATAACACCAAAAAAAACACTATATAACACCATATAACACTATGTAACACTATATAACACTATATAAAAATATATAACACTATACAGTTCTGAACGAGATGACACAAATTCGTAGATTAGTCCTTAATTCGTATTCCTATAATTAATGGTGGCGGTTATGGAAGGTTATCAATTAATTAAATCAATAAGAAAATTACTTTTTTACCCTTTTGAATTAATTTAGATTTAGGACACATGTCATCACCACAATATTTCTCACCCTTCTCACACTTTTAGATTAAAGTACAGGATCCTCTACCTACCTATATGTATATAGTTAAAGGATCCTGTACATTAATCCAGAAATGTGAGAAGTTTATTATAACACTATATATAACACTATATAACACCATATAAACATCGTATTACACTATGTAACACCATATAACACTATGTAACACTATATTTTGTCTGATAGCATGTCTATGATAGATGTATAGTGTTATATATTGTTATATAGTGTTACATAGTGTTATATGGTGTTACATAGTGATATACGGTGTTTATATGGTGTTATATAGTGTTATATATAGTGTTATAATACACTTCTCACACTTCTGAATTAATGTACGCTATTCCTACCCTATATATATATATATATATATATATATATATATATATATATATATAGGGTTAGGATTTAGGGAAAACGGTGAAAAGTGTGAGAACGGTGAGAACGCATATGGATCGTCAGATCAAAACAATATGTGGACTAGATTGGCCGGTGGCGTTTTCGTAAATAACATTAATTTTATTACTTAAACGTGCTTCATTAAGGGTAAAATGGTCTTTTTAGTGCTCTAATTCAAACGCCATACTAATGAGCAAGACGCCATTCAAAACGACTAAAACACCATTAATACAAAACGCCAAATCTTGATGATAAAACGCGTCGCAAACTTAGCAGGTAGATGGAACACAGTAACTGAAAGTCAATTATTAAATTTATTACAAAAAAATTCCTCCTAAACTACGCGCCAAAAACATCATTATATAAACGACATTACCATCGCTTCCATCATCACTTCCATTGATCATACTTAAAACGCCATCTTTAACCAAAACACCAATTTAAAAAAAACCTGAAAGGACTCGAATGGTAATAAGAAGATTGAAGAGATAATTTCCAGCAGATGATGATGATGTTGTTGACAATACTGATCTACCAAAAGTTACCAGTTGGAGTTTGGATGAACAATCAAGAACGGTGAAAGTGACTTATTAACACGGGGTGGATTATTCACTGACAATGGACAAAATGCTGAACACAGATATACTACATCTTCTTGAACAACTTTGTGATTTAGCACTTTCGAACGATGCAAGATCCAGGGTTGTGATGATATTTAAGTATAGGATGCAACAAAGACAAGACGAGATTATGGCGTTATACGCCAATGCACAAGATGATGATGAGTATGAAGAAAGTGATGAACAAAGCGACATGTACATCTCTGATGTATTACCATCCACAGAAGACTATTAGTTTGGTTTGATTTCATCGTAGTTGTAGTCTTTTGAATTATTAATGAATTATAATGAATTTAAAAATGCCATGAACGCCAAGAAATTTACCTTTATAACATATATGGGATTAATTTAACTGGTGAAATATACAAAAACGCCTAAAAGTTTGTAAAGTTTGAATTGTTAAAGGTATATAATGAATTTGGGAACGCCATGGATGCCAAGATGTTAGAATTATTAATTGATTTTAATGAATTTGGGACCGCCATAAACGCCAAAATATTTACTATGTAACACAAAAACGATTAATTCATCGAGGCAAATCTAGAAAAAACAATAAAACGCCAGGTAGTTATTGAATCTAACTAAACGCCAAAAAAATCTTACACACCAAAAATGAAGCAATGGAGTATATGGTAACCGGTGACTAACAAGTCTAACCACCAAAATAAATAATCAATAAAGGTAAATGATACAAGCTGAAAGTAACGGCCCGCGAGGCCTTACACATGAACGACGTACGCGTCAAAATAAATGAAAAAAAATTGGCCGAAAGGAACGGGTGCCTTGAAAATGAAACTTGGTTCGACTGGTTAAACCAATGAACTACGTAAATAAGGTTTCGGGAACGAAACCTATTTAAGGGGGGTAGACTTGTAACACCCCGAAAACGGGTTGGCAATCAAACCCCGTTAATACTAAAAAGAAGGGTAAAATACCGTGGGTAGTAAAAGTAAACCCGGTGAATAATAGGATTTAATTAAATAAACCAAATATTAAATAAAAGTTGAACAAATCCTTTCGAGGAAAATATAGTTGATAAAAGGCCAGAGTTAACGGACTTAACATAAAACGGGCTATAACTTCCCGAACCCAATAAGTTAACTAGGTTGAATTAACCTAGTTAGTAATGGGTAATTAAATAATAAACTATGAGCTATAGCTTCATTTATAAATCCTTGATAGTATAGGGACTAATATTGCCAAGTGGGAAACTTGTTTTACTAAAACTAAAAATAAGACACAACACACACACTTAGTGTGTGTGTGCATCGATCTCCAGGATAGCAAACAAGGAAAACCCTAGTTCTTCCATAAATCCTCAAATTGGAAGGGAAATTGAAGCTTAAATTCGGGTTTGAATGCATATTAACGATCACCTCGACAAGGGGATCATAAGGTATGTCACAAAACCAAGATTAGTTAAAGTTGAAATTCGAGACAAGTAGGTTAATTGCGAATAAATTGATGGATTATGATCCAAAGATGAAATTAGATGTTTATGTATGCCTAATTTCGTTAGTTATGATAAAATTATGAAGAATTTGATATAATGTTACTTGTAAGTGATTAACAAGTAAACTAGGAAGTGGGTTTTGACTAAATAGTGAACATGATGATATATTTGTGCTAAAAATCATCATAATTGATAGTTGAAGCGAGGTACTTGAACAAATTATAAGTTCGAGTGAAAGCTCATGCATGACTTGAAATGGGTTTTTGTATGTTATGATGCAATTGGTAATTTCGTGCATATATAAATAGATGTATGAAATCGTGTTATATACTAGTTCATATGAAGAACTTGATTATATAAGGTCTTGGGATGAATGCTAGTGATATGATGAACGGGTCTCACTTATAGATGAGAACCCTTAGTTCTTGTGAATCAATGAATAAATTAATCTTGATAATCGCTTGAACTAGTTGAAGTGTTTGAAATGTAATAAACTTGGTTAGAACTTTGGTTAAAACGGTGGCCTAAAGATAACGCCTACCGGGTAATTAAAGAATGCCTAAACTAGTTGATGAACTTGAATGTGCATTTTAGTATACTAATGTGCATTTGACTTTTAAAAAGTCAAACTGACCTACGATGTGATGAATGATAATTTGATATGGAATGCGTAAGGTGGAAGAATCGTACTAGGTTAGGATTGATCTAACCACCTTGTGAATATTGAAAAATAGTATGGCGCTTAACAAGCTAGGTGGAAGCTTGGGGAGGAAGCGGGTCAAATGAATCAAGTATGAGAAGGAAAAGAGCATAACCGGACGCAAGGTAAGTAAAGTTTACGCCCCTTCTATTATTTACAAAATACTATTTGTGGGTATTGAATATGAATAATATTATGTAAATGAAGTAAGATGTTTCGATACGATGTAATGCAGGTCGAAACAAGTTAGAATGGTAAAAACCATAGATTATGGTAAAAAGGGTAAATAAGGTAAACTTAATGTGAGATGATGAACAAGTATGAAATTTTGAAACACTATGTTATGGTGTAAATCGTGGTGGGTAAAATGGTAAAGTAGTAATCCGGGTATGGATTGACAAATAAATAAAGGGTTTCGAAAGGACACCATATGGCGAAAGTCATAACGGGTCAAACAAAACAAGAAAACGACTTTTTAAATGAGACAAGTTAAAAGGGAAAAACCAGGATAGGTTGAAGGGTTGAAAAGGTAATTAAATGCCATCTCGTAATGATAATTAATCATTTAGACTAAACAGGTCAAATGGTGTTGTCGACACCATTGACAATAACATTTGTAAATTGCTTGTTGAGTTTTGTGATCACAGGAAATAACATATGGCTCGCATTGCTATTAACTAGTGATTAATAGCGAAAGGTGGTCAAACGGGTCAATCCTAATATCCAAGCCAGGTACGCATAAGTAAGTTTAAGCTTAAGGTGAAATTTGGTCCAATATGTTGACAAAAGCCCCTCATCGTAAAAGAAGAGGCTAAGATTGACCAAAATGCCCATGAACGTTAAGTCGGGTGATGTGTGCGAGTATGTATATAAGTTTAAGTATATTTTAACCCCTTTTTACACGTTAGTCAAGTTTTAAATTTATAAAACACGATATTTTACTAACACCAAACACACATATGGGCAAGTGCACCCATCGTGAGCGTAGTATAGTGTTGGCAAGATACCGAGGTCGTCCAAGGACACAAGAGCTTTTAGTACCGGTTTATCTTCAACGTCTAATCAAATCAAAAGTTAGAAAAAGGTTTTTAAATAAGAAAAATAAAACTAACTAAAATGCTGAAAAATAAAATAAAAATAAAAACAGATAGACAAGATGAATCACTTGGCTCTGACTCGTGTTTAGTGTAACCTTTGATTATTTCCGCACTTTTGCACTTTTTAAGAGATTATCTTAGTTATTGTAGTAGGCCCCTCTTTTGAAGGTGACGTTACCCTCAACCCAGTAGTTTGAGTCAGCAAGGATACAATCCTAAAGGGTCGGATTATTGAAAGATAATTAATTAATTAATTAATTAAGTAATTAATGCATATTGTGGTAGGCCCCTCTTTTGAAGGTGACGTTACCCTCGGCTAAGTAGTCTGAGTCAGTAGGGATACAGTCCTAAGTAGCCGGGTTAAAGTATTAATAGTAGCTTACATATGAGGGGATCAAAGAGTTTGGACCCCCGCCGTCCAATACTGGTGGGTATTGAAGGAGGTCCTACTAAATTTGACCCAGGTCCTTGTAGGATCTATACACTGAACAAGGCAAGACTCTTACCAAACCGTTCCCTTAACCCCCGACCAGGTAGCCAACATATCTCCATATAGACCGTGGAGATATGAATGGTGAAAATCTTTTATTTTATATAGACAGTAAAATAATGCCAAGACACCACGGACAAAAGATATGGAAGAATCACCTTCAACATAAGAAACTAGTTATTAAAGTCATTAATACATAACCAAATAAAAAGTGCGAAAAGATTAAAAATAAAAAGTATTACACTAGACACTTGTCTTCACCAAGTGATGTAAGAGACTTAGGCAAACGTGGCCTTTGATTGTCAAGAACTCTTACGATCAACCTTGGATCCCGAGACGACTCACACACTCTACGATGGACGATGGACGATGGATGATGGATGATGGTGGTGGATGATGGTGTTGTGATGGTGGTGGTGGGTGAAGTGTGAGAGAGGTGGTGTGCCAAGGGATGGTTTGCAAATGAGCCAAGCACCCCTATTTATAGCCTGAACAGAGACTCGGGCACGGCCCCGTGTCCACCTTCCTTCTATTTCTTCATTAATTGCAGTTTGTCTGCATTAGTTGACCACGCCCCCGTGTCCGCTGGGCACGACCCCCTGTGCAGAAGCGTATCTGTACTATCAAGATTTCCCCAGATTCTGCGAATCTTAGAGTTGACCACGGCCCCGTGGTGGTTGATAGAAGCTTCTACAGCTTTGTCTTTTCTGCTGACACTTGGGCACGCCCCCGTGCTCACTGAGCACGGGGCGTGTTCAGCCTTCTGTTCCCTTGTTTTGCTTAGGAAGATACTGTCGGGGAGGCTGGGCATGCCACGTTTGTTCCTTTTCTTGTATTTATGTTAGATTTAGCTGCCTTTTTGCTTCTTTTGTTCATTTGAGCTCATTTAATCCTGAAAATACAAAAGGAAGACAAAAACACACTTTTTCCAACATTAGTACTAAAAAAGAGTTAGTTTTATGCCACAATTGATGTAATTTATATGTTGCATTTTGTGCACATCAAATACCTCCACACATGAATCTTTGCTTGTCCTCAAGCAAAATTCTTTATAATGCGGCTTTACACTCCCAAATGGAATGGGTAGAAGAGAAGGTTTTTGGGTTTGTCGTAGAGTATCGGGATTTCCAAGATTTTTATTAAGTTTTATTTTCATTTATTTACAATCATATTCGCCATGATTTATTTAAAACATTTCATAAGATAAATTACTCATTAGGGCATAACATGCCTCTTTAAAATTCCACTTATATACAAGTTCACATACCTCACGGGGGATCACTCAACACTCGGCCGAAGATGTATTTCAGTGGATCACTCGAGAGCGGAATGGAACTTACTCCTACCATAAGCTTGCCAAGCAATTAATCCTCCTCCTTTTTAACTATACACCTTTGTAAATATCAAGAGGACTTTTGGGGTGAAGGGTTAGGCTTGGGTTAAAGGTATGTGGTTGGGTTAGTGGTTAGTAAAAGGGCGAAAGGGGTAAAAAGCATCGATTTTCGTAAGACTTTTTATTTTTGAAGTTTTTATTTTGATGAAGCCATTATTCAAACAAAGTTATTTTTGATAAACTTGTTTGTTTATTTCTCTTTTGCTTCATCATCATCATTTTTTTTAAGTTATAAGAAAAACCGAGTTTGTTACTAAAACAAAGGGTTTAAAAATAAAAAGGTTTTGGTGGGTGAAAGGGTGATTGTTTTGGGTTATGAAATGAAAAGGTTTAGACTCAAAGGGGTTAACTAGGGGGATTTTTTGGGTAGGTGGTTAAAAAAAGAAAAATAATGGGGTAGAAATAAAAAGGGTTAGTCCTAATGCCTCCGTCATTTACTTACTCGGGTTTAAGTTGGTAAGGACCGGGAATGTATCGTCGTGGCAAGTTCTAGAGTCGTAAGAACCAAGCGGCTATTCACACAAGAAACAGAAAATGAGCATTTAGTTTAAAGATATATATTTGTATGTTCAATAAAGGCTCAAAACTCACTTTTTGTGGGAATGAGTTTTTATGTGATCAAGTATATATAATCAAATTTTAACTAAGCTTGTCATGCCGTTTCATAATTTTCTTATGTTGGTTCTTTTTATCACGATGCTATCGGTTGTAAATTTGTAAAAATATAACCTTTTTAGAACTTGAAATTCCCAAATTAAACCTAGACAAGTAAAAAAAATGAAAATTTTTGAAAAAATTTGGGGTGATTAGCAGTTCCAATAGAGTTTTGTGTAAGGCTTGTATTTAGGACTTGCAAGATTCAAGGTTTTAGCATCCCCCCCCCCCCCACACTTAAATTACACATTTTCCTCAATGTGTCCCAAAAATAAGTTTTTAGGTTGATTAAATGTGTAAAAAGGTGTGAAAAAGCAAAATTTTATGTTACTGGGCGTCTGGACACGGCCCCGTGGTGTTCAGATCGCCAGTAACATAGATTGTTAAAAAGAAACAGAAGCCTGGGCACGGTGGCGTGTTCAGTGAGCACGACCCGTGTCCAGTTACCTGAACTGGGCATTTCCTGCAGATTGTGCAGCACGGGGCCGTGTTGGGCGGGCACGGCCCGTGCTGAACTTGCTGTAATGAAGAAAAATTTGTCGGGTGGCCCTGTTTTCATGCATGGGGTGATGGTTCAAGTTTCCCTTGTTATACTTCACCATCCCGAGTGTGTTTTATTCCTGAAAATTAAAACTAAACTAGAAAACATAAAAATTAATCTAAACTAAACTAAGGATAGTTCCGCGGAATGCCTCCGTGGTGCGCCACGTTTATAAGGGTCCTTGGCTAGACCCAAAGCCTGGTCATATGTTACCCAAGTGGGACGTTTTTTGTAACAACCCGCACTTTCGTGCGTTGTTACCACTCGATATACTCGTTACGCCTAGCACCAGAGATTCGGATCATAATGTAACTATGTCGCATACGTCGCTATACGAGGGATAATCGCATATTTTCACAATATATTATCACTATATCACACCACAAACACTAACACTCACGATGACATTGAGTGAGGAACTATTCTACCCTCTTCGGTGGCCGTGATGTGTCGAAACGCAGACAATTAACGCTAACAAAGACTCTCGGGTGAGTGCTATAACTCCAGTCGTCGTGACGATGATGACGATACGAGTGAATGGTACCCCGTTAGTCATTGTGGCACAACTAACAATAACGTTCACGCTGACATCGAGAAAGGACCTATGCTACCCTCCTTGATGGCTGTGAAGCGTCGCTAATAATCACATACTTAAACGAAAACCGACTGTTATATCAAAACTTTGGAATATGGATACGTAAATACGACCCTTAGTGACATATATACATGTATAATAATAATATAAATCAACTATAAAAAGCGCGTACCTCAAAAACTATCAAAACGATCGAAAACGGAGAAACTCACCGCGCCGGAGTGGCCATCCGGACGGAGGAGCCATCCGAACGGATGGGCTATCCCAACGGATGGGCCATCCGAATGAATGGCCATTCGACCCAGTAACTCCCTTCTCCATTTTTGCCTATAAATAGCATGTCACATCACTGTTCAAGTGATGTGACTGCTCCCACTCGACCAGACACGCTCCAGGACCCTTTTCTCTCGAATCCTCGCAATTCCGGTAAGATTTCAACCTAAAACCTTGTACTTATGTGATCTACACTCCATTCTACATCATTCTGTCTTTCAAAACTCAATTTCTAACCGTGAAATCTGCTGACTTGAGGTGTTTTAAGGTGATGTCACCAAGAGTTCTTATGAACTTCAAGATGTGACCTCATCCCACCATAAACGACTCAGATCTGGGTGATTTCCACATGTTTTGATAACAAATCTCACCTAAATCTGTGTGCCTAACCAAGGAACTATGCGATTTCGAGTTAACCACGAGAAACCGTCAAGAACGGCCAGATCTGATGGAATGGGGTGGTTCCCGGCCGTTAGAACGGGTTGAAACTGATAGAATTTCAATGGTTAATGCGAGATTACACCGTCCCAACAAGACCGCATCGTAATTCTTCCGAAAACACTCGAAAACAGTTGACCGGAACGTTAAACAAACGTGCCATTCGAACGGGTCACATGCCCCCGAACGGATAACATGTCATCCGAACGGATAACATGTCATCCGAACGGATAACATGTCATCCGATCGGATAACATGTCATCCGAACGGATAACATGTCATTCGATCGAATGGCAATTCGATCCAATCAAAGGTTATTCGATCGAATGGCAATTCGACCCAATCAAAGGTTATTCGACCGGATGGCAATTCGACCCAATCAAAGGTTATTCGACCGGATGGCAATTCGACCCAATCAAAGGTTATTCGACCGGATGGCAATTCGACCCAGTCAACAGTTATCCGACCGGATGACAGCCATCTGATCCAAACCAACAACCATCCGACTGGATGGGCTCATCCGACCGGATGAGCACCATCCGACTGAAAAACTGCCATTTTTATATTATTCCCGCGTAACCGTGCATCGTTCACTATATCCTTCAATGATTAACGCAGACGTACTCGTAACCGACCCAATCAAGTTGTATTCTCACTAAATACGCACTGTGAGTATACTTGAACCCTTTTTAATCACATTTTGGGTGTAACATACGTTTCTAACAAATCGAACTTATCAAACGAATTATTCAACCAATCGAATTACCACTTGCGAATGACTGTTATGCATAGATATACGTGATGCTAGTTGCATATGTGCTAGGGCTTATACTCGCGACGTCCCACCATGACTAGTATAGTACTATTGCGCCCGACGGGGTCTAGTTTGCCATCGCATATTCGAGCATCGAGGACTTAGTTGGTAGTATCAGCTTTGTGAGTGTATATGTCAAGTGTTACGTTTATGCATGTGGAAATTCGCTACACTTTTATCTATTATGCTATACTTATCAAACCTGTATACTCGCCAATACTTTTGTATTGACAAATATTTTAACGTATGTTGCAGGTTAGATCGCAGACTACATCAAATCAAGCTAGGAAGTCTAGAAACTCAACTAAAATCTAGGTTGTCGGATTTGTATTGTTCGACAGGACAAGAAATCTGTGATAACTTATGTGATTGTATTATTTGTTAGTATGGGATAACGAATGTATTAAATATTATCGCAATATAGTTTTTATGGATTCTCTTGAGCAATCTGATTCGCCTAGTGTCGCGCCCCGATGATTCCGCCATCGGTTGGGGTGTGGCAGATTGGTATCAGAGTCATAACTATAGGGAATTAGGCAAGACTCGACCTAGTCCGGGTCGACGTCTTAGAAATTGACCTAGTCTATAGTCTAAGTACCAACAGGCCGACTCGTACGAACCCAGTAGGGTTTGTATCGGGCCTACTTGATACTCTCGATCGAAATTACTAAAAGTTACAACTTTGTGTGAACACCGCGCACTACAGCTTCACGCGAAGAAGCCTTTCCTAAGGCTGGAATACTACTTAGCCTTTCCTAAGGCTGACATAATACACGTGTTTTCAAAAATACTCGCATAACAAAACCGAGTGATCCTATCGAGACCAGGTGTGAAAACCAAGAACTCCCGACGAGATCGCTCACTCAGCGCATTTTTCTAGCACGAGAACCTTTCATCGAGTTAGGAGTGACATCCATATCTCGACGAAAGTCTCCATTTCAAAATCTAGTGGAACAAAGTTGTTAAGTCAGGGGTGAAACCCGTAACTTAATAAGCCGTTCCACTCTCTATAAACCGGTTTACAGAAGCTCTCACCAAGGACTCGACTAACACGATAACTCGAGCCACGCGATGACTAGGAAGACGAATGCCATGAGCTGCATCCCAGGGGAAGCATGAAGTTTTCTAGGTCAACGCGCGTGCACGGACTTGTCGAATACAGTTGGGTTACCTTGGGTAGTCGACGCCTAAACACCCAAGGCACTCTATCATACGACCCGCCGATTTTACCAATGATTGGAACTTATTTATGTTTTGAAACTTTACGCCTAATCGATTCCTCGAATTAACGATTTTCACTCCCTGTTTTATAAACGCACAATTCGCACAGCCATCGCAATCTAAAACGAAACCCGAATGTTCGCAACGAAACTAATACATAATCTATCGCATTCGCTCTCGCTTTCTCACTTCAACGCGTCCTCGCATATTCTAAATCGACCTGTATGTATATGATTACAAATTACATCTATACAAATATATATATATATATATATATATATATATATATATATATACGTATAAACAACAAGTCATGGGTGAGAACTTAGGAAATTCGTGTCTCCTATGTGGCTCCTATGTGATTCGTAATACTACTATACTATCGCATCAAGTTTTGAACGCGCTCAATCGCATCACAAAACTCAAAAATCATTTTGATCGAATCTCACTCCAAGTCTCCTCCTGTCTAGATGCCTTCCAACGACTCTACCTCGAGACGAACAGCTAGGAGAAGAGCCAAACGAAGCGCCAATAAGAGGATTGCATCACTTGTGACCAAAGAAGTGATAAAGCTTATTCCTCGAATTGCTGCTCAAGTGCACTCTCTCAGCAACTCTCGAGGCTCGGAAGACTCCAAGACGGAAGCGCCGTAATCTACTTTTCTTTACAAACACTTCAAAGCCTGTGACCCGATGGAATTCACGGGTGAAGGAGGTGTGACTCAACTACTCCAGTTGTTCGATTCTATCGAAGTTACCCTTCGTCAAAGTGGGTGTCCCGATAGTTTCCGTACTACTTGCGCTACAGGAGTATTTCAATCACGAGCACTCGACTGGTGGACCGCCGAACGTAACAAACGTGGAATCTCTGCAGCTTACGCTCTCTCTTGGGATGAGCTGAAAGAGCTCATGAAGAAAGAGTACTGTCCCCCTCACGAAACCCAGAAGCTAGAAAACGAATTTTGGGAAATCAAGCAAGACGGAGGTGACAACGCTGGCTACACCGCAAGGTTCAAATAGCTTAGTATAATCTGCCTAGGTCAAGTCAACACTTCAGAAAAGGCCATCGCGAAATACATTCGTGGCTTGCCTGAGTGTGTGGGAGATTTTGTCGAAGCTGCAAGACCAACTACCATCGAAGAAACCTATCACTTAGCCGCAGAAATCAACAACAAACGACTCATGGAAGGATTATTCTCAAGGAATCCTGTCAAGCAAGCTCATCAAGCAATCGCCATTAATCCTTCAGGCGAACATGTTGACGAATCTTCTGATGAATCTACTGACGAATCTTCTGACAAATCTGCTGGCGATTCTTCTAACGAATCCGCTAACGATTCTTCTAACGAATCTGCTAACGATTCTTTGAACGAATCTGCTGCCGATTCTTCTGACAAATCTGCCGACGGATCTTCCGACAAATCAGCCAAAGATTCTGCAAGTGAGTCCTCAGACGAATCCTCCAATGACGACACCTCTTCGCAAGACACCGACAAACCCAGCCGCAAACGAAAGACTTCAAGCCCGAGCTCATCAACAACCGAACTGCTGCAACCGAAACCTCTTCGAACAGTTCCGATGTTTTCAAAACGAGCCTACACTGGAGCTCATCCCCAGTGTTACTCATGCACCTATCATCATCCAATTGGGGCTGACTGTCGCTATTGCAATAATTGCAACCGTTGCGGTCACTTCACCCGCAACTGCCGCATCGAACCGTGAACTTGGGTACAACAACAACAGCACCAGCAAAAGTCTTCAGCATCAGACATCTAGCAAGCATAGGATAAAGTTGTAATGATACGATTTTCGACGTTTATTTCTAACTTTTGAACCTACTCTATTACTCGATGTCGCCACTATGCGTAACATTAACTCTCGTCTTTGTTTTCTCTCCCACTCTCTAATCATCGCACTTAGACTAGAATCACGCACATACTATATACTATATCATGAAATAATGTGTTTTACCCTCACTACACTCTTAGAACGAGGTACGATAAACGTGCAAGGAACGATTAATCACGGGTGCACACGGGATTATTTAGGTCAGTGCACGGAGATCGTAGTGAATTCTAAGGTGCCATAAGCGTTTCGACGAAGTATGACACCAAACCACGGGATCTAAGTAGTAGGGGTCAAGCAAGGTGTGCTTTATCATACTACCAAAATTCCGTGAAGAAAGTGCCACGTGGAGTTGAACGTTATTAGACCTATATACTATTGTGAGTATTTTCAACACACTACACTCAATCGCAAGGCGTAACAACTGAAATTGCATCATCGCAAGACTTGTCGTAAGTCTGCAAACGCAATGCAATCGCCTCATCGATGGACTCTGGAGAGTCTACCTCGCAGGACAATTGCATCAATGCAAGACTGGTCGTAAGTCTATAGCAATCAATCTCATCAAGCACATTAACGCTCACGATGTTGTCGGGTGAGGACCTATTCCACCCTCCTCGTTAACCGTGATGCGTCGCAACGTAACGTTAAGCTTATTCGAAACAAAACTCAACTAATCGCAATCGTTTATCATGTGTATCTCGCAATCTCTGTCGCTTATTATGTGAAACTATATCGCTTGTTGTGTGTCAGTCTATCGCTATCGCCTACCGCTATCTGTGATATTTGTGTTAAGTTAGCACGCGTGACCTCGCTTCACGAGATGAAGCTCATATGATTAAAGCAGGGCGTTTTAGTCATATCAGCGACCTTTCGTGGAAAAAGGCCATGTGGGGTCTAATGTTAGTTAAACTCTGTGGTGTTAATCGATCAAAATCGAACCGCATAAATCGCGCATACCTCCTTCGCTTGCAACGCTGTAACAACCCGCACTTTCGTGCGTTGTTACCACTCAATATACTCGTTACGCCTAGCACCAGAGATTCGGATCATAATGTAACTACATCGTATATACCGCTATTCGGAGGATAATCGCATATTTTCGAAATACAATATCACTATACTACACTATCATCACAAACACTAACACTCACGGAGGCATTGAGTGAGGACCTATTATGCCCTTCTCAGTGGCCGTGGTGTGTCGAAACGCAGACAACTAACGCTAACAAGGACTCTCGGGTGAGTGCTATAACTCCAGTCGTCGTGACGATGATGACAATACAAGTGAATAGTACCCCGTCAGTCATTGTGGCACAACCCTCAGTAACGTTCACGATGACGTCAAGAAAGGACCTATACTACCCTCCTTGATGGCCGTGAAACGTCGCTTATAATCGCACACTCGAAACGAAAACCGATTGTTATATCAAAACTTTGGAGTAAGGATACGTAAATACGACCTCTAGTGATATATATACATATATAATAATAATATAACTCAACTATAGAAGCGCGCACCTCAAAAACTATCAAAAACGGAGAAATTCATCGCGTCAGGATAACCATCTGGACGGATAGCCATCCGGACGGACAGCAATCCGGACGGACAGCAATCCGGACGGACGGGCAATCCGGACGGACGGGCAATCCGGACGGACGGGCAATCCGGACGGACGGGCAATCCGGACGGATGAGCAATCCGGACCAGTCACTCCCTACTCCTCTCTGTTGCCTATAAATAGCCTGCCACACCACTGTTCAAGTGATGTGACAGCTCCCACTCGACCAGACACTCTTCAAGACCCTTTTCTCTCGATTCCTCCCGATTCCGGTAAGATTTCAACCTAGAAACTTGTCTTCTACAATCTACACTCAATTCTACATCATTCTATCTTTTAAAACTCCATTTCTAACTGTTAAATCTGCTGATTTGAGGCGTTTCGAGGTGATGTCACCAAGGGTTCTTATGAACTTCAAGTTGTGGCCTCATTTCACTATAAACGACTCAGATCTGGGTGATTTCCACATGTTTTGATAACAAATCTCACTTAAATCTGTGTACCTAGCTAAGGAACTGTGCGATTTCGAGTTAACCACGAGACACCGTCAAGAACGGCCAGTTCTGATGGAGCGGGGTGATTCCCGGCCATCAGAGCGGGTCGAAACTGACAGAATTCCAAATGTTAGTGCGAAATTACACTGTCCCGGTAACTCTACACGTATTCCTTCCGATAAACACTCAGAAACAGTATTTAGAATGCGAAACAGACGTGTTGTCCGCACGGATCACATGTAATCCACACGGATCACACGTAATCCGCACGGATAACATGTAATCCGCACGGATAACCTGTCATCCGGACGGAATACATGTCAATCCGCACGAGTTACACATGTCCGCACGGATGACATGTACGCACGGATGACAAGTCCGCACGAATGACATGTCCGCGCGGATGACATGTCCGCACGAATGACATGTCCGCACGGACGACATGTTCGCACGAATGACATGTCCGCACGAATGACATGTCCGTACGGATAACATGTCCGCACCATACGACTAGACCAACTCCTCATTCAAACGAATGACCATCCTGACCGGATTGCCATCCGACCAAATGGTCAATAGTCACCTGTTTCACCCGCCACCGTTTAACGCATTCTCATTCGATCAGGCTAACTCAGACACAACCCAAATCAAGCTGTGTTTACTTACCGATTACGCACTGTGAGTATACTTGAACCCTTTTTAATCGTATTTTGGGTGTAACATACGTTTCTAACAAATCGAACTTATCAAACGAATTATTAAATCAATCGAATTATCACTTGCGAATAACTGTTATGCATAGATATACCTGATGCTAGTTGCATATGTGCTAGGGCTTATACTCGCGACGTCCCACCATGACTAGTATAGTACTATTGCGCCCGACGGGGTCTAGTTTGCCATCGCATATTCGAGCATCGAGGACTTAGTTGGTAGTATCAGCTTTGTGAGTATATATGTCGTGTGTTACGTTCTTGCATATGGAAATTCCGCTACACGTTTTATTCTATTATGCTATACTTATCAAACCTGTATACTCGCCAATACTTTTGTATTGACAAATATTTTAACGTATGTTGCAGGTTAGATCGCAGACTATATCAAATCAAGCTAGGAAGTCTAGAAACTCAACTAAAATCTAGGTTGTCGGATTTGTATTGTTCGAGAGGACAAGAAATCTGTGACAACTTATGTGATTGTATTATTTGTTAGTATGGGATAACGAATGTATTAAATATTATCGCAATATAGTTGTTATGGATGAGCAATCTGATTCGCCTAGTGCCGCGCCCCGATGATTCCGCCATCGGTTGGGGTGTGACAGATTGGTATCAGAGCCATAACTATAGGGAATTAGGCCAGACTCGACCTAGTCCGGGTCGACGTCTTAGAAATTGACCTAGTCTATAGTCTAAGTACTAACAGGCCGACTCGTACGAACCCAGTAGGGTTTGTATCGGGCCTACTCGATACTCTTGATCGAAATTGCTAAAAGCTACAACTTTGTGTGAACAACGCGTACTACAACTTCACACGAAGAAGCCTTTCCTAAGGCTGAAATACTACTTAGCCTTTCCTAAGGCCGACACCATACACATGTTTTCGAAAATACTCGCATAACGAAACCGAGTGATCCAGTCGAGATCAGGTGTGAAAACCAAGAACTCTCGATAGGATTGCTCACGCAGCGCATTTTTCTAGCACGAGAACCTTTCATCGAGTTAGGAGTGACATCCACATCTCGACAAAAGTCTCCATTTCGAAATCTAGTGGAACTCACGAATTTATTCGAAGAGCATAACCACAATTAGGAACAAAGCTGTTAAGACAGGGGTGAAACCCGTACCTTAACAAGTCGTTCCACTCCATAAACTGGTTTTCAAAAGCTCTTACCAAGGACTCGACTATCACGATAACTCGAGCCACGCGATGACTAGGAAGACGAATGCCATGAGCTGCATCCCAGTGGAAGCATGAAACCTTCTAGGTCAACGCGCATGCCCGAACTTGTTGAACATAGTTGGGTAACCTTGGGTAGTCGACGCCTAAACACCCAAGGCACTCTATCATACGAACCGCCAATCTTACGACTGGTTGGAAACTTATTTACGTTTTGAAACTTTACGCTTTATCGATTTCTTGATTTAACGATTTTCACTCCCTACCTTATAAACACACAATTCGCACAACCATCACAATCTAAAACGAAATCCGAATGCTCGCAACAAAACTAATGCACAATCTATCGCATTCGCTCTCGCTTTCTCACTTCAACGCGTCCTCGCTTATTCCAAATCGACATGTGTGTGTATGATTACAAATTACATCTATATAAATATATATATATATATACATATAAACGAACAAGTCATTGTGTGAGAACTTGGGAATTTCGTGTTTCCTATGTGGCTCCTATGTGATTCGTATTACTAATATACTACCGCACCAAGTTTTGGAACGCGCTTAATCGCACCACGAAACTCAAAAAAAAATCATTATGATCGAATCTCCAACACTCTTCCTGTCTAGATGCCTTCCAACAACTCTGCCTCGAGACGAGTAGCTAGGAAGAGAGCCAAACGAAGTGCCAATAAGAGGATTGCATCACTTGTGACCAAAGAAGTGGTAAAGCTTATTCCTCGGATTGCCGCTCAAGTGCACTCTCTCAGCAACTCTCGAGCCTCGGAAGACTCCAAGACGGAAGCGCCGCAATCTGCTTTTCTTTACAAGCACTTCAAAGCCTGTGACCCGATGGAATTCACGGGTGAAGGAGGTGTGACTCAACTACTCCAGTGGTTCGATTCTATCGAAGTTACCCTTCGTCAAAGTGGGTGTCCCGATAGTTTCCATACTACTTGCGTTACCGGAGTATTCCAATCACGAGCACTCGACTGGTGGACCGCCGAACGTAACAAACGTGGGATCTCCGCAGCTTACGCTCTCTCTTGGGATGAGCTGAAAGAGCTCATGAAGAAAGAGTACTGTCCTCCTCACGAAATCCAGAAACTAGAAAATGAATTTTGGGAAATCAAGCAAACAAAAGGTGACAACGCTGGCTACACCGCAAGGTTCAAACAGCTTAGCATAATCTGCCCAGGCCAAGTCAACACCTCAGAAAAAGCTATTTCAAAGTATATTCGCGGCTTGCCTGAGTGTGTGGGTGATTTTGTCGAAGCTGCAAGACCTGCTACCATCAAAGAAGCCTACCGCTTAGCCGCAGAAATCAACAACAAACGACTCATGGAAGTGTTCTTCTCAAAGAATCCTGTCAAGCAAGCTCATCAAGCAATCGCCATTAATCCTTCAGGCGAACATGTTGACGAATCTTCTGATGAATCTACTGACGAGTCTTCTAACGAATTTGCTAACGATTCTTCTAACGAATCTGCTAACGATTCTTCGGACGAATCTACTGCCGGTTCTTCTGACAAATATGCCGACGGATCTTCCGACAAATCAGCCAAAGATTCTGCAAGTGAGTCCTCAGACGAATCCTCCAACGACGACACCTCTTCGCAAGACACTGACAAACCCAGCCGCAAGCGAAAGACTTCAAGCCCGAGCTCATCAACAACTGAACTGCCGCAACCGAAACCTCTTCGAACAGTTTCGGTATTTCCAAAATGAGCTTACACTGGAGCTCATCCCTAGTGTTACTCATGCACCTATCATCATCCAGTTGGGGCTGACTGTCGCTATTGCAGTAACTGCAACCATTACGGTCACTTCACCCGCAACTGCCGCATCGAACCGTGAACTTGAGTACAACAACAACAGCTCCAGCAAAATTCTTCAGCATCAGACATCTAGCAAGCGTAGGATAAAGTTGTAATGATACAATTTTTGACGTTTATTTCTATGTTTTGAACCTACTCTATTACTCGATGTCGCCACAATGCGTAACATTAACCCTCGTTTCGTTTTCTCTATCACGCTCTAGTCGTCGCATTTAGACTAGAATCACGCACATACTATATACTATAACATGAAATAATGTGTTTTACCCTCGCTACACTCTTAGAACGAGGTACGATAAACGTGCAAGGAACAACTAATCACGGGTGCACACGGGATTACTTGGGTCAGTGCACGGAGATCGTAGTAAATTCTAAGGTGCCAAAAGCGTTACGACGAAGTTTGACACCAAACCACGGGATTTAAGTAGTAGGGGTCAAGCAAGGTGTGCTTTATCATACTACCAAAGTTCCGTGAAGAAAGTGCCACGTGGAGTTGAACGTTAATAGACCTATTATACTATTGTGATTATTTTCAACACACTACACTCAATCGCAAGGCGTAACAACTGAAATTGCATCATCGCAAGACTTGTCGTAAGTCTGTAAACGCAATGTAATCGCCTCATCGATGGACTCTGGAGAGTCTACCTCGCAGGATAATTGCATCAACGCAAGACTGGTTGTAAGTCTATAGCAATCAATCTCATCAAGAACATTAACGCTCACGATGTTGTCGGGTGAGGACCTATTCTACCCTCCTCGATAGCTATGATGCGTCGCTACATAACGTTAAGCTTATTCGAAGCAAAACTCGACTAATCGCAATCGTTTATCATGTGTATCTCGCAATCTCTGTCGCTTATTATGTGAACCTATATCGTTTATTGCGTACCAATCTATCGCTATCGTCTACCGTTATCTGTGATATTCGTGTGAAGTTAGCACACATGACCTCGCTTCACGAGACAAAGCTCATATCGTTAAAACAAGGCGTTTTAGCCATATCAGCGGCCTTTCGTGGAAAAGTCCATGTGGGGTCTGACGATGGTTAAACTCGGTGGTGTTAATCAATCAAATCGAACCGCATAAATCACGCATACCTCCATCGCTTGCAACATAACAACTGCCGCTTATAGTAATTCAATTATCGTCGCCGTCGTTACTAGTGTTGTGTTTATGTTATTTGTGTAATCACCTAATCGCTTATCGCTTATCATGTATAGTCTACCGCTTATCGCTCGCTCGGTGTTCATTGCAGTCTGTGTGATATTAATACACATGACATCGCTTCACGAGGCAAAACTAACCTGGTCAAACGTGGTGTTTCACCATGTTAGGAAACTCTCGTGGAAACATGCCATGTGGGTTTAATAAGGAATCTAATCGAAAACGCACTATTCGCTTATCGCTTCTCGCTCGACGCCTACCCAGACACGACACATAAATGTTTCGTGTCATCAGGCCACTCACGCACGCTGTTGTAGCTACGTTCGAAATTCAACTCGCCGGCTTAACTTATTCGATTCTACCTTATATTCGGTCTGACTTTCTATCGATTGGGCCGAGTAAGCGCAATCCTACCCGTATCGTATCGGCACACATGACACCGCCTCACGAAACGGAAGTAATATGGGCAAAACATGGTGGATACGCCGCTGGTACTTCCTATATATAAGTGTTTCAATCATATTAACGAACTTCCGTGGGAGGGTGCCAAGTGGGGCTTGATGCTAAATTTTCTTTTCAAACGGTTAAAAACTGATTTTTATAAAAACTTTTATTAAAACCATGGGACAAGTGAAATTCCTCACAATGTGGAGGTAACATCGAACCAGCTTAACTCCATGTTCAAAGGAAGCTTTCATGAGTCCAATTTTCCTTAAAATCTTTTGCAATATCAGGAACAAGACTTTCTTGAGACGTTGGTTCAACATCGAGTTCAGCTTGAACCCATGCCATAGAAGAGTTTTCGTAGCCTCAGTTTTTATCTTGAATGCCTTAAAATGTTTAAAACTTAAACTTTCATGTAACGTTGGTTAACAATCGACTCTGTTAACCCCACGTCATGAGAAACCTTTCAAGTTCTTTAAGTTACAATCACATCGCACTAGCGGATTCTTCACAATACGAGGTACCATGGAACGCCAACTCGTGGGATATTATTCTTGTCATTTACGTCGCCTTCTCGCTATCGCAATCGATCCCTCTTATTCAAAATGTTCTCGCTGTCAACTTACGATCAAATCGCTCGCTGTATCGCTACTCGTGCAAGATCAACTCTTAAGAAGTCTACCTATTGGATTAATTTCGGGACGAAATTTCCTAAAGTAGGGGAGACTGTAACAACCCGCACTTTTGTGCGTTGTTACCACTCAATATACTCGTTACGCCTAGCACCAGAGATTCGGATCATAATGTAACTACATCGTATATACCGCTATTCGGAGGATAATCACATATTTTCGAAATACAATATCACTATACTACACTATCATCACAAACACTAACACTCACGGAGGCATTGAGTGAGGACCTATTCTACCCTTCTCAGTGGTCGTGGTGTGTCGAAACGCAGACAACTAACGCTAACAAGGACTCTCGGGTGAGTGTTATAACTCCAGTCGTCGTGACGATGATGACAATACAAGTGAATAGTACCCCGTCAGTCATTGTGGCACAACCCTCAGTAACGTTCACGATGACGTCAAGAAAGGACCTATACTACCCTCCTTGATGGCCGTGAAACGTCGCTTATAATCGCACACTCGAAACGAAAACCGATTGTTATATCAAAACTTTGGAGTATGGATACGTAAATACGACCTCTAGTGATATATATACATATATAATAATAATATAACTCAACTATAGAAGCGCGCACCTCAAAAACTATCAAAAACGGAGAAATTCATCACGTCAGGATAGCCATCCGGACGGATAGCCATCCGGACGGACAGCAATCCGGACGGATGGGCAATCCAGACCAGTCACTCCCTCCTCCTCTCTATTGCCTATAAATAGCCTGCCACACCACAGTTCAAGTGATGTGACAGCTCCCACTCGACCAGACATACTTCAAGACCCTTTTCTCTCGATTCCTCCTGATTCCGGTAAGATTTCAACCTAGAAACTTGTACTTCTACAATCTACACTCAATTCTACATCATTCTATCTTTTAAAACTCAATTTCTAACCATGAAATCTGCTGATTTGAGGCGTTTTGAGGTGATGTCACCAAGGGTTCTTATGAACTTCAAGTTGTGGCCTCATTTCACTATAAACGACTCAGATCTGGGTGATTTCCACATGTTTTGATAACAAATCTCACCTAAATCTGTGTACCTAGCCAAGGAACTACGCGATTTCGAGTTAACCACGAGACACCGTCAAGAACGGACAGTTCTGATGGAGCGGGGTGATTCCCGGCCGTCAGAGCGGGTCGAAACTGACAGAATTCCAAATGTTAGTGCGAAATTACACTGTCCCGGTAACTCTACACGTATTCCTTCCGATAAACACTCAGAAACAGTATTTAGAATGCGAAACAGACGTGTTGTCCACACGGATAACATGTAATCCGCACGGATAACCTGTCATCCGCACGGATAACATGTCAATCCGCACGAGTTACACATGTCCGCACGGATGACATGTCCGCACGGATGACAAGTCCGCACGGATGACATGTCCGCACGGATGACATGTCCGCACGAATGACATGTCCGCACGAATGACATGTCCGCACGGATGACATGTCCGCACGAATGACATGTCCGCACGCATGACATGTCCGTACGGATAACATGTCCGCACCATACGACTGGACCAACTCCTCATTCAAACGAATGACCATCCTGACCGGATTGCCATCCGACCAAATGGTCAATAGTCACCTGTTTCACCCGCCACCGTTTAACGCACTCTCATTCGATCAGGCTAACTCAGACGCAACCCAAATCAAGCTGTGTTTACTTACCGATTACGCACTGTGAGTATACTTGAACCCTTTTAATCGTATTTTGGGTGTAACATACGTTTCTAACAAATCGAACTTATCAAACAAATTATTAAATCAATCGAATTATCACTTGCGAATAACTGTTATGCATAGATATACCTGATGCTAGTTGCATATGTGCTAGGGCTTATACTCGCGACGTCCCACCATGACTAGTATAGTACTATTGCGCCCGACGGGGTCTAGTTTGCCATCGCATATTCGAGCATCGAGGACTTAGTTGGTAGTATCAGCTTTGTGAGTGTATATGTCAAGTGTTACGTTTATGCATGTGGAAATTCGCTACACTTTTATCTATTATGCTATACTTATCAAACCTGTATACTCGCCAATACTTTTGTATTGACAAATATTTTAACGTATGTTGCAGGTTAGATCGCAGACTATATCAAATCAAGCTAGGAAGTCTAGAAACTCAACTAAAATCTAGGTTGTCGGATTTGTATTGTTCGAGAGGACAAGAAATCTGTGACAACTTATGTGATTGTATTATTTGTTAGTATGGGATAACGAATGTATTAAATATTATCGCAATATAGTTGTTATGGATTCTCTTGAGCAATCTGATTCGCCTAGTGCCGCGCCCCGATGATTCCACCATCGGTTGGGGTGTGACAAACGCAACAACTACCGCTTATCGTAATTCATTTATCATCGCTGTCATTGTTGGTGTTGTGTTATTCGCTTACTCACCTAATCGCTTATCGCTTATCGTGTATAGTCTATCGCTTATTCGCGTGCCGCTTATCGCTCGCGTGGTGTTCATTGCAGTCTGTGTGGTATTAGTACACATGACACCGCTTCACGAGGCAAAACTAACCTAGTTAAACATGGTGTTTCGCCATGTTAGCGAACTCTCGTGGAAACGTGCCATGTGGGTTTAGTGTGGAATCTAATCGAAAACGCGTTATTCGCTTATCGTTTATCGCTCGACGCCTACCCAGACACGACACATAAATGTTTTGTGTCATCAGGCTAATCGCGCACGCTGTTGTAGCTACGTTCGCAAATCAACTCGCCGGATTTACCTATTCGATTCTACCTTATACTCGGTCCGACTTCCCATCGATTGGGCCGAGTAAGCGCAAATTATATCCGTGTCATATCGGCACACCTGACACTGCCTCACGAAATAGAAGTAATATGGGCAAGCATGGTGGATACGCCGCTGGTACTTCCTATATATAAGTGTTTTAAACATATTAACAAACTTTCGTGGGAAAGTGCCAAGTGGGGCTCGGTGATTAACTACCTTTGTACTGACTAGAACGTCTTTTTATAAAAAAAAATTATTTAAAACCGGTGGACAAGTGAAATTTTCTCACGACGTGGAGATAACATCGAATCAGCTTAACTCCATGTCCAAGAAAAGTTTCATAAGTCCAGTTTCCCTTAAACTTTTACAACGTCAAAACAAAATCCTTCCTAAGACATTGGTTCGACATCGAGTTCACCTTGAACCCATGTCATAAGAGAGTTTTCGTAACCCTTGTTTTCATTTTCGAATTCCTTAAAATGTTTAAAAACTTAAACTTCCTTGCAACATCGGTTAACATCGACTCCGTTGACCACACGTTAAAAGGAAAATTTTCAAAAAATTCCGTCCAAAATTCCTTTTGAGTATCTAAAAACGAACGTTTCTTGTAACGTTGGTTAACGATCGACTCAGTTAATTCTACGTCATGAGAAACCTTTCAAGTTCTTTAAGAATTGCAATCGTATCGAACTAACGAATTCTTCGCGACACGAGGTACTCTGGAACGCCGACTCATGGAATATTACCTTTGTCATTGCGTCGCCTTCCCACTATCACAATCGATCTCTCTTATTCGAAGCACTCTTGTTCGTCGACTCTCGGTCAAACCACTCGCTGTATCGCTACTCATACAAGACCAACTCTTAGAAGTCTACCTATTGGATTAATTTCGGGACGAAATTCCCTAAAGTAGGGGAGACTGTAACAACCCGCACTTTCGTGCGTTGTTACCACTCGATATACTCGTTACGCCTAGCACCAGAGATTCGGATCATAATGTAACTATGTCGCATACGTCGCTATTCGAGGGATAATCGCATATTTTCGCAATATATTATCACTATATCACACCACAAACACTAACACTCACGATGACATTGAGTGAGGACCTATTCTACCCTCCTCGGTGGCCGTGATGTGTCGAAACGCAGACAATTAACGCTAACAAAGACTCTCGGGTGAGTGCTATAAATCCATTCGTCGTAACGATGATGACGATACGAGTGAATGGTACCCCGTCAGTCATTGTGGCACAACTCACAATAACGTTCACGTTGACATCGAGAAAGGACCTATGCTACCCTCCTTGATGGCTGTGAAGCGTCGCTAATAATCGCATACTCAAACGGAAACCGATTATTATATCAAAACTTTGGAATATGGATACGTAAATACGATCCTTAGTGACATATATACATGTATAATAATAATATAAATCAACTATAAAAAGCGCGTACCTCAAAAACTATCGAAAACGGAGAAACTCACCGCGCCGGAGTGGCCATCAGGACGGATGAGCCATCCGAACGGATTGCCATCCGAACGGATGGGCCATCCGAACGAATGGCCCTTCGACCCAGTAACTCCCTTCTCCATTTTTGCCTATAAATAGCATGTCACATCACTGTTCAAGTGATGTGACAGCTCCCACTCGACCAGACACGCTCCAGGACCCTTTTCTCTCGATTTCTCGCGATTCCGGTAAGATTTCAACTTAAAACCTTGTACTTATGTGATCTACACTCCATTCTACATCATTCTGTCTTTCAAAACTCAATTTCTAACCGTGAAATCTGCTGATTTGAGGTGTTTTAAGGTGATGTCACCAAGAGTTCTTATGAACTTCAAGATGTGACCTCATCCCACCATAAACGACTCAGATCTGGGTGATTTCCACATGTTTTGATAACAAATCTCACCTAAATCTGTGTGTCTAACCAAGGAACTGTGCGATTTCGAGTTAACCACGAGAAACCGTCAAGAACGGCCAGATCTGATGGAACGGGGTGATTCCCGGCCGTTAGAACGGGTCAAAACTGATAGAATTTCAATGGTTAATGCGAGATTACACCGTCCCAACAAGACCGCATCGTAATTCTTCCGAAAACACTCGAAAACAGTTGACCGGAACGTTAAACAGACGTGCCATTCGAACGGGTCACATGCCCCCGAACGGATAACATGTCATTCGATCGAATGGCAATTCGATCCAATCAAAGGTTATTCGATCGAATGGCAATTCAACCCAATCAAAGGTTATTCGACCGGATGGCAATTCGACCCAATCAAAGGTTATTCGACCGGATGGCAATTCGACCCAATCAAAGGTTATTCGACCGGATGGCAATTCGACCCAGTCAACAGTTATCCGACCAGATGACAGCCATCCGATCCAAACCAACAGTCATCCGACCGGATTGGCTCATCCGACTGAAAAACTGCCATTTTTATATTATTCCCGTGTAACCGTGCATCGTTCACTATATCCTTCAATGATTAACGCAGACGTACTCGCAACCGACCCAATCAAGTTGTATTCTCGCTAAATACGCACTGTGAGTATACTTGAACCCTTTTTAATCGCATTTTGGGTGTAACATACGTTTCTAACAAATCGAACTTATCAAACGAATTATTCAATCAATCGAATTACCACTTGCGAATGACTGTTATACATAGATATACGTGATGCTAGTTGCATATGTGCTAGGGCTTATACTCGCGACGTCCCACCATGACTAGTATAGTACTATTGCGCCCGACGGGGTCTAGTTTGCCATCGCATATTCGAGCATCGAGGACTTAGTTGGTAGTATCAGCTTTGTGAGTGTATATGTCAAGTGTTACGTTTATGCATGTGGAAATTCGCTACACTTTTATCTATTATGCTATACTTATCAAACCTGTATACTCGCCAATACTTTTGTATTGACAAATATTTTAACGTATGTTGCAGGTTAGATCGCAGACTACATCAAATCAAGCTAGGAAGTCTAGAAACTCAACTAAAATCTAGGTTGTCGGATTTGTATTGTTCGAGAGGACAAGAAATCTGTGATAACTTATGTGATTGTATTATTTGTTAGTATGGGATAACGAATGTATTAAATATTATCGCAATATAGTTGTTATGGATTCTCTTGAGCAATCTGATTCGCCTAGTGTCGCGCCCCGATGATTCCGCCATCGGTTGGGGTGTGACAGTTTTGCATCCCATGCTACACCGTCGGAGAGCATCATCCAAACTTGAGTCAATGACCTTCATGTAGTTGACTGGGTCTTCGTCTTCTACTCTTTTTCCAACTCCAAACTTTACTTCCTCGTCCCTAACCCTCAATGTTAGTGTTCCATCATTCATATCTACCATTGCTTGGGCCGTAGCTAGGAATGGCCTCCCTAGGATGAGTGGTACTTCGATATCTTCCTCCATATCTAATATGACAAAGTCGGCCGGAAAGACAAATTCACCGACTTTGACCAATAGATTTTCAGCGACACCTTGTGGATATTTGACGGATCTATCGGCGAGAAGTGTGTATTGAGAACGAACTGAGAGCGAGTTGGGTCGGATAGGGCTGTCACACCAGTGAACAGTGATGTGACAGGTGAGTATTTATAGTGTGAGGGGGAGTTAAGGCGGTGGAACGGATGGCCATCCGAACGGATGATCATTCGATCGGACGGTCATTCGATCGAATGGCCATTCGATCAGGTGACTGGTGCGAGTTAGTTTCTTTGACTTTCGTTTCGTGCGATAGCGTTGCGTTGCATTTAAGCGAGTTGCGAGTGAGCGTTGCGATGAGATAACCACGTACCATTTAAACAAGTAATTACGTATAACATAACACATAAATACATAAAAAGTAAATCCATGTTTTGAGTCTGCGTTGTGTTTGCGTTGCGTTAGAGTTGTGATTGCGTTTGCGAATAGCATTCCAGAACATCTATAAAGCCCACAAAAGTAAAGGACGTAATAACACACATATAGAACAATCCCAATAACTGCGTTTCGAGTTTGCGTTGCGTTGCGTTGTGATAGCGATAGCAACAATGCAATAAAGTGCGTTTAAATAGTATGCATGTGTAAATAGCGTTTAGCATGCGATATTTAGCGTTTTGTCGTAAAACAGAGTTTAAAATATCGTCTAAAATAGTTAACAATTATTATAGCAATTAAGCAAGAAATGTCAGATCTAAATAACAACATGACTTGACCTTGACCTTGACTTTGACCTTGACTTTGACTTTGACTTGGAAAGTCGGGTTGTTACATACACACACACACGCGCGCGCAGGGGAAGGTTCTATGCAGAACACTAAATATTGCGAGAACACGCAGAACAAAATGAATTATCTATTTTTTTTAATCCTAAAAACCTAAAAAGTAAAAGTAAAAGAAAATGTTACAAATGTAAGATTTATTGTTTCTCACACTAGAACTCAAAATAAAATATGGAAATTTTCAGTTTTTATATAACCTACATATATGTAGGTTATGTGTGTGTTAAATTACCTACATGTATGTAGGCTATCAGTAGGTAAAAATATATGGTCCTTTTATGTATATATAACTAGATTATCACCCGGGATTGCTTCCCGGGCTCAAGAAAATTACTAATATAATTATTATTTATGATTAATACAAACTTAAAATCCTACAAAATGTATGACAAATTACTAATATAATTATTATTTATGATTAATACAAACTTTCTGTTCAACACTCTACCTCCCATGTAAGCAAGATAACGCATCAGCTGCTTTGTGCTTTCGGTTTTACCAGCCCACTTTCTCCACTATACCTCCCATGTAAGCAATATCACTTCCTTACTAACCTACAAATCCCACAATCATTGCAGTGAAACTGTTCCCTCGAAGTCTAGTCACAAAGCACAAATTTAAAAAAAAAAGTGGATATTAGCATATTATTTGAACATTTTTAAGTGTAGGTAGTTTTTAAATCATCATCATAGAACTTGCAAATTCCGCAGAAGTATTCTCCCATTTTCACTCCACAGTTGGTACATATTTGAGCAACCTATCACATCAACATAAATAATAAATCATTATATAACATCAAAACATCTACACTTATCATCTAAAAAACGCTACGCAAACTTAATAATTCCCATAAAATTCTCATAACTTAACAAACCTGTTGTTCAGTATTGCAAATCTCACAAATAACCTGTGTAAACCACCAAAAAGCACAAACACATTACCTCACATCCACAAAAAACAAACTATAATCCCCAAAAACATAAGAATCTTGGTATTAAAAAGCGCGCCTATGCGCAAAGGCCATAGCCTTTTCACTTAATGCCTCGATAAACCCAAAATAAAATAAAAATTCAAAATAAAAGGGTTGTTTGATCTACCCTTAGGGTGAGGCGTTGTCATATGGTAAGCATCAGAACTGAAGCTTCCACCCAACACTTCTGCATAAATATTAGCATCTCTTTTCTGTGCATCAATTTGATATCAATATTGAATTCAAAATGGAAAACATGATTAGTAAATGAGCATGTTATTGTTTTACATCTTAAGTAACACTATGAGAAACTATCCAACTTATAAACATACTTTAGCATGCTCAAGTTCTTCCAAAAGCAAGACACCAGCTCCTTCTCCCATAACAAATCCGTCGCGATCCTTTTAATCAATTCGACTCATTAACATATAAACATAAAAAGTTACATAATAGAAGAGAGATATACCGAATCCCATGGGCGTGAAGCTTTGGTAGGATCATCGTTCCTCTCACTTAAAGCTTTGCATGCCACAAAACCTCTAACTCCTGCATAAGTCTTCATCTTTATGTTCAAGATCAAGTTCAATTTGTAAGATAAATAAGATTATAACTATTGGTATAATGGCTGATTCAGAGCCACCACAAAGCATCATGTCCTGAAAGTTTACAACACTATAACTTAACAATGATGGTGCACCATAGAATAGGCATGAATACAACACTTACAGCATAACCATCGATGATGTGATTTGCAACATTCAATATGCAGAAGTTACTTGTGGCACAAGCAGTAGATATAGAATAAGTTGGACCCATCCAACCCTGAAGTTAAATACGAAAACGGTAAAACAGTTATGAAGACGTGTTGAATGTTTAAAACTGCATATGCAACATTACAGATTGATTTGATCTCACTAGATCAATGGCTAGCAATGATGAGCCCATGTTAGTACTCGAAAACGGTACGCAGAAAGGAGTCATCTTTCTATATGAAACCTTTAGAGCTTCAATAGAATCACTCACAACCTTCATCCCACCCATTCCAGAACCAATCAAAACTCCACATCTAGTTTTATCAATCTTCTCCATACCACCTTCGGTTAAGCCACCATCCGCCACTGCTTTCTTGCCTGCAACAAGCATATAGAGCATGAACTTATCCAGCCGCTTGAAGAGCTTTGGCCCGATACACCCTTCCGTATAGAATCTTTTGATTTCTCCAGCTATTCTCTGTGATTTTAACTTTGTTAATTATGGCTATATTTACTAATAACATTATTCATGAGTGATCAAAGAACTGATATGTGACATACAGTTGGATAGTTTGAACAATCAAATGACTCAATTTCGCTAAATTCACAGTTCAAGAGCTTACTAAATATTGCGAGAACACGCAGAACAAAATGAATTATCTATTTTTTGTAATCCTAAAAACCTAAAAAGTAAAAGAAAACGTTACAAATGTAAGATTTATTGTTTCTCAAACTAGAACTCAAAATAAAATATGGAAATTTTCAGTTTTTATATAACCTACATATATGTAGGTTATCTGTGTGTTAAATTACCTACATGTATGTAGGCTATGAGTAGGTAAAAATATATGGTCCTTTTATGTGTATTATGGGTAGGGTTCCAGCGTGAACAACCTCCCAAGAGTGAACTGCGTGAACAGATCTGGTCCCTTGATTTCCTTTTTAGTTGTTAAGGGTAGGATTGTAATTATATAAAAAAATAGATTTAAATCATTATTTTAATAATTGAATTAAGTTACATCTTTCCTAATTTAAATTCATTATCTACATTATGTTTTATTTATTAATAAGATAATTATCAAAACAAACAACAAATCACCGGATTTCAATTTTAATTTTTATTTCAGATTTCATCACCAGAATTCAAATTTTTATTTTTAAGATCCATGTAACCTTCATATTTCAACGGTATACACATGTGTACTTGGATATAAATAGAACAGTACACATGTGTACTCAGCATCGTACATATGTGTAATTAGCTACATAATACATACATAGAAACAATACCTGTAAAACTATTTTATATTTAACAAAGTACAAGTTCCATAATGTTTTCCAAACCAAACAAAAAAACATATAATTACAAGTTCCAGTTTCGTAAAAACAATAAACCCAACATAATCGAAAAAACAAAAAACATAATCTTTTACAACTATTCGCCACGTTGTATGCTGAATCATCCTTATCGACCTCATATGTGAATCATCCTTATCGACCTTCCATCTCCAGTTTTCTCGTTAACGACATCTCCTATAATAGCACAAAAAAACTCAGCAACTAATACTTTGCATAATTCACAAGTGTACATTAACAACTTTACACATTCAATACACAAAAAATTATGAGATATCAAAAAAGCAGACACTATACACATGTGTACATTGGGTTAAAATATAGCAAAAATCAGAATACGCATGTGTACATCGCATTAAAAACAGAGCAAAATCAGAATACACATGTGTACATCGCGTTAAAAACAGAGCAAAATCAAAGAATTGAACAAAAAAACTCAGCAACTAATACGTTGCATAATTCACAAGTGTACATCAACAACTTTACACATTCAATACACAAAAAAACAGAGATATCACAAAAAACATACGCTATACACATGTGTACATAGCATTAGAAACAGAGAAAAATCAGAATACACATGTGTACATCAACAAAAAAAGAGCAAAATAAAAAAATACACGTGTGTACATATGCTAATCAAAACTCACAATTACAATCTACAAAATAAACTACAAGCATAATAACCGGCAAAAACAATTAAAAACCTATCACAACAAAAACTAGGTAAATAGTCCAATAAAATCCCAAATTTTCATCTCCTAACCCTAGGAAAACCTTACACCATTATCCAACGTTATTGTTAATCAGACTAACAAAAAATCTCCCAAATTTTCATCTCCTAACCCTAGGAAAACCGTACACCATTATCCAACCATTCATCTCATAACCCTAGGAAAACCTTACACCATTATTCAACCATTGATATAACAAAACAAATGGTGTAATTAAAATAATTATACTACAAAACAAAAACATGTTAATATTAATCGATTCAGACTTTTAGAGTTTTACTTTTTACTACTACAACAAAAACATCATAAAATTATTAGTTAATGATTCATATACCACATAACAACACAGCACAACAGGAAACCTGATACTTTACAGATCCGTTAAAAAAAACTTACAAGCAGAATGTGATGTGCTTGATGAACACAATCAGTGGATCGATCGAATGAGGCGGATGTGCGGCAGCGCATTGACGCCGAATCGATTCGGATCTGAAAAACGATCCGGCGAAAATCAATGCCGGCGATGAAACGACGATGAATCGGACCAAAAATCGAAGCCTGATTTCGTCGTCCGGCAGTTTGTTCTTCATCGAGATCCGGCGATGAAACGGCGATTCAGTCATCCGGCAGTTGTTCTTCATCGAGATGGAGATGCCATAAAAACGAGATTTGAAACTGATTGATGGAGAGAGAGACCAAATTTACTGGATTTGAAAATTGATTGGATTTTAAATAATGGAAAGAATTTAGGTTTCTTTATTGAATTATTTTGATTGTGTAATTACGGATATACCCTTATGTATTTAATTAAATGGAAAAAATTAACCAAATAATTACCATCATGCCACTCACTTTAATCTCAAGATCATAAAAATCAAGGGCCCAGATCAGTTCACGCAGTTCACTCTTGGGATTTTGTTCACGTTTGAACCTTATCCTATATAATACACATAGGAATGTAAAAAACATAAAATTAAAAAAATATAAACCTAAAATCCCAAAATTTAGTGATTTAGAGTTGTTCTTTTTGTTCTCGCGATAATTAGTGTTCTATAATGATTCTCATCCTATACGCGTATAGTATATGTGTATGTAATATGTATATGGGTGTGTATCTCTATTAGGGGCTTATTGTACAGTTAAATGTTGCCATTTTAAGAACAACTAACGACAATAAACTGATATATTCTGACACGAAAAGAATTTTGTTATAAAATTAGGTTGCCTGATATTTTGAGTTTCATGAAATTAGCCATGTATAGTTACGTATTTATATTGTTGTTATGCATTATAGTTTGTTCCAAATTAGGTATGAAACGTGACATGGTTCTAACTCCAAATTTTAATTGCTTTTTGTACGCCTTAGTTTTATAAAAAACACAATTCCTGTTTTATTGAGTTACAATATTTAAAAAAATATATATATAATTGTAGAATTTATTTCACATCTAACATATTTTAAATACCCACTGAAAAATAAAGTATATCAAGAAGGATGGCTATATAAATACATAATCAGTTTTAAGTAATTAACTATGAGAATCTTGTATTCTTATAATATACTTGTATATGGTATTTCCTACTACTACAAAATCAAGTGTCGGCCGCTGACACGGTAATAGTAGTGTGCTTTCATTGGGCTAAATGGGCGGCAGGGATAATAGTGCCTGGCAACTGCCTGGCACTCCCCTATTGGCCCAACAAATTTATGATTTTATCCCCCTTTAAAATTACGATTTTGCCATCAGTTAAAAATTATGTTTTCGCCCCCGCTTAAAAATAGATTTACGCTTTTGCTTCCAGCTAAATATTTCAATTTTGCCCCCGGTTAAAAATTACGATTTTTACCCGTTTCAATTTACAGTTTTGCCATTAGTTTTTTCCCTTAAAATTACGATTTTACCATCAGTTCAAAATTATGTTTTTACCCCCACTTAAAAATAAATTTACGCCTGGCACTCCCCTATTGGCCCAACAAATTTACGATTTTATCCCCCTTTAAAATTACGATTTTGCCATCAGTTAAAAATTATGTTTTCGCCCCCGCTTAAAAATAGATTTACGCTTTTGCTCCCAGGTAAATATTTCAATTTTGCCCCCGGTTAAAAATTACGATTTTTACCCGTTTCAATTTACAGTTTTGCCATTAGTTTTTTTCCCTTTAAATTACGATTTTGCCATCAGTTCAAAGTTATGTTTTTTCCTCCACTTAAAAATAAATTTACGCTTTTGCTCCCAGTTAATAATTCCAATTTTGTCATCGGTTCAAAATTAAGACTTTGCCCCGTATAAATTTATATTTTTGCCATTAGTTTTTTTCTCACAGGCAAGTTACGATTTTACCCCCAACTTAAATTTACATTTTGCGCATCGTTTTTGTTTGTTTCCGTGGTGAAATTACAATTTTGCCCCCAGTGTAAAGTTACTGTCATGCCGGCAGCTTCCTTGCACTCCCCCGTTGGTCCATTTAGTTTACAATTTATCCCCGAATTAAAATTATGATTTCGCCCTCAGTTAAAAATTACGATTTTCCCATCGTTTTAGTTTTTTTTTTTTTTTTTTGCCAAAACTATAAATGTTTTTTTTAATTGGTTTACTCGATTTAGGATAAATTACATTTTTCGTCCTTTATGTTTGTGTCAGTTTGCAATGGATATCTTTTAACTTCAATAATTACAGTCACATTCCTTTATTTGTAAAAACCATTACAATATACGTCCTTTAGCACTAACCTAGTTAAAATTTTCAGTTAAATCTATCCATTAAGGACAGTTTAGTCTTTTAACTTTATTATTTATAGTATTTAAAAAATAAAAAATATAACTTTTAAAACTTATAAGAACAAATATAAATACCCCTTTATCTCTCTCTCTCTCTCACCACCACTATCCACCACCGCCTGCCACCGTCTTCATCATCTACGACAAGTCAACAACTACCAGCTCATCACCACATTAAAAGCAACCCCAAATTTTTAAGGTAATAAAAAACATTAACACTCACAAAATGAAATCAATATTTGCCAACTACTTCAACCATGTGTACGCATATATTCAAATACAACAGATTAACACTCACAGAATAATCAAGAATCTTTAGAAATTCCAAAGGTAAATAAACCAGTTTTATTAAAACTTGGAATTAGTAACAGAAATATTATCATAATTGATGCTAATAATCTTTCCCATAAAATCGATCCCATGTTTCAACGCACCATTCATAGTCTCTGGCATGTGTTGCCTCTGCTGATCACAAGACGCACCGAAGAAACCCCACCCAGTGTTAGTTGTTTTCTGGAAACACCCATTTCTCAGATCCGTATGTTTCGCGGCCTGATTTGGTAGATCTGATGCGACAAACATCACCACAACAGGTCATCTCCAACCTGCTGCGACCCTTGAAGCCCATCAGATTTGTGTAAGAACACCGCCGCCGGAGTTGGGTCGGATTTGGTGGTGTGGTTACAGGTCTCGCCAGAGATAGGTGGAGGCTGGGAGTAGATTCTAGGGTGAATTGGGGAATGAGGAAGATGATGTTGTTGTACTTGTACATATTTGATTTTTTTGTTTTATTTATAAGGAAATAGTTTAAATAAAAACGTGAAATGACCATAATACCCTTAAGTGAATAGACCTAACTGAAAATTTTAACCATGTTAAGGCTAAAGGACGTAAGGTGTAATGAGTTTTGCAAATAAAGGATTGTAACTGTAATTATTGAAGTTAAAGGCTATCCACTGCAATTTGATACAAACATAAAGGACGAAAAGTGTAATTTACCCCTTGATTTAATTTTTTTCCATGTCAAGGAGCTGCCTAACACTGGCTCATTAATCCTAAAAAATTACACTTTTGCCCTGAGCCCGAAATTACGGTCTTATCATCGTTTTTGTTTTTTTTCCCTAGCAAAATTATAGTAGTCATTTTTTAATTGGTTGAGAATTATTCGGCCATCGCCCCGCAACGCGGGCGAGGCATCTCCTAGTTCTATACATATAACAAGAGTTCATAGCTGAGATACATAGACGCGTAGTAATATAAGGGTGTAAGGAGTAATTAAACACTTAGAGTGGCAAACTAAAAAAATCAACCAATGAGAGTGTGCCATGTCAAAGTGGTAAACTATGCTCAAAAGTGTTGGCAATGGTTAGACACTTGGTGAAGTGGTAAACTATTAAAAAAAAAGAAAAAAAATGTATGATTGGTTGAGATGGCATGGACCCCACCCCACACACCCCCTCTCTCTCTCTCCTCCCCTCCCTCTCCCGCATCGGTGTTCCCTCACCGAAATCTTCCCCATTTTCGGCAACATTGTGCGGCAAAAGAGTTGGCAGCGGTTGCCGATGTGGTTTATCGCTGCCACTCCTAACACCCTAAACACCTTATTAATCATGTTTAAAACAAAAGTTATTAATATTTATGCAATTATCATTTTTTTCAAATAAAAATTTGTTATCTACTAATGCCACTAGAGTTGAGTTGGATATAATCCTAAATCGTTACATTTTTTACTTTATCAACTAGTCGTATCATAATGGTAAACTAGTCATTAGCCCCTTGCGTTGCGGGGAAGTGGTGTAAACCATGCTATCAGCATTGTGGAGAGGGGGGAGGGGGTAAAACAATCCTAAGTAGTAATCGAACGACGATCAACATAATATAAAAATATGAATTCTAATACTAGGTGACTCACGTAACGTAACACATAGACGAAGTAGAATTTACACGACACATATTTGATATCTTCCGCTATCATACGGCACTAGACACCTTGCCCCTGGAGACTTTATCACTTCTTGACTTCCATATACTCCAAAGTATTGTGAGGAAGATGGCAAGAATGATTTTGTATTGTGACTTCTTCGAGAACATCTTGAATGTGGACTCCATAATGTCATTGGCAGACTTGACATTTATTTGAGTGTAGACTACTGACGGCCCAGAAAATATTTTCAAAAGGTGCGAATGAGAGATTTAACCAAATTTTCAAGGGCGAGATTTTGCCCAACAAAATACACTAATTTTTTTCAAGGGGTGTCCTCACCCACCCCTTACTAGGTCCGTCCCTGAGTGTAGGGGGACTAAGGAATCTTCAAGGGGCGGGAAGGGTTTGTCGGAACACCGGCCTGCCTGGCCATCTCGTGAACGCACAATAAGATCCTCATGCGGTAGATATCTCCCGCATCTCACTGTCGAACTTTTTTGTTTATTTATTATTGTTTTGATTATATATTAATAGTTTCAACAAAGTAAAAGTGACACCAAGCAACAAAAGTTTAGGGAACTATTTTTTTTTTCTATGTAAATAATAAAGTAAAGCATTCATAACAAATCATTTGATTGTTTACGAGCCCTCCACGCTCAAGATTTCCTTACTGTTATCCCGATCGAGGGCTTGGGGCAATGTATGTCGGCAGTAGAATATCGGTCTGTCCTCAAATATCGTTTGATGATACCGTTGTACCCTGAGGATGAACCGTGCCCTGTTTGTCGGAAGGTGTGTCTTGATAGCTTCGGGGAACATGCCCTTCACTGCAAAGAGCTTCCTGGCTTCAAGTACAGACACGATCTGGTTAGAGATGTGCTGTTTGACGTTCTCAAGCGAGCTGGTATCGCTGCTAAAAAAGAGGCTCCGGTTAATTTCCTAACGGACCCGAAAGAGGGGAGGTCTTCCCTTCGACCAGCCGATGTGCTGGTTTTTGGATGGTCCGGGGGTAAGCATGCTTGCATTGATCTCACGGGGGTGTCGCCTCTTGCCGGTTTCAGGGGCAGTGGTTTTGTTTCAGGGCAAGCGACGCGGAAGGCTGAGGCGGGGAAAATATCCAAGCACGAGCAGGCCTGCATAGATAATCAACATGCCTTCCTTCCTTTCGCGTTCGATACCTTTGGTTGTCTGGCCCCTGTGGCGACCGGTTTCTTGAAGCGGGTTCAAAAGGCAGCACTTGCGCATGCGACAGTGTCTGTAGGCCATAGTTATGTGTTTAGCCGAGTAGGATTTGCAATTCAAAAGGGGGTGGCGGCGCAGCTTGTTGCCCGTCTACCAACCCATGATTTGTAATTTGCTATACTAAGTTTATAATAAAGTAATTAAAATTTGGATTTCAAAAAAAAAAAAAAAAAAAAATCATTTTCATCGACTCAACTTGACCGAGTCAGTAGTTGCTTTTCGAGCTGGGATAAGTACCCTTCAAGTGGTGCATATTCGAATATTGATGTAAACTTGGTGATAGAATTAGTGGACGTGGGCAGTTATTAAAAAAAATAGCATTAAGAGATCCGCAATAGATGTTTTTGAGTTACATTTTCAAGTGTTTTTGATACACGATCATGTTTTTGTTACTGCTTTTTAGCTAATGTTTTTTTTTAAAAAGAACACTAAAAAACAAACAAATGGTGGGGCCCACTTGTACCTTATATTTTCTAATATACAAAAGGAAATGAGGGGAATAGTGTCACGCAGCTATTCGACCAACAATTTTATTGTTTTATATTCGTTTTAAAATTACGGTTTCGTCCTTAATTTAAAATAAAATTACGTTATTGCCCCCACTTCAAAATAAAATTATGTTTTTGTCCCTCGCTCAAAATTACGATTTTGTCATTGGTTCAAAATTATGATTTTATCCCCAGATTACATTTACAATTTTCGCCCAGTTCAAAATAAATTTTTGCTTTTGCCGCAAACTAAAAATGACGATTTTGCATTTTCACCCCGTTTCAAAAATTATTATTTCGCCTTCAGTTTAAAATTATGTTTTTGTCCGGTTCAAAATAAAAGTATGTTTTTGCCCCCAATTTAAAATTATGATTTTGCACTCAGTTCAAAATTTTGATTTTGCCCCAGTTCAAATTAAAAATATAGTTTTGTCCCCAGTTTAAATTTACGATTTTGTCCTTGGTACAAAGTTATATTACGATTTTGTCTCTGGTTCAAATTTATAGTATTGCCATCACTTTAACTTTTGGCAAATTACGATTTTACCAAAGTCAACAAATACAACTTTTCCCTCCGTTCAAATTATCGTATTGCTATTGTTTTAGTTTTTTTAGCAAAACTATAAAAGTGTTTTTTTAATTGGTTGACTGGATTTAATTTTTTCCCATGTCAAGGAGCTGCTAACACTCGCTCATTAATCCTGACAAACTACAGTTTTGCCCTGAGCTCAAAACTACGGTCTTGTCATCGTTTTAGATTTTTTTCCTAACAAAACTATAATAGTGTTTTTTTAATTGATTGAGAATTATTCGGCCATCGCCCAGCAATGCGGGCGGGGCATCAACTAGTTGATATATAAAGAGAGAATCAAAGGTTAAAAATTAAAAAATGTAATGATTTGACAATATTTTTTGTGTGTTTATTGGTTTCTTTATTGAGTTTTTTTTATTTATTTTTTTTTAAGAAATGAATGTTTGTATGATGTGTCAGCTACCTATAAACGTTTTTAACTGTTTTTTATAGTTCCTTGTTGTGAATGACCTAAACTAAATAAAAACATGCAAACAAATTGGGGTTAGCCTACTTGGTAGACACGTGTATTTTAAAGAGAAAATTTTAGGTTCAAACCTAAATAAAAGAGAATAATTTAGAATTATTGATGTAAAACAGTGGAATAACATTTGTTGTTAAAAAAATAAAAATATGAAAATATGTACAGAGGCGAAACTTCATAGGGGCCAGGGTTGCCCCCTCTGTCTTTTTTTTTTTGCTTTGTAGTGTTGATGTTACGAGAAATTTATGAAACTTTTACTTTTTGTAGTGTAAAATATTGGATTTTGAGAGTCTGGTTCCCTTTAATTTTTTGTTTAAGCTTCGCCACTGATTATCTAATGCTTTGAGCTAAAGCTAACTGGACAAGTTTTGGAAAATACTTTTTAATAGTTAACCAAAACAGTACTTAAGCTCCGCTACTGATTATGTAATTTGTTTAGCTAAAGCTAAGACTGTGGGGTATGGGGCGTGGGTTGGCCATAAACGCCCAAGTCACCACCCCGGGTGGGCTTGGGTTTCGGCGTGGCCCCATTGGCGGGGGTTTCAGGCCGGGCGTGGGGCGGGGCTGCGAGAGTGACATGGCGGGATGTGATTGGCCAACAAAACTAGCCGTTTGGGCTAGCCGTTTGGCATTATTTAAAAAAAAAAACTTTTTTCCTTTATAAATACCTTACCATATTTAACATTTTTCTTACACAATATCAAACACATAAAACACAATCTTGCCATGATTTCTTCAAGTTCAAGTGAATCGTCATCATCATCTGACGATGGTGCGGAAATATTTCTACAAACGATCGCGACGGTGGTGAAAGCTATTGTGGAAGACGATGAGGAAGAGACTTCGCAACCTAAACGGAGGAGGTACATCGCTCGTGAACGTCACATCGCTAACAATTTGTTGGTAAGCGATTACTTCTCAGTGGAACCTAAGTATGATGAAAAAATGTTTAGGCGTCGTTTTCGTATGAGTAGAAACTTATTTTTAAGGATATCTAGAGATCTTGAGGAGAAATATGTTTATTTCCAACAAAAACCGGATGTAACCGGGCAATTAGGATTTAGTACGTGGCAAAATATCACAGCCGCACTTAGACAGTTAGCGTACGGCAATGGTTCGGACATTATGGATGACTATTTAAAAATGTCTGCACGTGTAGCTAGAAAAAGTCTTCACAACTTTTGTTCGTGTATTTTAGTACTTTATAGGAAAAGATATTTGAGAAAGCTCTCGTTCAGTGACATGCAACAAATATTGGAACATCACGCCGATTATCATGGGCTACCCGGGATGCTAGGTAGTTTAGATTGTATGAAATGGCCTTGGGAACTTTGTCCAACCGCATGGCAAGGCGCTCACACGAGTGGATTTCACGGGATGCCAGCCATCATGCTTGAAGCGGTTGCGTCCCAAGATCTTTGGATATGGCATGCGTTCTTCGGTATGCCAGGTTCACATAACGATATTACCATCATAAACCACTCGCCCTTTTTCAATGATCGGGTAAATGGTATAGGACCCAAAGGAAATTTCTTTGTAAACGGGGTTGAGTACGTGTATGGGTACTACCTAGTTGATGGGATTTACCCAGAGTGGGGGGTTTTCGTAAAATCGTTCACAAGACACGGTACCATAGATCCAAAGAGATTAAAGTTTAACAGGGTCCAAATGGTTGCACGTAAAGACGTCGAGCGAGCATTCGGTGTTTTGAAGAAAAGGTGGCGAATATTGGCAATGCCTTGTCGACTATGGGACAAGGATCAGATTGGAAACGTGATGTACGCATGTATCATTCTTCACAACATGATTTTGGAGGATGAAGGTAGAGCGGTCATTACCTACTATGATTACGATGACCCCCAACCAGGTAACGTAACAGTTACAGACGAAGATAAAGCGTCACATGAATTTTTGATCAAGTCAAGGGATATACATCACAACCTTCGATCTGATTTGGTGGATCATGTTTCAACGATTCTTGGGTTCGAAACCGACGAAGACGACGAAGAATGATTGTTTTTTTATTTTGATACTATGTTTTTTGTAATTATTATGTATGTTTATGTAGTTTTTAATGGTTATATATATATATATATATATATATATATATATATATATATATATATATATATAGGGAGCCGCTAGAATGAGAACCACTCCCAGTTATGAGAACCATGAGAACCACTTTCAGCCAATAAGATTATGACAACTCAAAGGGTAGTTTAGTCATTTCCTTTTTATGTCTAATCTCTCCTCTCTCTCTCCTCTCTCCTCTTTAAAGTTGCAGACATTCTCCCACCTCTCTCTCGCATTTAAGTTGCACATCTTCTCTCATCTTCCAAAAACCCCTGCTCCGATCTCAACCCACCACCACATCACAACCACCATCCTCCTGCTCCGATCTCAACCCACCCTTCCATCCGGGCCACCTTCAGTGGCGGCGTTTGTTGGTGGTGCCAGTGGTGCAGCCGCCAAACACCTCCCCCTCCGATCGAAACCCACCACCGCTGAGACACCGTGCAGCCGCCAAACACCGCCGCTGTCAATGTTCTCCTTCATCTCCGTCTGTCAATGTTGCAGCCGCCAAACACCACCGCTGAGACACCGTGCCGCCGTCGTCCGAGAGATTAATGGCGATGATGATGTGGAAACCCACACATGAGCCTTGTTCTTCATCTGAGAGATTAATGGCGATGATGATGTCGGTGGTGCCGGCGTTTGTCGGTGGTGTCGGTGGTGCGACGTCGGTTGGTGCCGGTGTTTGAGTGGTGGCTAGAGGTGGTGCCGGTGATTGAGTGATGGCTATCGGTGGTTTAAACGGGGTCAGGTTTGTTTTTCGGTTGTTGATTGTTGGTTTGATTGGGTTCTTTTGATTTGTTGTTTCTGTTTTGATTGGGTTCTTTGATTCAAAAAGTTTTGGGTTTTTTGATTATTTTTGGTGGGTTTGATGTTGAATCTGGGTTTGATTATGGGTTTGATGTTTGAATATGGGTTTGATGTTTGAATCTGGGTTTCATGTTGAATCTGGGTTTCATGTGTGAATATGGGTTTGAATATGGGTTTGATGTTTGAATATGGGTTTGATGTTGAATCTGGGTGTTCTTGAATCTGAAGTTTGGGTTTTGATTCAAAAAGTTTGGGTTTTTTTTTTCTGTTGAATGATGTTCATTATTTGTTGCTGGGGTTCATTTGATTTTGATTTTTGGGTATGTACAGCATGTATGATTGTTATTGTTGCTGGGTTTTCTTTGATTTCTGTTGAATATGGTGCTTTATGAATCGGTTGAATCTGTTTGAATCTGTCGAATGTGTTTTGAATGATGTTCATCAGGTGCTTTTTGAATGTTTGAATATGTGGGTTTTGATCAGTTTTTGGTTTTTGGGGCGATGATGATGCAAAAAAAAAAAAACTAGATTTTTGATGACGATGGCGCGGCAACGATGGTGGAGGGTAGGTTTTTGAACCCGCAACCCCACATTTGCAGCCTTTTAATTATCGGAAAAAATCTGAGCCAAACCCCGTTTTTTTTTCGAGATACTCTTTTGTTTTGTTGTTGTTGGTTTTATATTCTATTCACCAGTCGATGACGATAAAAATCTATCCGAGACACCTACCGACTTTGCGATTTATGGGTGCGTTCGTCTTGCGTAAACAAGTTTTTAGTGTAAAAAAGTCTTTGTGAAAAAAAAGTTCAACCGTAAACTTTTACGTCAAACGTAAAAAGTTTAACGTAAAATGTAAAAAGTTTAAAACGTAAAAAAGTTTAACGTAAAACGTAAAAATTTTAACATAAAACGTAAAAATTTTAGCGTTAAACGTAAAAAGATTAAAAAAATTAACGTAAAACGAAAAAAAGTTTTAAAGTAAAACGTAAAAAGTTTTACGTAAAAACGTAAAAACATAAAAAGTTTTTCGTAAAACGTAAAACGTAAAAAAATTTTACGTAAAAAGTTTAAAACGTAAAACGTAATAAACTTTAACGTAAAACGTAAAAAGATTAAAAAAATTAACGTAATACGTAAAACATACATTTTTTAACGTCAAACGTAAACTTTTAACGTAAAAACGTAAAGTTTTTAATGTAAAAATGTAAAGTTTTTAAAGTAAAACGTAAATATTTTAACGTAAAACGTAAAAACATAAAACGTAAACTTTGTAACGTAAAACGTAAACTTTTTAACGTAAAACGTAAATTTTTAACGTAAAACGTAAATTTTTTAACAAAAAACGTAAACTTTTTAACGTAAAAAGACGGCCGTAAAAGCGACGCGTTAAAAAACGACACGTTAAAAAGCGACGGGTAAAAACGTAAAAGGTAAACAGTTTTTCGTAAAACGTAAAACGTAAAAAAGTTTTACGTAAAACATAAAACGTAAAAAGTTTTTCGTAAAACGTAAAAAGTTTTTCGTAAAACGTAAAAAGTTTTTCGTAAAACGTAAAACGTAAAAAGTCGGGCGCAAGACGTTGAAAAAACGGCGCGTAAAAACGGCGTTGAAAAAACGGCGCGTTGAAAAAATGACGCGTGAAAAAGTCAGGCGCAAGACGGGTCGTAAAAAATTGTCGCGTAAAAAACGGCGTTAAAAAATTGGCTCGTAAAAAACGGCGCGTTGAAAAAACGGCGTTAAAAAACAGCGCGTAAAAAAACGGCGTTGAAAAATTGGCGCGTAAAAAAACGGCGCGTAAAAAAACGGCGTGTTAAAATAACGACGCTTGAAAAAACCCGGCGTAAAAACGGCGCGTCAAAAAAACGTAAAGCGTAAAAATTTTAACGTAAAACTTAAATTGTAAAAATTAAAAAAAATGTTAAAAAAAATCTGAATTTTAAAATGTTTTTAATAAAAAAGTTATGTTTAAAAAAAAGTAATAATATAATAAAACAAAAAACTAATAAAAAACAATAAACATAAAAAGACAAAATAGAGTTATTTTACTAAATTACCCTTTTGGATTATAATATTAAAGACATAATAAGACAAAAACCATTTAATATTAATTTTTGTAACTTTTAATCTCATCCATTTATCAAGTTGAACAAAGGGCTAGAAAGTGGTTCTCATGGTTCTCATAACTGGGAGTGGTTCTCATTCTAGCGATCCCCTATATATATATATATATACATATATATTAAAAAAATTGATGCGGCTTGGCCACGCCAGCCCAGCTACGCCCACCATACCCCTAGAACTTGGATTTGTGTATTGAGTGCCCCCATAATCCATGTGTCAACCCATGCCCTAAAACCACGCATCACCATACCCACGGTATGATAGAACCTTATGGAAAATACTTTTTAATAGTTGACCAAAATCAAACTTTTGATTGGTCGGATTGACCAAAACCGTACTTTTGATTGGTCGGAGAGGAAATTGATTTTTACGTTTTATGGAATTTAGTTAGTGGGCCAAATCTTTCTATGGATTGGTTTTATCCTCTCCTTCGGGTTAGGAGCAAACTTCCAATATCATTGTGTCGTCTAACATAGGGAAGACATCAACTCTCAACCGATTCTAAGGTGGTGTTTGTTTTTTCTAAAAAGATTTACACAACCTCTTCTATCTGCGTCGAGTAGATTACGCACAGACATTGTCAGCTGCAGACTGTTTGGTTTTTCAAAGACGTTTCTTTAAAAAACGTTTGTGCGAGCTCTTCTTGGTGCAGACTTAACCCAACCACTTTTAAGATCTTCTAAGGTCTGCAGAGGGTTAAATATCACCACCCACCACCACCATCCACCACCACCACCACCGTCCACCACCCACCACCATCCATCACCACCACCACCACCCACCGTCCACGTCCACCACCCACCACCACTGTCCACATCCACCACCACCACCCACCACCATCGTCCGTACACCACCACTAGTTTATTTTAAAAGTTTACATATGTTAAAAAAACAAACAGTCTTCCTCTTACAGACTGCAGAGGTTTGGTTCAACTCTTCTTCTACAGATGTCTTCAGATGTGATCCGCAGACAGCAGACGTTTTACCTATTAAAAAACAAACTGCACCTAAGCCTATATGAAGACATGTGTTTTTGTAATATGTAAAAGATGCTATAAATTATTTTTTTAGTATCAACCAATTTTCTATATTTTATAGAGTTTATTTAGCTGTCAAGATTTCTTTCTCGCCTCTTTCAGGTTAAGAAGCAAACTTCCAATCTTAGACTATGCATTATAGAGCCGTAAGCGTAGGGCGCTAGCCACGTGGCTGCCACGGTGGCTCGCGAACACCACAACGACCAAGCTTCAGCGAGGCGCAAGCGTAGGGATGGCAATGGGTCGGGTTTGGGACGGGTTTAGGTAATCCCAAACCCAAACCCGGTTAGATAAGCTTGTCCCAAACCCGTCCCAAAACCCGTCGGGTTTCTTGCGGGTAAATACCCATCGGGTATCGGACTATCGGGTATACCTACAGGTTTCGGGTAAACCCGTTAATTTAAAAGGATTACTCGTTCGGTATACTCATCTCAAAACCCATTGGGTATTTATCGGGTAACTACTAACCGGTTACATTTTGTATTTGTTATTATAAAAATATATATCAAATAACTACAATGTATACGGAATAGAATACCTATATGTGTAAAAAATGGATGTATCATATATATACATATTTAATAATATAAAGAAATTATATCGGTATACAATCGGGTAAATGGGTACACTTTATCGGGTAATTGGGTCGGGTAAATGGGTATATCACTAAATCCCAAACCCGTCCCAAATCCGCGAAAAAAATAAAAACTATTCCCAAACCCGTCCCAAACCCCATTAACCGACCCCAAACCCATCCCAATTGTGTTGGGTTTCGGGTTTACCCAGCGGGTTCGGGTTTGATTGCCATCCCTACGCAAGCGGAGGCGTGTTGGTGGTGGTTGGCGCTATTGGGCAAATATGGGGGTGTTTGGGGTGCTATTGGTGAAGTTACCACAACATGCTCAAGTGAGGGGGGCAAAAGTAGACAAGGTGATGAGTAAACGTTTAGTCAGCGTCATGTGTCGCAATATAAGAGGATAGTCACAACACATAGTCTTAGTGACATCTGACATAAGATTATTCAATTTAAGAAAACTTCCAAAATCTTAGCTTTTTCATGATATGTGTTTTTGAGATATATCTTTTTTTTTTTTGCTATTCAATTTAAATAAACTATATTTAAAAATTGTTAAAGGTAACATATCGTAAATTTATCAATTATTTAAAACCATCTCCAAATCATTTTCTAATAGGTAGAAAACGAGATATGTCTGGATTAGGCCTTCCCTTAGCGGTCGTCTGGTGGCAGTCACATGTTTTCCTCCAAAGCATTTACAAGAGAAATTATGTTCCTGGAGAAACTCTGTTCCTGAAAAAACCCTCAGTTCCACTACCGCTTCCACCGAAGAAGAGACGAAAATGTGGTTGTTGATTCGATCGGGTGTCACGGACAACGATTTTGACTGTTTACTTTTCTTTCATCATCATCGTAGTACTCATCGTCACTGACCAAACCGGCGTCGACGGAGCTAGAGCTAGGGTTCCGGTGATTGGTTGTTCTAAAGCGAACCCCATCAACATTTATCGCAATCTTTGCAGGTATTTGCATTATTTTTTAGTTTTCCTATTCGTTAATCTGCTTAATTTCATTCTGGTAGTTGTGCTAATGCTTGTATTTGGCTTTGTTCATATATGTGTCCACTGTTTATGCAACAGATATCTTTGCAAATGGTTAAGTGTGTATCATTAGCAGTAATTAATCAATGTGCTATATTCCCTACTGTATCCATCTCTTGTAACAAAATTTTACCCTGATTTTGGGTATTTCAATCAACTCTCAGATTGAGAGAAGATATTAAATGGCTTGTATGTAATCCTCTTCATTTTTATGTGATAAATCTTTTCAAGCATGTTTAGGGAAATGTTATGTCACCAATTCATTTCGTTTGAGAAAAGAAGATGGTTGAACTTTATTGTCTTTTGGTTAACGTTCACCGAATCGTAGACTTGATAATTTGGGGTTTTGTTTGAATCTTTTTTCCTTTATCCGTGTATATCATGTCATTCATAGTGGAATTTGAGAATTTATTGGTTTAGTTAGGGCTTTGTATATTTGTTGATAGGATTATCAGCAGAGATGGAATAGGAGTTTGGTTTAGGAATTCTGCTACAATCTATGGATATTCAGGTAATTAATCTTTGGCCTAATCTTCCTTTATAGTCATAGTTTCTTATTGCCATACACACACACACACACACATATATATATATGCTTCTTTATTTCTTTATTTTGTTGTTTCTATGGATCCTTCTACCATAAAAATATTAATTATGTTGTGATCTCTTTTGCTTATATGGTTTCTTTTTTTGAACGGCCAACGAATCCTCCAAATGGGCTACTTTCACCACATCGGGATACACTCGCCTTCCTAACCGGGGAAAACCCTCACCTAGGGCCGAAGCCCGTGAACACTCGACCGAAGGCATGACAGTTCGGTGAGGTAAAACCCACTCAGTTCAAGGATCGAACTAGCGATCGTCGCCTACTCAGTTCAAGGTACAACATTGCGTATATGGTTTCTAAGGTGTTAAATAATGCATTTAGTTTCATGTCATTATAAAATAGAAAAAAATACACTTTTATTAATATTAACATCCTAAACAGTTATCTAAACCTTACTACCATACTTTAGTTAACTGTATTGCTTTACATTACATCTTAACACATTTCACTAACAATTGATGTTATGCTTGAATCTTGATCCTTTTCAGAGAATGCAATTGAAGTCGTTGTAGATTGAAAGGCCAACTCACATTTTGATATACTTATCCAAGTCAACCACTGTTATTCCATTATGGACTATATCTTCATAGTGCAATACTGTTCTACTTATTTATTAATTTTTCGGGCACCACAGTTCGATCGGGAGGTCTGTCCACCGCAACGTGCAGGTATACTACTATATATATGATTTGTCAAGCCCGATGAATAATATTATTTTAGGCTCAATTTTTGGGCATCTTACGATTACGGCCTACTATTCTCAGTACGTTGATCATACTTGTATGTCTAGAATTTTGATCAATGGCTGCAGGAATCCTGATAATATTGTGTTTCTGTGTAGCCACACCTCCAAATTTACAAGAGTGGACTACTAGGGCAGAAAATTTTGACCACCTCACCAGGTCTGTATGTTTTTTTTATCCCACACATTCTCTACCATTTACAACATTTCGTTGAGTGACTGAAGAAAGATTAATCTATGCAGGTCAAGATTGTAATGGTGGGGAAATATGTTGGCTTAACCGACTCTTATTTGTCTGTTGTTAAGGTACAGTTGGTGTATTTTAATTTCATACACATTTCTAGAATAAGAATATTATGTCTTATATGAAATTCTAATAATGTTGAATCTGTGATTTAGCAAATGGTATCACTATTGACAATTATTCCCATCCCTATAAATGATATCTTTCATTTTGGGCTGTCAAAAAAAGCAGCACTTTCCATATTCACCTATTAGCAATCGTTACCTCATGATATTACATTGCTGCAACTAACAGATATGAAAACACTTGCTTTTGAATTAAATATGTAGATCTGTGCTTTATAGTGTTCTAACCATTGACTTCATACCTAATTTGGAATGCAGTCCCTGCTTCATGCCTGCACTTCATTGTCATTCAAACCGTCTAATGAATCCTCAACTTTTGAAAACTGCACCAAAATCGTCACGACATATGAGATGTACCCGCGCCGCAACGCGCGTGGGTAGTTTTACTAGTTCCTATTATAGCTACACATTCCCGTTATAATAAATAATTCTAAAGAATAACGTGTGTTACTATCAGAATCAATCTCCATATTTATCTTTTACACGAATTTTAATATTAATATTAACTTTTCATTCGTACAAACTAGAAATAGAAATATACATATTAAATATTTATATAATCTTTATCTATGTCTTTATCCCTATCTCTATTACTATGAGAATTACTCTTCACATATATCTTTTACACTAATTTTAATTTAAATCACTATCTCTATTTTCTCTATACATAGTAAATAAAAATTTAGGGAACACATGACACAATTCTAAGGAACCTTAAGTTTTATTAATACTGCTAAATCTTAAACGTTATCTTAGCACAAATTTCATTAATGTTTTTCAATTTGATATCATGTTTTTTGTTTTTCATTCAAGAAAATTTAAAGTTTATACTTTCTTTTTTTGAAGATGATCACAAATTTTTATAGTATAAAGTTTAACGACTTTATTTCTTTGTTTTTTCTTTCGGTTGTTATATTGAATGTCAGTACTACGAGAAACCAAACTGATACCAATTAAAACTGAATTCACATCACATCGCGCATGGGATTCTGACAATTATTACTTTAAATTAAATATTTGTAGTTGTTAATAACTAAAACACATAAATGGGTTGAAATTTTAAAAACTTTTGTATTGTTGAAATTTGAATGGTATATTTTAATAATATTCGATATAGATAACATTAGATGTTAGTTTTTTTAGAACGGCGAATTTCAGATTGAAGTGGGTGGCCGCAGGTCGATTTTCGAGACCGGCCCCGGTTCGATAAGCCACAGAATTTCTCCATAAAGGTCATAACACCTGCTTAACAGGCCCAAACAGCGTTTTTGGAGGAACCATAACCCTGGATACCACTTGATACCAGTTACATTATCACAAGAGTTGAAACTCTCTATAACAACTCTCTTAAAAATACTTATAACATCCCTATACGTCCTAAAATACACCCCGTATACGAAGAGTGGGCCCCAAATAGTTTATTTTAATATAAATTAAATAAAAACAAGAAAATAGGGGCGCTCGCGGGGCGCGACCTCCTTGTCTATTTCAGTCGCGGGGCGCGATAGCTGGGCCACCAGGCCGCCCCCTGAGCCGCCACGTGGCATGTGCGTGTCAAGCCTAGCCGGTGATTGGCCAAGGCTAGGGTCTACCCTGCCTAGCTCGCGGGCCGCGAAGACTTTGTCTTCGGCTCTCGCGGGACGCGACAAAAGGTCGATCAGACCCTATAAATAGATGTCATCGACATTCAGTTGCAAACCGTTCAAAATCTCAAACTCTCTCTCAATTTCTTTATAGTAGAAGTAATTCCCGATCGTTATACCCACTAAAATAGCGAAGCTCTGCCTTGATGTAAGTATCATAACCCCGGTTACGTATTAGATACGCTGCCCGATTGATCTAGTGCTCTGTAACGCCTGTCGAGGTTCTGCCTGACGTAGTCGTTGGAGTTCTGTCTCGGGGAGGGTATAACTAATGTAAATTGGGTTATTATACTAACGCGTGTGCATTGTTTAATTAATAGATTATAACCAGGAAATCACAAGGGAAATACCTAAATTAGCAAATTGAGTAATCCTTCTTTTGTGAAACCTTTTTGTGAACTATTTTTACAAAACCTCAATTGTTTTTACCTTATAATTAACAGTACTTGAGTATTTGTGATTCTACAATTATCATCAGTATGTTGGGGTTTTGTATACAAAATTTTTACTACACTGTGAGTAGTAACATTACCACAAGTCAGGATTGACAGTGCCGTGGGTGGTAATTAAAGTAAATGTGAACAAATGTAATTGCTGGATTGCCCTCAATACTGTAAAAGGATAAAACCTGTTTTGATTAAATTGGGATTCACTCGCCAGTATTTCTTGCTGATAAAATGTTTTTAAACGTGTTTCAGGTAACAAAATGTGAAAGCCAAATAGAAGCCAGCTGGACAACACTGAAGGCTTGGAAAAGTGGCTATAAAAGTTACCTAAATAAAGAAGATGTTTTATTTCAATAAATTAGGGTCTATCCCTATAAACATGTTTGTAATGGAAACTTGAGAATTTCCCATGTGTTTATTATTATAAAAATGTGGTATTTTACTCTGATAAAATATTTTCTAACTACGGTCCTGATGTAAATTCCGTTGCCAAACTGATAAACACCGATACCGCTGATACTGGTTTGCGGCCGCCCGTTCCCAGAGTCAAGGGCCGGGGGTTGTGACAGAGAGTGGTATCAGAGCTACAACCACTAATTTCAGCCACTTAAGTGTTATGCTGACATTGAAATTGTCAATCTTTTAGGAAATAATTTATGTGACTATGTGTATACGTGTATATTATCATTTTGTGTAATTTGACAATCTGTTAGTTTACAGTGTGAGTGATCATTGATCAAGGACCATCGGACGCTGACGGGTGGTCCATTGGACAACCCTTAATCATGTTAAAAGACGAAATAATCATTCACTTAATCGTGTAATTATCTTGAATTAGATAACTACTTTTGCTATGTTTCAGGTACGGTTCGGGAGCTTAAAGTGGATGAAATGCAGCTTTGGAAGGTATTGAAGATGAACGGGTCGAGCGTGGAACAAGAGACGAAACAAAGAGGAAATATCAGTCCACCACCGTAAATTACGGTCCTACCGTAATTTACAGTGGACTTGAAAGTCACTTGGAGCTCACCGTAAATCAGAAAAGTTGAGCCGTAACATTCTTATGTTCACCGTAATTTACGGTGGAGCCGTAAATTACGGTGGTTCCAGCGACCAAATCCGTAACTGCCACATTTAAGTTGGTTTTTGGGTGTCTTTTCATTATTCCTCATCATTGGACGGTTTTGGATCATCTTGGGGGCGAATTTTGGCTACTTGCTTGGTTTGTGAACAATTCTTATCATCCGGTTTGTATTTTCGATTCGTATGAACATTGGTTTGATTATGATGATGATTCACCGAGCCATGTCCGGCTAAACTCTTCGGTGATCATCTTAGGTGAATGTTTCTTGAACTTTTGTGTGTTTTATTTCTGAATTTCTAGAATGATAACTTGCGTTGCTTGAATATCATGGTGTATGTTTGATTGCTTGTAACTTGTTAATCGATAGTGCAATTTCTAGTCTTAATCGTACGTTCTTGGTGCCGTTGGCAATCGAGATATCACGGGAAGGGTTAGGGTTGGTTATTGATTAATTGGTCATCAGGAAACAACCTCGCGTTTATATAATCCGAGTACTTTGTTCCCTTTTATCACTTCAATCATCTATACACGAGTTATGTCTATGTAACTCTTTCTAGTTGGAATTACACACAATTGTTTAAAGAAACTGAAACCTAAGATGATCATTGTTCTCTCCTAATTTGTTTTACAACCAACTTTGATTTGAATTAGTTTTTAATTTAGTTTTCAAAAACAACAATCCAAATTCTTGAAATTTAATTTCTGCAATTTAGTTTAATATTAATTTAAGTACAAAGCTATACAATCGACACATTTTCCACATACTCCCTGAGTTCGATACCCTCTTACCACTATCTATAGTTGTTTGGGGATTAAATTTGCGTGACCCACGACAATCACGTCAAATTTTGGCGCCGTTGCCGGGGAGTAGTGCGCAACGTGTGTCAGTTTGTTAGTTTGTTAGTTTTGCTTTGTTCTTTTCGGGTTTACACTGGTGTGTTTAGTGTGCAGGTTCTACAGGTGCATGCATACTAGAGGCTCTCACAAAGCTTCACCATTGTCATTTGATCCGGAAATCGAAAGAACACTAAGGCAGAACCGAGTTTTACTACGCGAAAACAGAATCATTGGTTCACCCACTTCACCCATTACACCAAGAAACATCATGGACGAACCACAAATACCACCTACAACGGGTCAAACGACCTCATCATTCATTCCTACATCCACACAACCATTACCCAACACCACTATTCCAAATTCCACTACAATTCCTACTCCAATCCATGAAACTACATCAACCAACACCACACAACCGAACACTACTCAAGTCGAACCTACTCTCACCTATAGCCCTTCCGCCACAATCCCACCACTATCACACTTCTTTCCTCCATCTACAGGTCAATCATCTTCTCATTATTCAATACCACCAAATACGACCATTGTCCATACTACCTCTACGATTAGACCATCAAACCAGTCGGGTTTTCAATACTCGACCATTCCATTTGGGCAAGCTTCGGGTATAGGGGGAGATGGATATGAGGAAGGATACGAAGAATTTGAGGGTTATGATGAGGATGGATATTTTTACGAGGGTTATGGTGATCAAGGGGAGTTTAGGTATTTGCAAAGTCAATCTCAAGGGATGGCAAGTGTTGGTGGAATGCCACAACAACAAATTATACCACAACACATTCGGCCAAGACCACAAGGGCTACCAATACAACCACCTATTCCATTGCAACAAGTCCGGCCACAACATGTACATCAACAATTTCAAAGACCACCTCAACGCCCACCGATGCGACAACAACAGTTTCAACAACCAATCGCACCACAAGGGCAAGTACCAAGGCCAAATGGTCCTATTATTCCGAGAGGTAGGTATGGTGTACCAAGGAGACACCTTAGGGAAAATGTGAGGGGCATTGAAGCACATTTTCGGCCGGTAATCACGCAAAACCCTTCACCGGTAGTCATCCCTCATAATGATCAAGGGCGAACATTTGAAGTAAGAACCAATTCTTTGCAAAGTTTACCAAAGTATAAGGGGTTGGCAAATGAGGAGCCTTATTTTCATTTAGAGGCTTATGACTCTATTTGCAACACTCTTGGGAGTCAAGGGTTTTCAGCCGACGATATCAAATTGGTTTTGTTCCAATTTTCTTTGGAAGAGAAGGCGAAAAAATGGTTCTACACGTTACCCTCGGCATCCATATATACATGGGGGGAGATGCAACAAACCTTCTTGGATGAGTTTTACACCGCCCAAAAGACCAACGATGCTAGAAAGGGGTTGAGAAGCTTCCAACAACAACATGGTGAGATGTTCCACGAGGCGTTTGAACGATTCAATATGATGATAAAGAATTGCCCTCACCATGGGATTGAACTTTGGGAGTTGATGAACGCTTTTCACGAAGGGTTGAGTGCCGAGGATGCTCGAGATTTAATGTCCATTACCGGTGGAACTTTTGGCACAAACTATGAGAATGACGATTGGGAGTTCTTAGAGAACATGGCGATTACCTCGAAAAGAAAAGCTCAAGCCTCAAGAAGAGCCCGACCGACCACTAACCGACCGCAAGTGCACGCCATAGATGATGGTAATGTTCAAACCACTAACCAAATTTATGATGTTTGTGCTTTGTGTAATGAGATAGGTCATGCGGCTGAAAATTGCCAAGGAATAGTGGAGGGGCAATACGAAGAGGTGCATGCTATTCAAGGTCAAGGTCAAGGAGGGGGTGGTAGAAACTACAACAACATGAATTCAAATACATACCACCCCGGGTTGAGGAACCACCCAAATTTTCGTTATGGGAACCCTTCAAATCAAGCTAACCCGAATTTCCAAGGAAACCAAGGATTTCAAAGGCAATATCAAACGGGTCAAAGCTCTTCGGGTGGAAACGAGATGATGGAGATGCTAAAGATGATGCAAAGTGAAATGCAACGAATGAACCAACGTGATGAGGTTCGGATGCAAAAGGACGAGGTTCGTGACAAAAGCATCCAATCGTTGACCACTCAAATGGGTTAACTTGCAAGTGATGTGGCGATGTTAAAGAAAGCAAAAGGCCAGCTACCGAGTGATACGGTGCCAAATCCCAAGAACATAAAAGGAATTAACATCAATGTGGTAAGCACCGTTCCTATTACCGAATTTAATGAAAAATGTCTAACATCTTCTTGTCAAGTAAATGCAGGTTTGGAAAAATATGCCGAAGTCGAGAATGATAAAGAGTGTGAAGCGCCAATCGTGCCTATCCGTGTGGGAAAATTAAAAATCCCTCACGCATTGTTGGACTACGGGGCAAGCGTGAGTGTGCTACCAAGCGATCTATACGATATGTATGACTTTGGTCCACTTGAAGGTATAGACACCATGGTGAGCTTGGCGGATGGAAGTTGGAGGCGTCCACGGGGAATGGTTAGGAATGTTAAGATTCAGTTGGGAGAATTGGAATACCCGGTGGATTTTCTAGTTTTGGACTATGCTTCTACCAACATGGCATCACAACAAAGGGTGATTTTAGGTCGACCGTTTCTCTATACGGTAAATGCTCAAATTGATTGTAGAGAAGGAATTATTACCATGACCGAAAGGAACCGTAAGTTGTCATTTGATGTTCAGACTAAGATGATTAGTTATGATTTTGTTGTGGCGAAGGATAGCGGGTTTAGTGAAAAGGTGTTACCACGAATGAGAAAAAAGCACCCACCGGACCGTGAAGAAACATATATGGGTGCGAGCAAGAGTGTATTTGATTACCCACCGAGTCAAAACAAGATAGATGCAGTTTGCTCAATGGCACAAGGAAGTGATGGAAGTGGCAGTAACCGATTCTTTGAGCCACCATAAATGGGGGTGGCTCGGTCTGGCTGAAGACTCAAAACTTAGCGCTGCTCGGGAGGCAACCCGGGGTTTTATAGTGATCTTGTTGTTTTTATCTTTCTATGTTTCAGGGCCATGATGACATTCAAGTGTGGGGAAGATGTACGGATATTTGGGTGAAGGTGGTGATAGAAAGTCGGATTATCTACAACATCTATTGTGGCAAACTTCACCAGGTCAATGTACTCTTTCCTTAGTCTTGTTGTGTTCTTTAGCTTTGAAATATTGGTAGTAAGTAGTTTGCTTTTGTTTATAAAAATTAAAAAAATTTAAAAAAAAAAAAATTTAAAAAAAAAAAATCCAAAAAGAAATTTGGGGTTTGAGTAAAGAGGCGTTTTTGTTGATGTTGAAAAGGTTTTTAGTGATCAAAACCTCTCAAAACCATACATTGGGGTCAATGTATCCCAAGTGTGGGGATGGGGGGAAATTTTAAAGATTTTGAAAAATTTTGAGCCAAGCGAAACGATGTGAAAATTTGAACACCCTAGATTAACCCCAAGTTGGTGCACCGGCAACCCTTGATACCTTTTTCATTCTTGGTGAGAGTTGTAGCCACACATGTATAGAAATAATGCTTATCTTTGATGAGAGTGGCTACGGGTGGGGGTGCATTAGAACTTGTGCTTGAATGCGATTTGAGTCCTTAGTTAGATATAAATGCAAAAAGGATAAGGGCATTTAGGTAACCTCGTCGTTGGTGTGAGTGAGTGTGGGATTTGGGGGGTTGGACCTCATAAGCTATATATATGAGCACGGTAGTGAGAGGGGCGGGGGTTTGGACATTTAGTTGCCCATTTTGTGCCTTTAAAGCCTATCAATTGTTACCCTTAGCTACTTATCTAAAAAATTTTACCCAAAAATTTGACCCGGTCTTATAGTGTTAGTGATAGTATTAGTAGTTTTAGTACTTTGAAGTAGATATGTTTGAGGCGTTATTGTATTTTGTTCTCTTGAAAAAAAAAAAAAAGAGAGAAAAAGTAATGAAAAATGAAAAAAAAAGAAGTGATGTTAGTTATCTTGTGTATAGTAGTTAAGTTTGATAGTTGTTTGTTTGTTTATTTGTGTAATAAAAGACCGGGTCAAGTTTTCGCTACTTCATATATATTTCATTTCCTACCCATACGCCTAGCCACGTTACAACCATGAAAGTCCCTTTGATTTGCATTTATGTTTGACACATTTTAGGAGGATGATTGATTTAGGTACAAGCCTATGATTGTGCAACCACCCGTTTGCCTAGTGTGTGTCTAGCTCATTTTTGCTAGTTTTCACTTGTAGCCGAGAGGAGAGATTTAGAGAGGGGTGCATTGGTTGGGTGTTAAAAAGGGGTTATTAAAAAGATTGCATGTTTTGCTTGGTTTAGTTTGATCACTTGGTTTGAAATTGATTTGATGAGTTGCTTGGGACAAGCAATGGTTAAGTGTGGGGATGTGACGGGTGGTCCATTGGACAACCCTTAATCATGTTAAAAGAAGAAATAATCATTCACTTAATCGTGTAATTATCTTGAATTAGATAACTACTTTTGCTATGTTTCAGGTACGGTTCGGGAGCTTAAAGTGGATGAAATGCAGCTTTGGAAGGTATTGAAGATGAACGGGTCGAGCGTGGAACAAGAGACGAAACAAAGAGGAAATATCAGTCCACCACCGTAAATTACGGTCCTACCGTAATTTACGGTGGACTTGAAAGTCACTTGGAGCTCACCGTAAATCAGACAAGTTGAGCCGTAACATTCTTATGTTCACCGTAATTTACGGTGGAGCCGTAAATTACGGTGGTTCCAGCGACCAAATCCGTAACTGCCACATTTAAGTTGGTTTTTGGGTGTCTTTTCATTATTCCTCATCATTGGACGGTTTTGGATCATCTTGGGGGCGAATTTTGGCTACTTGCTTGGTTTGTGAACAATTCTTATCATCCGGTTTGTATTTTCGATTCGTATGAACATTGGTTTGATTATGATGATGATTCACCGAGCCATGTCCGGCTAAACTCTTCGGTGATCATCTTAGGTGAATGTTTCTTGAACTTTTGTGTGTTTTATTTCTGAATTTCTAGAATGATAACTTGCGTTGCTTGAATATCATGGTGTATGTTTGATTGCTTGTAACTTGTTAATTGATAGTGCAATTTCTAGTCTTAATCGTACGTTCTTGGTGCCGTTGGCAATCGAGATATCACGGGAAGGGTTAGGGTTGGTTATTGATTAATTGGTCATCGGGAAACAACCTCGCGTTTATATAATCCGAGTACTTTGTTCCCTTTTATCACTTCAATCATCTATACACGAGTTATGTCTATGTAACTCTTTCTAGTTGGAATTACACACAATTGTTTAAAGAAACTGAAACCTAAGATGATCATTGTTCTCTCCTAATTTGTTTTACAACCAACTTTGATTTGAATTAGTTTTTAATTTAGTTTTCAAAAACAACAATCCAAATTCTTGAAATTTAATTTCTGCAATTTAGTTTAATATTAATTTAAGTACAAAGCTATACAATCGACACATTTTCCACATACTCCCTGAGTTCGATACCCTCTTACCACTATCTATAGTTGTTTGGGGATTAAATTTGCGTGACCCACGACAATCACGTCAGACACCTATCGTCAATTGTCTTGTTCTCCTAGAGATGAAGGAACTTCTTCCCAGCCTACCCCCTCGGGGTATTCGGCTGACACAGAAGATGGGATTTTCATATTCAAAGCGCAATCCGAAGAGCCATTCCCTACCAAAAAGAGATGACGATTCAATCAGGGAGCACATGAGCGTAGGAAAAGAATGAGGAAGTTACAGCAGCAACGAGCTTTAGCAGCTGCAAATAGGGAGATGAACGCCCAGACTGAAGACATAGTCAATAGACGATTAGCCAATTTCCACATACTAGCTACCACTGCCTTAGACCCAAACTTAGAACAAATTATTGCACCACAACCACTACCCTTGTTCCCAACTCAACCCATGGAAATAGAACCAAACCCAGGAAACCAGGTTCCCGTACCTGCCTTCGACCCAAATGAAATCCCTAGAGTCCCAGCACCAAATCCTCTAGTTTACGACCCATGGGATGATGATCATAGATATTACCGAGAACTCCACCCATAGGAAGAGCTCATACCAAACCATATAGCACCATTCCCAAACCTTGACCCTCTAGATCCATACTAGGATAACGACCAATATATTCGGGAAATCCTAGAGAACCCATACCCATACGAAGAACCGATGCCCTAGTACCCTGACTCGATACCAGCACTAGCACCACCTATGAGTACCGAAAATGTGCAGGAACTCCGCACTTTTGGTGAGGAGTTATTAGATGAAGGTGAAAGAATAAGGCAACTAGGGGAGAGGCTCGTTTGGAAGTACGACGAGCGTAATATGCAGTATTGGATGAACCCCCACTAGTAGTAATAATAAAAATAATAATATAAATATATATATATAATCAAAATCAACTAAAATAGATAGTTTAATACCTACTGATGCATACTAGTAGTGTATTTTAAATTCCAGTTGTGGTTTGTAATAGATATAGATATCTATAAAATAGAGTAAATGTCACAATGCACGACGATTTTGATCAATGTGTTTGTTGTGTGATCATTTGCATTAAATATTGTTTTGTGATATTAATACTTGGTAAATGTTTATAATCCAGATGGACAACGAAGTGAATCAAGAAAACCAGAATAACGATAACAATGGCAACCAGATAGATAATAGTGTCATCCAACACATAGTGGCACAAGGAATTATAGATGCTATAAGGAAGCAGAAAATAATAAAAGTAATAATGAAAGTAAGCGACCACCAACTGAACCCAGTCACAGCGTAAACAACGGACCACTACTTCAATTGCCTATTCCAAAAAGAAGAAGAACCATGTCTTATGGTTGTTCTTACAAAGAATTCTCGTCTTGTAAACCAATAGAATTCTCGGGAAAGGAAGGAGCCATTGCAGCTCTGCGTTGGATAGAAAAGACTAAGGCAGTCTTAAAAATAAGCAAGTGTGTAGAGGAAGACAAAATCATGTTTGCTTCCAATCTTTTTAAGAATGCTGCTCTAGAATGGTGGAACGCTATTCTCCAGTCTAGGGAAGTAACAGAATCTATAATATGGAATGGACTGAGTTTAAGAACATGATCGAAAGGAAATTTTGTCCTCTCAATGAAAAAGAACAGATTGCTAATAAGTTCTTGAACCTTAGAATGACTGGAGTAGACTGTAAGGGTTACACTACTGTACTCTTTGAATATGCCAGAATAGTGCCAACCCTAGCTTCACCAGAACCAGTATTTATCTCCCATTACATCTGGGGATTAATCAGTGAGATTAGACACGTAGTCAAGGCATATAGACCACAAACCATAGAAGAAGCTGTAGAACTAGCAAATACCTTGACGGATGAACTAGTACGTACACAAGAAGAAAACCAGAGGAAGAACCTAGTCCAAAAGCTTACCCAAGAGTTTCGCTACGGTAATTCCAATCGTGGGAAAAATGTAGGTTCTACTTCTGCACCTTATTGTAAGGCCTGCAAGAAGAAGCATTCAGGAAGATGCTTCACATACTGTAATTTCTGCAAGATACCAGGACACAAAGAAGAAGACTGTAGGAAGAAACCCAGTAATGGAGTATGCTTCAATTGTGGAGAAAAGGGACATATCAAGCCAAACTGTCCGAAACTAGCTCTAGCCAAGAACAACAAGACTACTAAGAATGCTAGGGCATTTGTTCTTACAGCTAAAGAAGCAAAGATAATTCGGACGTGATTGTCGGTACGTTTTTAGTTAGTGATGTTTTTGCTAAACTATTATTTGACTCTGGTGCGAACCAAAGTTTTATTAATACTTCATTTTGCAAAACTTCTCAATCAACATTAACTAAACTTCAACAAGAATGCCTAGTAGAGACAACCAATGGAGAATCTATTAAGATCACTGAAATCTTGCAGGGAGCAAGAATAGAAATTTCAAAACATAATTTTATTGCTAATCTTTACCCAATGAATCTGGCTGCATTTGATATTGTATTAGGAATTGATTGTTTGGTAGCCAATAAAGCCAGTATTCTATGTGATCAAAAGTCAATACAATTAAATTCACCAAAGGGTGAAAATATCACAATTAAAGGAAATAAGTCATCTAGATCCATGAAATTCATCTCTGTGATGAAAACTGCAAGTTGTGCAAGAAAATGATCCCTAGTGTATATGATTTCCATAATCATTAATACTAAAGGAAAAAGAATTGAAAGATATTCCCGTAGTATCTCAATTCTCAGATGTTTTTCCTGAAGAGCTACCCGGACTACGGTCAGATAGGGAAATTGAATTCAGAATTCACCTATTACCAGGAATATCACCGATTGCCAAAGCACCTTAGCATTTGGCGCCAGCAGAAATGCAAGAATTGAAGAAACAGCTGGACGAACTTCTGGAGAAGAGTTTCATACAACCAAGTTCATCACCTTGGGGAGCACCAATTTTGTTTGTCAAAAAGAAAGACGGATCCATGCGCATGTACATTGATTATCGAGAATTGAACAAAGTCACGATTAAAAATCGGTACCCATTACCGAGAATCGATGATCTGTTTGATCAACTGCAAGGAGCTCGATTCTTTTCAAAAATCGATTTACGCTCAGGATATCATCAATTGAAGGTACAGGAAGAGGACATTCCTAAGAGCGCTTTTAGAACAAGGTATGGCCATTATGAATTTACCGTCATACCATTTGGTCTAACCAATGCCCCAGCTGCATTTATGGACATGATGAACAGAATATGTAAGCCATATCTGGATAAATTCATAATTGTTTTTATAGATGATATTCTCATTTACTCTAAGAGTAAAGAGGAACATGCAGCGCATCTGCATGCACTCCTAAATTTGCTGAGAAAAGAAAAGTTTTATGCTAAATTTTCGAAATGCGAATTTTGGTTAGAAGAAGTGCAATTTCTTGGACATTTAGTTAATCATGAAGGAATTCATGTGGATCCCACAAAGATTGAGGCAATTACTAAATGGAAAGTCCCTGAATCACCAACGGAGGTGAGAAGTTTTCTAGGACTGGTAGGTTATTATAGATGATTTATCCGAGATTTTTCTAGAATAGCCATTCCCTTAACAAAGCTAACCTGTAAATCTGTTAAGTTTGAATGGGGATCAAAACAAGAAGAAGCCTTTAGAATTCTTCAGCAAAGATTAACCAATGCACCCATACTAGCGTTACCAGAAGGAACTGAAGACTTTGTAGTCTATTGTGACGCTTCTAAGTTAGGTTATGGATGTGTGTTAATGCAACGTCAAAAGGTTATAGCCTATGCCTCTAGACAACTTAAGAATCATGAAGAGAATTATTCAACCCATGATTTAGAATTAGGATCCATAATTTTTGCCCTTAAAATTTGGAGACATTACCTTTACGGTAGTAAGTTTACCATTTTCACCGACCATAAGAGTTTAAGATATGTTTTTGGGCAGAAAGAATTAAATATGAGACATAGACGCTGGATGGAAATTCTTAGTGATTATGATTGTAATATCCAGCATCATGCAGGAAAAGCTAATGTAGTAGCTGATGCTTTAAGTCGAAAGTATCATGAAAATCCAAGATGAGTACGTTCTCTTAAATTAAATCTGCACATAGATTTAAATGAGCAAATTAGAAAAGTATAAGAATCAGTAATCAAGGATGAAACTGAGAAATTAAAAGGAATGATTAAGGAATTAGAACAAGGTACAGATGGAATTTGGAGATTCCATAAGAAAAGGATTTGGATACCCAAACTAGGAAACCTATGCCACCGAATATTAGAAGAAGCCCATAAGTCTAAGAATACGATACATCCTGGAAGTGATAAAATGTATCAAGACTTAAGAAAGAATTTTTGGTGGATAGGAATGAAAAAGGATATAGCAGCTTATGTTGCGAAGTGTCTAACTTGTTCACAAGTTAAAGCTGAACATCAGAAACCCTTAGACTTATTGCAGCAATTAGAAATGCCGATATGGAAATGGGAATTGATAACAATGGATTTTGTTACCAAATTACCTAAGACACGAAAAGGTAATGATACAATCTGGATGATTGTGGATAGATTAACCAAGTCTGCTCATTTCTTACCGATGAAGGAAACTTTCAGTATGGAACAATTAGCCAAGTTGTATGTAAATGAAGTAGTTTCATTACATGGAATTCCTTTATCTATTGTGTCTGATAGAGATAGCCGTTTTACTTCTTATTTTTGGACAAGTTTCCAAAAAGCAATGGGAACCAAGTTAAATCTAAGCACCGCTTATCATCCTCAAACGGATGGACAAAGCGAAAGGACAATTCAGACAATGGAAGATATGCTTAGAGCTTGTGTAATTGATTTCGGAGGAAATTGGGATGATCATTTACCAATAATAGAATTTTCCTATAATAACACCTATCATACCAGTATCAATGTTGCACCATTCGATGTACTTTATGGACGAAAGTGCCGAACTCCAGTCTGTTGGGTAGAAATTGGAGAAAAGCAACTGTCTGGACTAGAAATCATACAAGAAACAACAGACAAGATTATTCAAGTCAAGGAAAGATTAAAAGCAACACACGATCGCCAAAAGAGTTATGCTGATAACAGGCGAAAACCATTGGAATTTCAAGTGGGAGATAAGGTATTATTAAAAGTTTCTCCTTGAAAAGGAGTGGTCAGATTCATCAAAAGGGGAAAGCTAAGCCCCAGGTATGTTGGACCTTTTAAGATTATTAGAAGAATAAGACCTGTAGCGTATCAGCTACAACTGCCAGAGGACTTGTTTTCAGATCGAGGACTTGATGGACGTTTTGGTGGGATCTCTTCCATTAGAAAACAGAGTGTTGAAGAAAAAATCGAAACGAGAAGATGTAAATGAAAACTGAGAAATCGGTGGGAGTCAATGAAGAAACACTGGTTTAGTTGACCGGAATCGACTGAACCAGGGGGTTTGAATCTGCATAAAAGGGTTATATCTTCTCGTCTGATTTGGGGGTGACTGATCTTCTTCTAACAACAACTGCAAAACAAACAGTCGTTAGACTCGCCACGGGGAGAATGGAGGTTCTCTCCGTGACCACCCTCGGGCGTGAGAATAAGTATAGGTTTGATGAAGAAGAAGTATTGTAAGTGAAGTGAGAGTAACTTGAGAATGATAGCTGAATTATCCTTTATTTATAGCCGAAGTTTGGGCGGGAAAATCTGTTGGTGAAAACTTGACGGAAAGCACTTTCCCGTCAGCGGTTATTTTCTCCTTTCGTTAATCACTAACGAGTCTGTATGCACACGGATCGTAACCTTGATCAATGGTTAGGGTGATGCCACTGGAAAGTGGACAATAGTGGATCTTCTTTCAATTTGGTGCCATCATCGTGACTTCGAGATAGCCTGAGATGATGCCACGTGGCCATTCGGTTATAACCGAATGGTGGTGCACGACCAAGCCTTCTAGAAGGATACAACTGTAATCCTGTGTGGCTCTTCTTCGTGCTAATTTTGTGGTAACAGAGACGTTACTTTCATCCAAGTCTGGATGTTATTTATGCGGAAGTGTTTACTAGGATTTTTATCCTATCTGCTATGAAGACTGGCGCAAGGATTTGTTAGTTTCCTTTTGACGCGCAGATGTTTAAAACTGCACTTCTCTTTTAAGTTCTCTTTTAGAACCAGTGCGCGGCCGCGCAAGGTTCTCTTCTGAAGAGAGCTTTGTTGATGAGGTTGTGGTATGGTCTCAAGCACCTGACCAAGGCTTTTTGGCACCTTCATGATGTATTTCATGTATGTAATCTCAATAAATGCTTAGCTGATGAATCATTAGTGGTACCTCTTAAGGACATAGAGGTAAATGAGAAACTTAAGTTTCTAGAAAGACCTCTACAGATTGAAGACAGGAAAATCAAGAATCTCAAACACAAGAGATTGGTTCTAGTCAAAGTAAGATGGGATTCCAAGAGAGGCCCAGAATACACTTGGGAGCTCGAGTCAGAAATGCAGAGGAAATATCCACACCTGTTCTAGTAGACCTCGAGGACGAGTTCTAAAACAAGGTGGGGAGGATATAACAACTCTCCTAAAAATACTTATAACATCCCTATACGTCCTAAAATACACCCCGTATACGATGAGTAGGCCCCAAATACTTTATTTTAAAAAAATTAAATAAAAACAAGAAAATAGGGGCGCTCACGGGGCGCGACCCCCTTGTCTATTTCAGTCGCGAGGCGCGACTGCTGGGCCACCAGGCCGCCCCCTGAGCCGCCACGTGGCATGTGCGTGTCAAGCCTAGCCGGTGATTGGCCAAGGCTAGGGTCTACCTGTCACACCCCAACCGATGGCGGAAACATCGGGGCGCGGCACTGAACGAAACAGATTGTCCAAGAGAAATTCCATAACAACTAAATTACCAGATAGTTAATATTATGTCCCATACCATAACCCATTAAGCAATCAATTATTACAGACATAGATATCTCAAAGACAATTAAAACTGTTTCAACAACTCAGATTTTAATAAATTGTTCGTTTGTTTCTAAGACTCCATCCTAGCTTGGTTTCCACATAGCAGCAAGACACAAGCATCCTAAACACCTGCCACATACGTTAAAATAAAGGTCCATACACATAGTGTAAAGGTGAGCATACAAGTTTGGTAGTATAATAAAGTTCGAAAGTGTTTACGCATAACCAGCATGTACAACGTATAATGTGAAGCATGTATGTTATCGACAAAGATCCAATCAATACCAATGACTGCGATTTGACTGCGAGTAGCGAGTGCGCATCACATGTTCACCACTGCGAACACGTGAAGTAATGTCCTTAACAACCCCTGAGTGAACAGGTGCTGAGTCCAAACTATAGTACTATCGTTGCAAAGGCAGGTAGACAGCAATCAATGTGTAAACATAATAAACAGGCATTCATCGAGTCGCGTATAACATGCAGTAATGGTAAGCACATAAATAGTATTTGCGTTGTGTGTCGATGTGTTTAGAATAAGTAACGTATGTAACACCCAAAAGTGCTAAAAGCAAAAAGGGATCGAGTATACTCACAGCGATGGAAGTTAATGGATTGAAGGGAGCGCTAGGGTGAGATTAGCCTGATCAGAACGATAGCATAAGCGATAAGCAGTGCGTTAATCGAGGCAAGTGAAACACGGTAACGAGTGGTCATCCGTTCGGATGGTCATCCATTCGGATGGCCATTCGGTCGGACCGACACTCGTTTGGGATGGATGTGTTTGTGTATGATGGCATTGAAGTTTTCGTTGTAGCATTTTGAAAACAGAGAAGTATCTCTACTTTTCAGGTTGTCTGGTCGAACGGTCGTTCAATCGGATGGCGATTCATCCAGTAGGACATTCCTCAGAAAACAATAGGTGTTGGAGACCCAATGTCATCCGACCGGATCGTCGTTTGATCGGATGGCAATCCAATCGGACGGCAATCCGTCTGGGTGACTGGTTCGTTTTGAAACTCGTTAAGTTTTGAAAAGTTTGTGGTTTGATTAAAAGACGTTATGACAACGCACTAAACAACGGAACCTCGCCAAATCCCAAGTCGTCCGATCGAACAGGAATCACCCAAATCCGATCAGTTCACTGGTTTGTGATGGTGTTCATGTTCAACCCGTAATTTGTTGTCTTTTGGATAGAAATTAGATATCAGACCGGCACTTCACTAAGAAATGAGTAGAAGACCTGACCGAGCTCCGATTCTACCAGCCTTTGAGAGCATTGAGTGTAAAAGAGTTGAAAGAAAGTTGGAAAAATATCTTTCAATTCTTTTAACTTCGAAAGTGTATAGATCTATGCGAAAACATTGTTAAATCATGTGGAAATCCTTAAGATCTGAGTTGTTCTTGGTGGGATGAGGCCAAAACTTGAAGTTCATAAGAACTCCATGATGACATCACCCTAGAACACCTCAAATCCACTGATTTCACGGTAAAAAGTTAAGATTTAAAGGTGAAAATGAAGAAGAAGTGTGTGTAGATGATAGATGTACAAGATTTGAGTTGAAAACTTACAAGAATCGTGAGAAATCGAGAGAAAGATTGCCTTGAGTGCGCTGGTCGAATGAAGGAGCTGTCACATCACAAATGATGTGACAGACGGGTATTTATAGGGTTTCCAAAAGAGGAAAGGGCGCACCAGGTGACGGATCGGATGACTGTCCGATCGGATGGCCATCCGATCGGATGGCCATCCGATCGGATGGCCATCCGATCGGATATCCATTCAATCGAATGGTCATTCGATCGAGGTGGCGCGTCGAGTGAGATTTTCGTGTTTTCGTTTCGTGCGTTTTTGTGCTGAGTGTTGCGATGCGTTTCGAGTGAGCGATGCGATAGTATTACCTATTAGTTACACAAATAACCTAACCGCTATATCTAACATACAATCACTTATAATCAACTTGCGTTTAGCGTTTGCGATTAGATTGCGATGCGATAGAATTGCGATTGCGATTAAACACCTCAACGTAAACATAACATGCACAAGTAACACATAACAAGCACACACACGTAAAACAATATCCATAACCTATAATTCGGGTTGTGAATGCGATTGTGATGCGATTAGCGATAAGTCAATTAGCGATTAATATGCGATTAAGTAGCGATTTATAAACATGTACTCCACATAATACAACTAAAGCGATTTAAATACAAAACTGGTTATAAGTCAAGGTGGTCAAATCCGTAGTTAAGCAAGGAGTGACAGATAGCAATTAGCAATCTTCTCTTCCTTTACTTTGACTTTGACTTCAGTAACACGAGTTGTTACAGTCTCCCCTACTTAAGGAAATTTTGTCCCAAAATTTAAGAAGTAGGCGTAACAAACAGTTGCGGGTACTTCGCCTTCATGTCACTTTCGAGTTCCCAGGTAAACTCGGCGCCGCGTTTGCCTTCCCAGCGAACCTTCATGATGGGAATGCGTGAGCGTCTGAGTACCTTGGTTTCTCGGCCCATTATCCCTACAGGCTTTTCCATGAAGTGTAATGTTTCGTCCACTTGTAAATCCTCGAGAGGGACGTGTAATTCCTGTTCGGCTAAGCACTTTCTGAGGTTCGAAATGTGGAAAGTCGGGTGGACGTTACTCAGTCCCTCCGGTAGTTCGAGTCTGTAGGCCACCTTGCCAATCGTTTCCAGAATTTTAAAGGGTCCAACATATCGAGGCGCGAGCTTGCCTTTCTTGCCGAATCTGATCACCCTCTTCCAAGGTGCAACCTTTAAGAGTACGTGATCGCCAACGTTAAATTCAAGGGGCTTTCGGCGTCTATCGACGTAACTTTTCTGACAACTCTGAGCTTTCAGTAGATTGTCTCGAATTTGGAGAATTTTGTCAGTCGTTTCTTGTAACAGCTCAAGACCGGTAATTTGTGCGTCTCCGATCTCGTGCCATACAATAGGCGATCGACATTTCCTTCCGTATAATGCCTCAAATGGTGCCATTTGAATGCTAGAGTGATAACTGTTATTGTACAAGAATTCGACTAAAGGTAAATGCGTGTCCCAATTACCACCGAAATCTATGACACACGAGCGAAGCATGTCTTCAAGGGTACGAATCGTGCGTTCAGTCTGACCATCGGTTTGGGGATGGAAAGCGGTACTTAGATTAAGCGTAGTACCAAGAGCAGATTGGAATGTTTCCCAAAGACGCGAAGTAAATCGACCGTCGCGGTCAGAGATGATGTCACGGGGCGTCCCGTGTTGACAAATGATCTCATCGGTGTAGATTCGGGCTAATTTTTCTACCTTAAAGTCTTCTCGTATCGGTAGAAAATGTGCTGATTTAGTCAAACGGTCAACGACAACCCAGATGCTGTCGTGACTTGATGGCGTGCGCGGAAGTTTTGTTACGAAGTCCATAGCTATACTCTCCCATTTCCACATAGGGATCTCGGGTTGCACGAGTAAGCCAGAGGGTCTTTGATGTTCGGCCTTGACTTTCGAACAAGTCAGGCACTTTGAAACATAGATAGCGATATCCTTTTTCATACTCGGCCACCAGTACTTGTAGCGCATGTCCTGGTACATTTTGTCAGCACCGGGATGAATCGAATATCGGGATTTGTGGGCTTCGTCCATCAGAAGTTGTCGTAAATTTGTGCGTTTGGGAATCCAAATTCGGTCTAAGTAATGAAAGATACCATTCGATTTATTCTCGAGTTGAGCGCCGTCGTTAAGAATTCTTTCCTTCTTCAAGGTTCGTTCGGTAAAACAAGCATGTTGCGCGTCGCGGATGAGAGTTTCGAGATTATGCTGGGCTTGAACGTTACAAATACTATGCAAATAGCTCCGTCGATTGAGAGCGTCGGTGACAACGTTTGTCTTGCCTGGATGATAACGAATCTCACAGTCGTAATCGTTGAGGAGTTCTACCCACCGGTGTTGACGCATATTCAGTTCTTTCTGGTCAAAGATGTGTTGTAGGCTCCTATGGTCTGTGAAGACCGTACACTTGGTACCGTAAAGGTAGTATCGCCAAATCTTTAACGCAAAAACAACTGCGCCAAGCTCAAGGTCGTGTGTGGTATAGTTCTTCTCGTGGATCTTGAGCTGTCGAGAGGTGTACGCGATAACCTTGTCTCGTTGCATGAGAACACAACCGAGACCGAGGTTAGAGGCATCGCAGTAGACTACGAAATCATCGTTTCCGTCGGTAAGTGAGAGCACGGGAGCATTGCAAAGCATTGCCTTGAGAGTTTGAAAGGCCTCCTCTTGTTTAGTTCCCCAAACAAAAGGTTTGTCCTTGTGCATAAGCGAGGTAAGCGATACAACGATTGTAGAAAAGCCTTCGACAAATCAGCGATAATAGCCTGCTAGTCTGAGAAAAGAATGGACTTCGGACGGGTTCTTGGGTGTAACCCAACTCTTAACTGCTTCAATCTTCGTAGGATCGACGTGAATACCTTGACTATTGACAATGTGACCCAAGAATTGGACCTCCTCTAGCCAAAATTCACACTTGGAGAACTTGGCATAGAGACAGTTTCCCTGGAGTAACTCAAGAACCAAACATAGATGCTGCGAGTGTTCGGCTTTTGACTTGCAATAGATCAGAATATCATCGATGAACACGATGACGAAGCGGCCAAGAAAGGGTTTGCACACGCGATTCATTAGATCCATAAAGACTGCCGGAGAGTTAGTCAAACCAAAAGGCATGACAATAAATTCGTAGTGACCATAGCGGGTTCGAAAAGCGGTTTTGGGTATGTCTTTTTCTTGAATGCGCAGTTGATGATAGCCTGAGCGTAAATCAATTTTTGAGAAACACGTAGCACCTTGTAATTGGTCAAACAAATCATCGATTCGAGGCAAGGGATATCGATTCTTGATAGTAAGCTTATTCAATCCCCTGTAGTCGATGCACATCCGGAACAATCCGTCCTTCTTTTTGACGAAAACGACAGGCACGCCCCAAGGAGAGGTGCTAGGGCGAATGAAGCCTTTATCAAGTAGTTCATGGAGTTGACTTGAGAGTTCGCGCATTTCAGAGGGTGCGAGGCGATAAGGCGCTCTAGCAACAGGATTTGCTCCAGGAATGAGGTCGATTCGGAAATCAATATCACGGGCGAGAGGTAAACCAGGTAGATCATCAGGAAATACAGTAGGGAATTCTCGAACAGCAGATACTTCTTCCAACGTTTTTCCTTTCTTTTCCTTTTCCGCTACTACGATGTGTGCCAAGAAAGCTTGGTATTCCTTGCGGAGATACTTGCTAGCTTGGACACACGACATGAGTTGTAACTTCTTCGGAGCGACTTCACCATAGACACACAATTGATCACCATTCGCGAGAGAAAAACAATTCATCTTATCGAAGCAAACAATTTCAGCATGATTTTCCCGAAGGAAATCCATACCTATTATGAAATCAAAGCTGCCGAGTTGCATCGGAATGAGATTAATCGGGAAAACGTGACCGTTGAGATTGAGAGTACAGTCACGCAGAACAGAACTGACGGTGAGGGGTTCTTCCAGTGGCAACTTCTACGTCGAAGGTTGATGGGAGGTTATCGCGCTTACGATTTAGGAGCCTTTCGAATTCGAACGATACAAAACAGTTATCGGCTCCAGTATCAAATAAACACGAAGCATATGTACCATTTACGAGAAACGTACCATTAACCACGTTGTTTTCTGCCTGAGCCTGGCGGGCATTGATGTTGAAGATGGGCCCGCGGGCTGGCTGTGGCTGCTGCTGCGGTGCTGGCTGCTGCTGTGGCTCTTCCTTCACCACTCTGTTTGGGCAGACATTTTCTAAATGGTTGGGATCACCACACGCAAAGCAGGCTCTTGCTTGAGCAGCGGGAGCATGAGCTGCTTGCTGTCCTTGCGGAGATGGTAGAGGAGGAGCTTGACCTTGAGTTGGAGCTGAAGCTTGAGCTTGTCGAGAACCGGTACGGCAATTAGCAGTGAAGTGGTCGTACATGTTGCAATGAACACAGAACCGGTATGCGATACCAACCGGGTGATGATAGGTACAAGTAGGGCAGAGCGGGTGTGGTCCAGTGTAAGCACGCTTGGCAGGCGGGGCATTGACCACAGGCGCCGCTACTTGGCGGTGTTAAGGTTGCGGTTGGGCAGGTACCGTTTGAAGTGGTGCGGCAGTAACTGCACAGTTCTTGTTGCTGGAGTTGTTATTCTTTCTCTTGCGACGTGAGAGCTTTGAAGATTGCGGTGCGGTAGCGGTAGTTTCGGCGGTAGCAGTAGCAGTGACTTGATGAAGACTCTTGGCAGCTTTATCGAAATAACCAGCCTTGACTCGCTTGTTGTTTATCTCAGCAGCGAGTAAGAAGGTTTCCTCGATAGTTGTCGTCTTTGCAGCGTGAACGAAATCAGCAACGCAATCCGGAAGGGCACGGATATATTTCTTAATGGTGATTTCGGGGGTAGTAACTTGACCAGGGCAGATGATACTCAACTGCTTGAAGCGAGCAGTTAAACCAGCGATATCTCCACCATCCTGCTTAATGTGCCAGAATTCATCCTCGAGCTTTTGGAGTTCATGGGGAGGACAGAACTCTTGCATCATGGTGTTCTTCAACTCGTCCCATGACAATCCGAAAGCTGCATCGTTTTCTCGTTTGTTCCTCTCGGCCATCCACCAATTAAGAGCGCGGGATTGGAAGACGCCGGTAGCATTGACAGTGCGTAGGTCTTCTGGACAGCCACTCTGGCGCAGGGTGACTTCGATCGAATCAAACCATTGAAACATGGCCGTAGGCCCATCTTCGCCGGTAAATTCTTTTGGGCCGCAGGCTTTGAACTGCTTGAAGCTAAAAGTAGCTTTAAGAGATTCTGCCCGGGATTCTTCCAAGGACTTGCTAGCGTTTTCATTCAACTCGCTGACAATTTGCGGAATTACTTTAGCGATTCGCTTGTCAGCGTGTTTGCGTCTAGCGGCTCAGGAGTGTTGCTATCCAAATGACGACATTGTCTGCATCAGACATCGTCACAGGACTAAAACTTAATTTCGATTATTCCTAGTATAGTCTAGCGATTCACCATAAAGCTCAGGAACACAGCCATTCACAAAGTTCACGTAGGCACATAATCATAGAATCACGTAAGCATAGAATCACATAAGCACATGAGCACATAAGCTAACCTAAACACGTATCTTGCACGTATTCACCTATCCTTCATAACAGCGTATAGCGATTTAAGTATAGCGATTGCGTTTAGCGAGTAGCGATTGCGAATAACACTAGCGATTTGTTAGCGTGTTGTGAGTTGTGCGTGGTTTGGCGGAGCGAGAAGCGTGAAATCAAAACCATCAGTACCACCGTACTGTTTATCTCAAAACGCTAACAAATAAGCATATAAAACACATAAAATTCTACATGAAAGCGATAAATCACAGAGTCAGAGGCAGCAATTCCAGAATCGAAACACATAAAATTGAGAATAGATTGTCTGCGGCTCGATGGACATCGACTACCCAAAGTGATTCGACTATTCACAAGGACTCACAGTGCATACTAGGGCCTTCAGGACTGTGCTCTTGCCTCAATCCGGGCAATCGGCACGCATCCCTCCAGTTACAGTGTGACTTCAAGTCGTTGGAGTCCGTCGTGACTTTGGTGAGAGTTTAGCAAAACCACAATAAATAGCGGAATAAGTCATCAAGATTCGGGTTTCACCCCTAACTTAACGACTATGTTTCCTGTTTTGATGAAGTAGAGGGGAAAATTTGTGTCGAAGTATGGATTTCACTCCTGTTTCCACGCAAATTCTCGTGTTTATAATAAAATAGCGATTCGAACGTGTGATCTGGTCAAGAGTTTGCGGTTTTCACACCTAATCTTAACCAGATCATTCGTTTGTGTCTGTAGCCAGCCTTAGGAAAGACTGGTCTTGCACAGAACTGTAGTATGCGATGTTCGCCCAAGAGTGTGGTGTACAGCGAGTTCGAGCAAGAAATAACGAGTAAGCACGTACAAAACCCGTACCGGGTATGCACAAGTCGGTCTGTTGGTGCTTAGACTATAAACTAGGTTGTTCCTAAGACATCGACCAGAACTAGGTCGAGTCTTGCCTAATTCCCTATAGTTATTGCTCTGGTACCAATCTATCATACCCCAACCGATGGCGGAAACATCGGGGCGCGGCACTGAGCGAAATAGATTGTCCAAGAGAAATTCCAAAACAACTAAATTACCAGATAGTTAATATTATGTCCCATACCATAACCCATCAAGCAATCAATTATTACAGACACAAATATCTCAAAGACAATTAAAACTGTTTCGACAACTCAGATTTTAATAAATTGTTCGTTTGTTTCTAAGACTCCATCCTAGCTTGGTTTCCACATAGCAGCACGACACAAGCATCCTAAACACCTTCCACATACATTAAAATAAAGGTCAATACACATAGTGTAAAGGTGAGCATACAAGTTTGGTAGTATAATAGATTTCGAAAGCGTTTACGCATAACCAGCATCTACAACGTCTAATGTGAAGCATGTATGTTATCAACAAAGATCCTATCAATACCAATGACTGCGATTTGACTGCGAGTAGCGAGTGCGCATCACATGTTCACCACTGCGAACACGTGAAGTAATGTCCTTAACAACCCCTGAGTGAACATGTGCTGAGTCCAAACTATAGTACTATCGTTGCTAAGGCAGGTAGACAGCAATCAATGTGTAAACATAACAAACAGGAATTCATCGAGTCACGTATAACATGCAGTAATGGTCAGCGCATAAATGGTATTTGCGTTGTGTGTCGATGTGTTTTAGAATAAGTAAGGTATGTAATACCCAAAAGTGCTTAAAGCAAAAAGGGATCGAGTATACTCACAGCGATGGAAGTTAATGGATTGAAGGGAGCGCTAGAGTGAGATTAGCCTGATCAGAAAGATAGCATAAGCGATAAGCGGTGCGTAAATTGAGGCAAGTGAAACAAGGTAACGAGTGGTCATCCGATCGGATGGCAATCCGAACGGATGGCCATTCGGTCGGATTGACACTCGTTTGGGATGGATGTGTTTGTGTATGATGGCTTTGAAGTTTTCGTTGTAGCATTTTGAAAATCGAGAAGTATCTCTACTTTTCAGGTCGTCCGGTCGTTCGATTGGATGGCAATTCGTCCAGCAGGACATTCCTCAGAAAACAATAAGTGTTGGAGACCCAATGTCATCCGACCGGATCGTCGTTCGATCGGATGGCAATCCGATCGGACGGCAATCCGTCTGGGTGACTGGTTCGTTTTGAAACTCGTTAAGTTTTGAAAAGTTTGTGGTTTGATTAAAAGACGTTATGACAAAGCACTAAACAACAGAACCTCGCCAAATCCCAAGTCGTCCGATCGAACAGGAATCACCCAAATCCGATTAGTTCACTGGTTTGTGATGGTGTTCATGTTCAACTCATAATCTGTTGCCTCATGGATAGAAATCAGATCTCAGACCGGCACTTCACTAAGAAATGAGTAGAAGACCTGACCGAGCTCCGATTCTACCAGCCTTTGAGAGCATTGAGTGTAAAAGAGTTGAAAGAAAGTTGGAAAAAAATCTTTCAATTCTTTTAACTTCGAAAATGTATAGATCTATGCGAAAACATTGTTAAAACATGTGGAAATCCTTCAGATCTGAGTTGTTCTTGGTGGGATGAGGCCAAAACTTGAAGTTCATAAGAACTCCATGATGACATCACCCTATAATACCTCAAATCCACTGATTTCATGGTTAAAAGTTAAGATTTAAAGGTGAAAATGAAGAAGAAGTGTGTGTAGATGATAGATGTACAAGATTTGAGTTGAAAACTTACAAGAATTGTGAGAAATCGAGAGAAAGATGGCCTTGAGTGCGCTGGTCGAATGAAGGAGTTGTCACATCACAAATGATGTGACAGGGGGGTATTTGTAGGGTTTCCAAAAGAGGAAAGGGCGCACCAGGTGACGGATCGGATGACTGTCTGATCGGATGGCCATCCGATCGGATGGCCATTCGGTCGAATGGTCATTCGATCGAGGTGGCGTGGTGAGTGAGATTTTCGTGTTTTCGTTTCGTGCGTTTTTGTGCTGAGTGTTGCGATGCGTTTCGAGTGAGCGATGCGATAGTATTACCTATTAGTTACACAAAGAACCTAACCCCTATATCTAACATACAATCACTTATAATCAACTTGCATTTAACGTTTGCAATTAGATTGCGATGCGATAGGATTGCGATTAAACACCTCAACATAAACATAACATGCACAAGTAACACATAACAAGCACACACACGTAAAACAATATCCATAACCTATAATTCGGGTTGCGAATGCGATTGTGATGCGATTAGCGATAAGTCGATTAGCGATTAATATGCGATTAAGTAGCGATTTATTAACATGTACTCCACATAATACAACTAAAGGGATTTAAATACAAAACTGGTTATAAGTCAAGGTGGTCAAATCCGTAGTTAAGCAAGGAGTGACATATCGCAATTAGCAATCTTCTCTTCCTTTGACTTTGACCTTGACTTTAACTTCAGTAACACGGGTTGTTACACTACCCTGCCTAGCTCGCGGGCCTCGAAGACTTTGTCTTCGGCTCTCGCGGGGCGCGACAAAGGGTCGATCAGACCCTATAAATAGATGCTATCGGCATTCAGTTGCAAACCGTTCAAAATCTCAAACTCTCTCTCAATTTCTTTATAGTAGAAGTAATTCCCTGGCATTATACCCACTAAAATAGCGAAGCTCTGCCTCGATGTAAGTATCCTAACCCCGGTTACATATTAGATACGCTGCCCAATTGATCTAGTGCTCCGTAACGCCCGTCGAGGCTCTGCATGACGTTGTCGTTGGAGTTCTGTCTCGGGGAGGGTATAACTAATGTAAATTGGGTTATTATACTAACGCGTGTGCATTGTTTAATTAATAGATTATAACCAGGAAATCACAAGGGAACTACCTAAATTAGCAAAGTAAGTAATCCTTCTTTTATGAAACCTTTCTATGAACTATTTTTACAAAACCTCAATTGTTTTTACCTTATAATTAAAAGTACTTGAGTATTTGTGATTCTACAATTATCGTCGGTTGTAAAACCTCGTAAAAATGTGTCCAATTATGTGAAGACACGTGTCCTAAACCCTAAACATGTGAAAGATTGAATTACAAGGACAAAAGTTGTCAAACGATGAAAATGCGTATGCAAAAGGACTAAAAGTGTCAACATGCCAAACTTGTGCCTCTGATTGACCACACATGACAAATATATTCTTAAAAGAGTAATTGTTCGGATATAAGAAGCCATTCGTAAAAGTAAACAAAAGTTTACAAGATGAGGGGGTTAAACGTGTCAACATGTTAATTCTTACCTCTGAGTGACCTTTTAACGAACTCGGGGCTTCGTGATGTTCAATTATTCTCCCAAGAATATGTGATAACAAATTCACAAGGTTTCGAAACCGATATGTGTTAATTACGCAAACTTTCAAGAATAAGGGTTAAAAGTGTTAACGAGATGAAACTAGTGGTTTCGGTGATCGTTTAACGAAACCGGACCTAACGATGTTTGTATATACTCCCAAGATCATCAACAAACTAACTACAAGGGTTAAAAGTGCCTAAAACGAAAGATAAATTGGTTATAAAGGACCAGGGACTGAAACTACCAAACTTGAAACATTTTTCACCTGAATGAGGGAGAGTCGCGGGGCGCGTAAACTCCCCTTATGTCCTTCGCGGGCCGCGAGACAGTCCCCAGCGCAGAAAAATACTGCCAGCTGCAAGTTTCTGCAACTTAACCGACTTAAACACTTGAAACTCGATACCAGGAGCTTGTTGATGGTTTTAAATTACCACTAGGACACCTGTGATGATCCTAGACACTCCATAACACCTGTGATGATCTTGAATCATGATCCTCAACTATAAATAGGCACTTATGTTGCACCATTTCAATTGCTCAATTCAATTTTATCTCTTCTCTCTCTTGCTTGGTGATTCCTGATCAAAGGAGACTCCTTCTAAGTTGAAAATATTAAGCTAGGACCCTTTGTAAGTATCCTTAGCCCCCCTTTAGTTCAGTTTTGTTAGTTAAAAACCGAAAAGTCAAAGTTGCCGCAAAACAGCTTTGACCTTCAGTTTAGACCTAAATGGTCCAGCCATTGTTCGAGGCGAATATGGCTACGTGGTCGTAATTAGGTGTGTGTTAATCCCTCAAAAGGGCACATCCTAATTACCACGTTTACTTAGTTAATTGTCGGGTCAAAGTAGTTAATTAAAAAGTTAAACTAGTCAAATTTTTAAATAAAAACATAATCTGATAATGTAGAAGGTATAAACCATATTTTATCACTTTAATAACTTGGTAAATATTATTAGAACATGTCTAAGCATGTTCAACCCGACAATTCTGAGTTTAGGGTCGGTTCGCAACCGAAAGTCGCAAAAGCTTGACTTTTGCTTTGACTTCCAGTTCTGACCGGATTGAGCTTAATTCTTCTATTTTTTAAGCTTCCATTAGGACCATATTATGTTGTAATATAACCCTCTGAAGTTATATTACCTGGTCATTAATATTCTGAATCATATGCTAGTTTTCGTTATTATGCTTATAATTGACCATTATGCCCTTTTGATCTAAAAATGAGATTTTTGAATTTGTGAGCATACGAATAGCTTAAGTACTGATATATAAACATGTCTAAATTAATTTAACATTGTTTTCTGGTCTCAAACTGATGTAATGCTAAATATCGCAAATTTAGCTTTTATAAAGACTAAATTACGTTTTTATGCATAATTCATGTTTAAACATAGAATTTGACCCAAAACTCATTACCTACTGTTATGATATCATTTTTAGGAATTTTTGGAATGTTGGGTAAGATTAGATACTGATCATAACTTAGAGTTCTTGTATAAATTCCATAATTGACGATAATGCCCTTTTTGCTAATAAAATGTGATTTACATATGATTAACATGCCAAACCATTTTTTACTGATTTGATATGAAAAATAAAATATTTTAAGCATTCAAGGCTGATCAAAATCTCAGAATCACATAAACATCTCAAATATCGTCAATTATCGATTTTTACGCTAATTAGGTGCATAGTATGGTTTAAAACCATATTTGGCACCCAAGACTTGTTACCAACTAAAATTATAAATAATTTTTAATATTTTTACAGTAGGTATAATTCATGAACTCAGACTTCCAATTATGTCCTTAAAAGCATATGTGAAATGACCAAAATACCCTTTCGGGACATAGTTTGGCCATAAATGGTAAACCACACATATGAATGATATCCTACTGTTTTAACACCATAAAATAAATAGTTTTACAGAATGTTTTAGACCAGAATATCAGTTTACTTTAAAACCTCTTTTATAAATATTAAAATGACCAAAATGCCCTTACGGACTTAATTTGGTTTTAAATACTTTTTGGGCATATATGTTAACATCCTACTGATGTATTAACATATTTTAAGCATAATAACTTATGAGACCTGTATATGGTTCCTTCATGTAACACCCCAAAAACGGGTTTGGTAATCAAACTCCGTTAATACTAAAAGACGGGTAAAGTACCGTTAGTAGTAAAAATAACCCGATAAATATTTGGATTTAAATAAGAAATCCTAATATTAAATACAAGCGAATCAAAGTTTTAAGGAATTGAGTTTATAAGAGCCCGAGTTAACGGGACTTAAAATAAAACGGGTTATAACTCCCGGGACCCACCAAGTAACTAGGAATATTAACCTAGTTAGTTAGTGTCTTGACATAATAGAATAAATTTGTTAAAACACACTATGTGCAACTTGGTAAAGTATAGGGGACCAAAGGTGACAAACTTGAAACAAGTTTGTATTAAATAAAACATTCAACACCAAAACACACACTCTAAGTGTGTGTTCTGGTCGAAATTTGCAGAGGAGCCAGGGAACTCCATGCTCAAACCCTAACTAGCAAAAATCAAGCAATTGAGAAGCCAAATCGACTCTAAATCGAAATCTAAGTTTAGATTAGTGATCACCTCAGTGTAAGGATCACAAGGTATGTCAAATTTCATCTCCTAGTTACATCTCGAAATTTTAATGAACATATGAAATTGAAAATTTGGGTTGCATGAATGTTGTTTGGATGAAATTAGAATAAAATAGTGTCTAGGAATAAACCCTAGTCATTAGATTATTGAAATTATGCTCAATACTTGAGAATTCCATAATCACCATTGAAGGTGTTAAGTGGGTGATGTAGAAGTATGAAAACACTAGGATTATGATAGTTGTACTAATGTAATTTGAATTCTATAAAGCAATTTCAGGTTTGTTGATGTTAAAATTGATGTGAAATTGCCAAATTGATGTTAACTATGGTAAAGATAACTAGTTATGAACTAGTTAGTAAATATGTAAAATTATGCACACTAGGTGTTTGTTAAAATGCCTAAATGAAAACTAAAGTGCTGAATTTGTAAATGAAGTGCGTGATTGCCAAACTCGATTTATCCCGTATGATATGGGGTAATATGAATTCTAATCATGATGTTGATTTAATTCAAATGGTATTTGTCATATGGATAACGGTAGTTAACTTTTAGAAAGTTAAACTAACCAATGATGAAGTCGAATGGTAGATTTGACATAAAATTTGTAAGACGGAATAGTCGTAGCTAATAATGACTAAACTAACCGTCTTACGGATTATGATGATAGTTTGACTCAGGACAAGCTAGATGGAGGCTTGGGAGGAAGCGGGTCAAACGAAACAAGAAAGAAGAAAAGGCGTAACTTGGATACAAGGTAAGTTAAACTTACACCCCCTTTTTAATTACTATACACTCACTAGCGAAAATTGATCGTGAATAATGTTAAGTAATTGAAATACGATGATCCGGCATGATACAATGCAAGTCGGAATGAATAAAAAGGTAGGAAATCATGAATTATGGTAAAAGGGGTAAAAAGGTAAATTAGTCATGTAATGACGAACAAATAAAAATGGTTTTGAGTAAAACGAGTTTAAGGGAAAACCGGGATAGGTTTAAAGGGATGAAATGGTAACTAAATACCATCTCATACGGATAAATGGTCAGTTAGGCTAAATGGGTCAAATGGTGTTGTTAACACCATTTAACAACTTCATTTGACAATTGCTTGTTGAGTGTTGTAATCACAGGAATCAACATAAACATGCGTTGCTTTAAATAGAAAGATTTAAAGCAAAAAGTTATGTAAACGGGTCAATACCTTGACCCGAGCCAGGTACGCATAAATAAGCTTTTAGTTAAACTATAATTTATGGTCAAATATTTAACGAAAGTCCTTCGTCGTAAAGTGAGGGACTAAAGTGGACCAAAACACCCTTGAAGGGTATATTGGGTAAACGACCCATAGGGGTTATTTAGGAACTTGCATCAAGATTATGGAATCATTAGATATGAATAAAAGTTACAGGAATACACATTCTTGGGTCAAATGCATAAAAATGGTCATTTGCGTAAAATGACCAGCCGATGGGTAAATTTTGGGATAATATGTTAGTTATGTTAAATCCACCATAAAAATAGTTGTGGTGGAAGATCATTTGATAAATATTGCGAAAATAAGATGCTAGAAATAAACGAGTATGAATTATGCGGAAAAGTGCTTAAATACCCTTAACGGGTCAAAATAAGCATTTAAGTACAAATGGGTTTAAGAATATACATAAACTCGTGAATTGAACCTAATATGATAGACAACATTGAAATTATAAGATTCATGTGAATTTGGGATCAAACAAACATGTTTGTTTGATAAACGCTTGAACGGGTCAAAACTTTGTAAAAAGGTATTAAGTCGAAGACTTAAAGGTCTGAAATTTTGTTATGCCGGATGTTGGATTTCAACTTCATAAGATGGAGAATTAAATTACGGACGCGTAGGAAAAAGAATCGGGTAAAACGGATTAAAAACGAGAGAGTTATGCTCGTTTCTGTGAAATCGGGTTATGCTGGGAATATACAGCAACATAATAAGAACTTGCTGTCAAAAAGGGGGCTAGGTGGGGCGTCTAGCCCCTAGGTGGGGCTTCTAGCCCCCCCTGAATCCCAAAATTGTTTAATTTTGTTTGTTTGACCCACATAACTTGTTTAAACTTGTTATTTAACTATCAAAACTAACCTTTAAGTTGGTTTTGATCATAGGTGAATGTCAAGAGTGCCCGGATGAAGATCAAGCTCGATGAGGAACCGAACACGATAAAAATACAAGCTTCCGCGCGGCGTTTCGTCATATCTTTTAAACGATGAATTCAATTACATTAAGTTGTATATTCTTTTAAATTGTAAAAGTTTTAACTAACCTTATTTATCAAAATTACATGTTGGTTTTCGTAAACTTTACGAAAACCTCAAAATAATAACAAGGGTGTTACAAGTTGGTAATCAGAGCTCATTGTTAAAGAATAAAGTGTTCGGTTCGAGGCTTGATCGCAAATCCGGTAAGTACATGTATGTTAATGGTTTAGCGTGTTAAGGTGTTGTAAACAACACATAGGGTTATCGTGTAATACACGTTACCCCATGAAGAAACACTAAACTAAATGGTCGGAACCGAGATAGTTAGGGGGTTTGAATCCGCATAAAAAGGGTTAGCTCTCTCTCGGTTGATTCAGTTGCAACGGGATCTTCTTCTCCGGTAGTCCTGCAAAAAGGAACACCGTTAGCCTCGTCAAGGGGAGAGGAAGGTTCTCTCCTTGACCCGACTCCGGCGTGAGAATAAGTATCGGTAACGGAGAAGATAAGTGTTTGAGAAGTGAGAGTGATCTGAGTTTATACCTGAACAGTTCTCTTATTTATAACCGGGAGTTTGGGAGGGAAAACCTGTTATTGAAAAGATAACGGAAAATGCTAACGCCGTAGCGGTTATTTTTTCTCCCGTTTGAGTTCTTTGATCTGACGTCAATTAGCCTCGATCCGATGTGAATGCACACGGATCGTGGTTTGATCTATGGCTGGGGAATCGCCACGTGGAAAGCGATTAATTGGAGATTACTCTTCAATTGCATGCCTTCGTTGTGTTTCCAGGGTTGTCTGTGGTGATGACACGTGTCCAGACGGTTATAACCGTCTGGGTGGTGCACGATTGTATTTCTTTCTAGAAGATTACTGCTGTAATCTGGTGTGACACCTTGCTGTGTGGACACAGACGAATAAATCCCAAGTCTGGGTAAAATAATATCCAAGTCTGGATATTTAGGCGGAAGTAAAGGTTTTTAATCTTTTGTGAATGGGAGAAGGCGCAAGGATTCATGTTTTCCTTTGGGTGCGCGACTATACATTACTGATTGCTTTCTTCCTTCTGTAAGACCAGTGCGCGGCCGCGCAAGGTTTAAAAGGTTTAGAAAGGTTGGTTTGTGGTATGGTCTCGAATCCTCTTTTCGAGGTTTTTGGGACCTTACCCCTTCAGCTACCAGTTTTGAATCAACGTTGGCTTCAAGATTTCTTGCCCCCATTTTTAATGCTAAGCGAAGACCTGCCAAGAAGGCTTCATATTCGGCTTCGTTATTCGTACTTTTGAAATCTAAGCGTATAGCATACGTAAGCTCGTGGTTGTCTGGGCTGATTAATCGGAGACCTGCTCCTGCTCCATCGTCATTGGAAGCACCATCTGTGTGTAAGGTCCATACTCTGTCGTCGAAAACAGGTGTTGGGTTCTGGATTGCCTCGCATTCTTGTATTTTATCGATAGGAACTTCAGTGGCAAAGTCTGCTAGAACTTGGCCCTTGATTGCGGGTCTTGGCTTGTAAAAAATGTTGTAGCCTCCCAGTTCAATTGCCCATTTGGCCAGTCGTCCCGCCACGTCGGGTTTGGATAAGATCTGGCCTAAGTGGTAATTGGTAAGAACTGTGATGACGTGACCCGAGAAATACCTGCGTAATCGTCGGGATGCATGTACTAGTGCTAGGACTAGCTTTTCTATCATTGAGTACCGAGTTTCTGGGCCGGTGAGCATTTTGCTGATGTAATAGATTGGAGTTTGGATATTCTCGCGTTCTACCATCAATACAGCACCAACTGCTACTTCCGCGGCAGATAGATATAAAATCAGTGGCTCTTTTTCTTTTGGGCCTGTCAGTGTTGGCAGCTGAATTAAACATTCTTTCATTTGTTTGAATGCGGTTTCCACTTCAGAAGTCCACTGAAAGTCAGTTTTCTTTGCGCAGTTTCGTAGCGTACTGATGAATGGATAAGACTTTGCTGCGTGATTAGCCAAAAATCTGTTCAAAGCCGCTAGGCGTCCGGCGAGCCTCTGCATTTCTTTAACTGTTGCGGGTGACGGCATTAGCTGAATAGCCTGCACCTTTTCTGGATTTACTTTAAAACCATCTTTTGTGACGATGAATCCCAAAAATTTTCCTTCTTCCATGCCGAAGGAGCATTTAGTTGGGTTGAGTTTTAGGCTCACGCTGCGCAAGGAGTCGAATGTGCGCTGAATATTGTCAAGCATTATGCCTTCCTCATGGCTCATGATGACGAGGTCATCCATGTATACCTCGACAGTCTTGCCAATATCATCTTTGAAAATTGTGTCCATTAGGCGTTGATAAGTTGCGCCTGCGTTGCGCAGGCCGAACGACATTTTGGTATAACAGAAAATGCCTTTATCTGTGCGGAACGCCGTTTTGTCTTCGTCTTCTTCTTTCATCTGGACCTGATGATAACCCTTGTAACAGTCAAGAAAACATTTCCATCTGAATGATGCTAGAGAGTCGACTTTCTTGTCTATCTCTGGAAGCGCGTAGCAATCTTTTGGGCATGCTTTATTCAGGTCTTTGAAGTCGACGCACATTCTCCACCCGCCGCTATGTTTTTGTACCATCACTGGGTTGGCTACCCATGTATGGTATTTTACTTCGCGCAAGATTCCCGCATTAAGTAACTCTGCTGCTTGCTCGTCCATTGCTTTTGCTTTTTCTTCACTGAAACTGCGCCTCCCCTGAGCAACAGGTTCTACTGATGGTTTGATATTTAGACAATGTTGTGCGATGTCACGTGGGACTCCAGTCATGTCTGCTGGGCACCAGGCAAATATATCTTTGTTGTTAGACAATAATTCTTTCAGTTGTATGCGTGTTGCTGGTGAAATGGTTGGTCCAAGCAGAATGGTCTGCTCTGGGTACTCGTTGTTTAGAACCCATTTCTCTGGTTCGTTTGGTGCCGAAGGTTTGACTACCTTTGCTGGTGGTTCGTCGTCTACGAACATGACTTCTTTGCTTGAATAGAGTATTGCAACTCCAGTCTCTGTCGGAAATCCACAAGCAGCATGTGGAATGGAAGTGATCATGCTAAATTCCCTTTGTGACCTTCTCCCGAGCAAGACATCATGACGTGATGTTGCCGGCATGACCATGATATTGACTGTAACTGTTCGTGAGTGCTCGCCATCAGATAAGGTCACCGGGAAAACAATTTGCCCTAATGGGAATACAGCTTCATTATAGAATCCAGTGAGGGGAAAATCGACTGGTTCTAGACGTGCTTTGTCTTCTGCATCAAGCTGTTTAAAGCACTGTTCGTATATGATGTCCATCGAGCTCCCTGGATCTATGAACATATAATCAGTTCGGTAGTGACCGAAAATACCAGTGATAATTACTGGTCGTTCTTCCTGAGGGCCCCCAGGAACAACGGGAAATACGACTTGCTGTTCTCTCCAATGTTGATCATAATTTCGTTTATTTGTCCTCCGTGACGAACCTCCCTGAATCATGTGTATTTGTTTTTTATAACTACTATATTGGCTGGATTGGATGTCCCCCCTACGTGGTGTTGGTGGGTCCAATACTGTGGTATCAATTTCTTTTCCAGATCTGATGTTTGACAAATCAGATCTGGCGATTTGAATAACGATTGTGTTTAAAGCAGTTTGGCATCTGCTAAACCGATGTTCTGGAGATTCTTCTAGTTGTAAATTGTCTCCGACGTTTGGTCGAGGACCAGGTTGCCGGTGAGATGACGAATTTTCTGCCATGTGCAAAAACAGAAGACGGAATGAACTGAATCGAATGAGATAGAAACTAGAAAAACTGAGAAAACGGTGGGCGCCAATGAAGAAACACTAAACTAAATGGTCGGAACCGAGATAGTTAGGGGGTTTGAATCCGCATAAAAAGGGTTAGCTCTCTCTCGGTTGATTCAGTTGCAACGGGATCTTCTTCTCCGGTAGTCCTGCAAAAAGGAACACCGTTAGCCTCGTCAAGGGGAGAGAAAGGTTCTCTCCTTGACCCGACTCCGGCGTGAGAATAAGTATCGGTAACGGAGAAGATAAGTGTTTGAGAAGTGAGAGTGATCTGAGTTTATACCTGAACAGTTCTCTTATTTATAACCGGGAGTTTGGGAGGGAAAACCTGTTATTGAAAAGATAACGGAAAATGCTAACGCCGTAGCGGTTATTTTTTCTCCCGTTTGAGTTCTTTGATCTGACGTCAATTAGCCTCGATCCGATGTGAATGCACACGGATCGTGGTTTGATCTATGGCTGGGGTGGGGAATCGCCACGTGGAAAGCGATTAATTGGAGATTACTCTTCAATTGCATGCCTTCGTTGTGTTTCCAGGGTTGTCTGTGGTGATGACACATGTCCAGATGGTTATAACCGTCTGGGTGGTGCACGATTGTATTTCTTTCTAGAAGATTACTGCTGTAATCTGGTGTGACACCTTGTTGTGTGGACACAGACGAATAAATCCCAAGTCTGGGTAAAATAATATCCAAGTGTGGATATTTAGGCGGAAGTAAAGGTTTTTAATCTTTTGTGAATGGGAGAAGGCGCAAGGATTCATGTTTTCCTTTGGGTGCGCGACTATACTTTACTGATTGCTTTCTTCCTTCTGTAAGACCAGTGCGCGGCCGCGCAAGGTTTAAAAGGTTTAGAAAGGTTGGTTTGTGGTATGGTCTCGAATCCTCTTTTCGAGGTTTTTGGGACCTTACCCCTTCACCCCAATCAAACGATTGATGCAGTTGACGAAATTTCGCGCGTTGACGCGTATAGTAGAAAAAGCCTTGTATTATAACACGGGCGATTATTGAAGGTGACACTACTAACTTTTGTTAATGTGTTAATTTAAGGACACTCGCGCCTGAAGATGACGAGAGTTGAACGAATTGCGGATATGACAGAGGAACGGTCCGAAGTATGACAAGAGGAGCATGCTCACCAAGGACTAAATCGCGTAACGACCGCGAACAAGGTTAATGGCAAGGAACGCCCGTCGGGGTAAACATTACCAGGTGCACGCTTTTAAATGTAAACGCACAAATAGCAATATGCAACAAACATGTAGAGAATGATTGTTGCATATGTAAATTAGAAACTTGGAAAACCTTAATAGAATACCTATTCAGGATATTATTTTCAAGAAAACTGTAACAACTCGTATCAAAAGGACTAATTATTATTTTAAATTGACCAATAGGAAACCCTATTTGAGAAACCCAAGTGATTCTGAACAAACCCTAAAATTTTCAGAACAATCGGAATTAGAATCAGGGCCCCTAAAACTCAGGGGGTAAACCCTAGTCACGATTATCTAAATTATGTGCTGTCAAATTCGAGTTTTCCAATTTCACCAACTCAGCCAAGCTACTGGGACACGTGCCTACTCTATTCTAGAAATGTCACCCCAGGCGACACGCGGCACGTGCCATGAATTCTTCCGCAACTAGCGGGAGGTGCAAATTTTGGGTATAAATAGAAGGGCCTGGCACTTGCATTCTGTTGTTCGTTCGACGAAGAAATTCCAAATATACACTGAGTTACGTTCTATTTACCACAATTAACACACACGGATCACTAATCGACGCCGAAATCAGGGTATTAACTCGATCGCTATTACGATTCATTTTCCGATCGATCAATGTACTCAATGGATGTTTAAGTGCTGCCCACATTAGGGTGATGCTTTGTCATTAGTCGTTAATTCGATGGATGTTTAAGCATAGCACTTTGTCATTCGTTGTGAGGGTTGATCTCGTGAGTTATCGTAAATGCTGTATTGATTACTAACCCAGAATTGTGTGCCTGTTATTTAATTTAGGTTAAAAAGGCTAATCAGTAGGCTAAACTCTGCTCAAATTAAATCTGCAATGTGAGTCATTCTCTTTTTATCAACTATTTTACAATACCTCAAATTATTTTCAAGAGTTATAATTACAGGGAGTAAGTCATGGATATCTTGAATCACTGGCTAGTGGGGTATTGTGCACATTACTAATTTTCTCCCAGTTAGGTTCATTGACCTATTAGGGATAATCATCACTATTTAGGTTCATTGATCTAATAGTGGTATGACCATCGTCACCATTGTGACTTGTCACCATTGTGACAGAGCGCCAGATAAAAATAAGATAGAAGTCATTGTAATCGCTCTTATGCTGTAATTGATAACTATGCATCATTTTATGTAAATAGAATGATTCACTCAGTATTTCCTGCTGACAAAACCTTTTTCAAACATGTTTCAGGTGATCTGTTATGATCTAGGAAAAGTGCCGTGAAGCACTACAAGCTCAAAGAAGTGGCTCAGTATAAAATAAAGAAACATGTTTTGTAAAATAAAAGATTTCTTCGTGAAATCAAATGATTGTAAATTACCGGGGTTTTATCCCGAGTTGTAAAATAAAATAATCGGGAAATATTTCAGTTTTAAAAGATCCTGAAAATAAACTTCCGCTGTTAAACTCAATTAATTAAATACCACGGGATTTCTGTTCCGCGGCTCCTGAAAGGGGTCAAACCGGGTCGGGGGCCGTGACAGAAAAAGGTGGTATCAGAGCCACTTATCGAGCCACTGATTTAAGCCAATTAAGTATTTAGAAAATACTTAATTTTTATTAATTGCTATTTGGTGATTATGTGTTTTATTATCTGACTAATTTTGTACAGTAGGGGCAGATCTTTATATGATAAGCCACTGTAGCAGTAAATACAAATCTTTAAATATATTGATCCAAGTTTTATCACCCTTATTAAATATAAGTCAGAAACCTGATTCAGTAAATATATAAATAAAATTACAAATAAAACCTAGTATGTTTTCATATTCGGTTGTTTCATAGTTACCCAATATGAAATAATATTTAAAGGTTTTCTATGAAATTTGATAAAATTTTTAACTTAGTATTTGTGTGTACTTTGCATAACAGCATGAGTGACTTGTCGGAAGCCCTTCAGAATTTAAATCTCTATCCTGTAAGAATAGAGGTTTCCAGAGATTTCAATAGGTATATACCAGACATAGAAGAACCTATAGAATTTAACGCTTTACCTCTCGAAAAACCCAAGCCTAAGAAAATGAAAATTGAGGAAAGCTCTAGGCAAATTGAGGGGTTACCATCTCAGGAAGAGCTAGATTTTATATTGGCAAGCTATAATACTATTAAGCCTGTTAATGAAAATGTTTTTATTCACTCTTTTGAAACACAACTACCAATGAACTTAGAACCAGCTATTCCAAACCCTTCAATCCACTTGCAAATAGACGAATGGTTGACTAATGAAATACAGTTACAAAACAATCCCTATAAGCTTTTTCCTCAGTTCAATCCAGAACCTTTACCAAATCCACCAATGAATAACGAGAATATGGCTGAACTTTGTTTTGGTGAAGAACTAATGGATACTGGGAATAGGATTCAAGAGATTGGGGGACAAATCTCCTGGAAATACGATGAGAGGGAACGCCGTTACTAGAATATCATCTGACAAAGGATAGGGGATTTATGGAACTGTGGTTATGTAATAGTAATAGTAAAATCAATATGTGTAAAATAAATAATAAAACGGTTTGCATATAGAAGCATGATATAATCTATAAAACAAATAAAATTTTAGAAAATTTACAATTTTGTTTGTATATTCGTTTACGTGATTATGTGCAATTAATTGTGACATTGGATTATTTCTTTTATACTAATTATTTATCTATAAATTAGATATCAGATGGAAAACGCTAATAATGAACCAGTTAATGAGGTTAATCAATCTGAGCAACAACCGGGGGATCAATATATGACTAGGTAGGATATAGAAAATATCGTTGCTCAAGGAATAGCCAACGCTATTCCAGCAATAGTTGCTCAAGGGATAGCCAATGCTATTCCGGCAATAGTCGCTACTGTCCAGCAGCCTGCTGAACCGCAACAAATAGTTCCTAGTAAACATATTTCTGAAGATAACTTCAGTAATAGCATAAACGGAGGCAATGATCATGTTAATCATAATAATGAACCACGGCAAGCTCCGCTCCCTAAGAAAATGAAAGCTGCAACGCCTGGTTGCACTTACAAAGAATTTCTTGCTTGTAAACCCATTGAGTTTGCAGGCAATGAAGGAGCGACTGCGGCACTGCGTTGGTTAGAGAAAACCGAGGCAGTAATTGCCATATGTAAATGTGCTCAGGATGATCAGGTCATGTACGCGTCAAACCTTTTCAAAGAAGGGGCACTAGAATGGTGGAATACGGTGTTACAAGCAAAAGGAAGAAGGATGGCGTATGCTATGAACTGGGAAGAATTTAAGAGCTTTGTAGAAAGAAAATTATGTCCCGAGTACGAAAAGGAACAAATGACAAATAAGATTCTAACCCACCGGATGGTGGATGTAGATTGTCGCGGGTATACTTCAACATTCTTCGAATATGCTAGGGTGGTACCAACGCTGGCTTTGCAAGAGCCGGTACTTATTTCTCATTATATTTGGGGATTGATTTCCGAAATCCGTAATATCGTCAAGGCTGCGAAACCTCGCACGATTGATGATGCGGTGGAATTAGCCAATACTCTGACTGACGAACTAGTACGGACAAGAGAAGAAAATAGAAGGAAGGAAGTAGCCCAAAAGATTACCCAAGAATTCCGTTCGGGTAACCATAACAATTTCAAGAAAAGAGGGAATGGGCAATCTACCACTAGTCCATTTTGTAATTTTTGCAAAAGAAAGCATTTTGGAAGATGCAAAGGATATTGCAATTTTTGCAAAATTCCGGGGCATCAAGAAGAAGACTGCAGGAGGAAGAAATATTCAGTCTGCTACAACTGTGGAGAAGCTGGACATCTTAGGCCAGATTGTCCAAAACTGAACAAACCATCTGACAATAAAGCCAAACCTGCAGAAGGAGCAAAAAAGAATATAAGAGCCTTCCAGCTGACTACTCAAGAAGCCGAGATGATTCCAGATGTGATAGCTGGTACGTTCTTACTTCACAACGTTTACACAAAAGTATTATTTGACTCAGGTGCAAACCAAAGTACTTCATTCTGCCAAACTTTTAACTTACCTTTAACCAGCATTAGGCAAATTTCTACAATAGAAACGGCAGATGGGAATTCAGTTAAAATAAATAAGGTTCTGCAAAATGTAGAAATAGAACTTTTAAGTCATAAATTTTCTGCAACCTTATTATCTATGAAATTAGTTGAATTCGATGTTGTGTTAAGAATAGAATGGTTAGTAAACAACCATGCTCGAATTATCTGTGATAAGAATTCCATAGAAATTTGTGCACCCACTGGAGAAGTAATAATGATTACAGGAGATAAGCCACGTAAACCCATGAAGTTCATATCAATAATAAAAGTTGCTAATAATGAACGAAAGCAAGGAATAGTATATATGATTTCAGTAATCATTCATACTAAAGATAAAGAACTTAAGGAAATTTTCTGTAGTTTCAGAATATCCAGATATATTCCCAGAAGAGTTACCAGGATTACCACCAGATAGGGAAGTAGAGTTTAGGATTCATCTAATTCCAGGAATTACACCGATAGCCAAGGCACCTTATCGGTTAGCTCCCACAGAAATGTTAGAACTTAAAAAGCAATTAGATGAATTACTAAGTAAAGGTTTCATACAACCTAGTTCATCCCCTTGGGGAGCACCCGTGTTGTTCTTTAAGAAAAAAAAAGATGGTTCAATGAGAATGTGTATCGATTATAGAGAATTAAATAAAGTTACTATTAAGAATCGATACCCATTACCTAGGATTGATGATCTTTTCGATCAACTTCAAGGAGCTAGATATTTTTCTAAGATAGATTTACACTCCGGATATCATCAATTAAAGGTACAAGAAGAAGATATACCTAAGACTGCTTTCAGAACTAGGTATGGTCATTACGAGTTTACAGTCATGCCCTTCGGATTAACGAATGCATCTGCAGCATTCATGGACATGATGAATAGGATCTGTAAACGATATTTGGATAAATTTGTAATTGTATTCATCAACGATGTACTTATTTATTCCAAAAGTCAGGAAGAACATTGTCAGCACTTGCATACACTCTTAACTTTGTTAAGAAAAGAGAAGCTTTACACCAAATTGTCGGAGTGTGAATTTTGGCTGCCAAAAGTGCAATTACTAGGTCATATGGTGAATCATGAAGGTATTCACGTAGATCCTGATAAGATAGCAGCAATTACCAAATGGAAGATTCCGCAATCCGCAATGGAAATTAGGAGTTTTGTAGGTTTAGCTGGATACTATAGACGGTTTATTAAGGATTTTTCTAAGATATCTATACCATTAACTAAGCTAACCTGTAAAACAGTTAAAGGATCTAAACAAGAAGAAGCCTTTAGGATATTAAAGCATAAATTAACAAAATCCTAGCCTTACCAGAAGGAACAGAAGATTTTAAAGTATACGGTGATGCTTCAAAGTTAGGATTTGGATGTATGTTAATGCAATGCAAAAAGGTAATTGCATATACATCAAGGTAATTGAAAAAGCACGAAGAAAACTATACCACTCATGATTTAGAATTAGGAGCCATAATTTTTGCCCTTAAGATTTGGAAATATTATCTGTATGTAAGTAAGTTTATTGTCTATACGGATCATAAGAATTTAAGATATATATTTGGGCAAAAAGAATTAAACATGAGGCAAAGGAGATGGATAAAAATCCTAAGTGACGACGACTGTTATATTCAGCATCACGAAGGAAAGGCTGAAGATGGCTAGAGATCGCCAGAAGAGTTATACAGATAATAGACGAAAGCCGTTGGAGTTTCAAGTTGGAGACAAAATGCTATTGAAAGTATCTCCTTGGAAAGGAGTTGTTAGATTTGGTAAGAAAGGAAAGCTAAGTCCCAGATACGTAGGACCATTTCCAGTGATTCAACGTATAGGACCAGTTGCTTATCGTTTCCAACTACCCGAGGAATTAGCTGGAGTACATGATGTATTTCATGTATCCAACTTTAAGAAATGTATATCAGATGAATCTCTGGTAGTACCTCTTCGAGACATAGAAGTAAACGAAAAGCTAAAATTTGTTGAGAAAACCTCTTCAGATAGAAGATCGAAAAGTGAATTTTCTCAAGCACCAACGATTAGTGTTAATTCAAGTAAAGTGGGATTCAAAGATAGGACCCTAATACACTTAGGGAACTGGAAACAGAAATAAAACAAAAGTATCCTCAATTATTCCAGTAAATCTCGAGGACGAGATTTTTATTAAGGTTGGGAGAATGTAACAACTCGTATCAAAAGTACTAATTATTATTTTAAATTGACCAATAGGAAACCCTAATTGAGAAACCCAAGTGATTCTGAACAAACCCTAAAATTTTCAGAACAATCGAAATTAGAATCAGGGCCCCTAAAACTCAGGGGGGGTAAACCCTAGTCACGATTATCTAAATTATGTGCTGTCAAATTCGAGTTTTCCAATTTCACCAACTCAGCCAAGCTACTGGGACACGTGCCTACTCTATTCTAGAAATGTCACCCCAGGCGACACGCGGCACGTGCCACGAATTCTTCCGCGACTAGCGGGAGGTGCAAATTTTGGGTATAAATAGAAGGGCCTGGCACTTGCATTCTGTTGTTCATTCGACGAAGAAATTCCAAATATACACTGAGTTACGTTCTATTTACCACAATTAACACACACGGATCACTAATCGACGCCGCAATCAGGGTATTAACTCGATCGCTATTACGATTCATTTTCCGATCGATCAATGTACTCAATGGATGTTTAAGTGCTGCCCACATTAGGGTGATGCTTTGTCATTAGTCGTTAATTCGATGGATGTTTAAGCATAGCACTTTGTCATTCGTTGTGAGGGTTGATCTCGTGAGTTATCGTAAATGCTGTATTTATTACTAACCCAGAATTGTGTGCCTTTTATTTAATTTAGGTTAAAAAAGCTAATTAGTAGGCTAAACTCTGCTCAAATTAAATCTGCAATGTGAGTCATTCTCTTTTTATCAACTATTTTACAATACCTCAAATTATTTTCAAGAGTTATAATTACAGGGACTAAGTCATGGATATCTTGAATCACTGGCTAGTGGGGTATTGTGCACATTACTAATTTTCTCCCAGTTAGGTTCATTGACCTATTAGGGATAATCATCACTATTTAGGTTCATTGATCTAATAGTGGTATGACCATCGTCACCATTGTGACTTGTCACCATTGTGACAGAGCGCCAGATAAAAATAAGATAGAAGCTATTGTAATCGCTCTTATGCTGTAATTGATAACTATGCATCATTTTATGTAAATAGAATGATTCACTCAGTATTTCCCGCTGACAAAACCTTTTTCAAAGATGTTTCAGGTGATCTGTTATGATCTAGGAAAAGTGTCGTGAAGCACTACAAGCTCAAAGAAGTGGCTCAATATAAAATAAAGAAACATGTTTTGTAAAATAAAAGATTTCTTCGTGAAATCAAATGATTGTAAATTACCGAGGTTTTATCCCGAGTTGTAAAATAAAATAATCGGGAAATATTTCAGTTTTAAAAGATCCTGATGATAAACTTCCGCTGTTAAACTCAATTCATTAAATACCACGGGATTTCTGATCCGTGGCTCCTGAAACGGGTCAAACCGGGTCGGGGGCCGTGACAAAAACTAAATAGAGGTGTTACCTACATGGGGTGTAATGTGAAAATTATAAAAAGGTCATGGATACCAGGTATTGATCGCTTACTCTGGCCAAGTAAGTGGTGAGCACGTGGTACCATGAACTATTTATGATGGACATGCTTACATTCGATGTAGTAAGGACGGGGTGAGTGGGACAAATTAAAAAGTACCCAAATGAATCAGATAAGCAAATTATTTGATAATAATGTAAACGCACAGCCGAGCGACGGAAGCGTATTATACTAGGATAATGAGTCCGAGTGAAGGGACAAAGAAACATGTAAAATGATTAAGGTATGCATTGGGAGGGGGTGTACTTACACTCGAACCCGGAGAATGCAAACATGTAAAATGATCAGGATATGCATTGGGAGGGAGTATACTTACACTCGAACCCGGAAAATGCAAATATGCCTCCTAATGGGTCGTTTTTGTAAAACGTCAAACTTGAGGATAAAGTCGGAACATAAAAATGAAGCAAGGTCTTAATTCATACCGGGAGGGTTGCAAAAAAATACGACTTCGGTTAAACACCCAGTTGTTGGGTAAGAATTTAACACATGCGTAGACCGAGAGACGGGAACTCGGATGGAAAGATAAAAGACTCGGGTTTTGAGTCATAACTAAAAGACGACAAGATAATGTAAATAGAAATTTTGAATAAATTATGTTCAACTAATTTAAAGTTGAACGGGTCGAATATAAGATAATGTCGGATGGCATGAGTAAACGCAAGAGGTTTAACGGTAGCGTTAAAAGCAAAAGAACAATGAGCCCGGTAACGGGACATAATCAAATACGAATATATGTAAACTGAACAATGGTGAGCATAAGATAAACCGACGCATAAATGACGTGAGAAGTCATAAAGTCAGAAAATTTGTCCGAAAGGAAACGAATGTAGCCTTAGACTACGGTCAAGGTCAAAGAAAATACCAAGGCGAAAATAAATGATTAAAAAAAACAGGATACCTTGACACCAAACATGTATTTTAAGAATGACATGAGAAAGAAATGATCTACGGGATCAACCTAACCTTTAGAGCTGTAAACAATGGAAAGGTCTACGAGACTTAAACGACCCACGGGTCATGATTAGAAAGAACTTATAAGGACTTCGCCCTAAAGAGGTGAAAGTCTAATCAGGATAGCCCATAAGGCTAAGTGATAAAACCTACGGGTTAATTAGATAAAGCGAGGGAATCAGTTGAGAATCCCCGCATAAAACTAAGACTGTAAAAGAATAAATTATGGACTGTCAATATCCATAATTCTGACAAAAGTTAAAGAGAAGATCCTAAAACTAAAACTTTGGTTTTAGTGAGAAATAACGTTTTTACAAATATAAATTCTGATAGAATTTAAATAGTAAGCATGAAGGATATAAGTCTTGACACTAATAGGCGCAAGACGATATATTCGAAAAAGTGATGTTTTCGAAAATGAAAGGTTGATATGAATTAAACATGATGTGACACGATCACGGTCAAGAAATGCAATGTGAGGTAGAATCACATTATAACCAAGCGAGCGGTAAAAGTAACTGGACTAATAAGTCTAGTTAGTGAGACCGGTTAAGGTCAGCAATTCAAATCAAGAAATTTGGTTTGCTTGTAAGCGGTAGATTCGGTATAACTGAACCGAATAAATAAATTTGAAAACAAAAGATTTTGTTCCTAAAAGTGAAAGATTTCACTAAAGACCTTTAAACGGGTCAAAGTAACGGATTCATAAAGAATTCGACAGTATATGAAAGCGATGGATATCGCTAAGTTAACTAAACTAGTGAAAATAACGAGATTACGTTATTTCAAGTTGCACTATGTCGTATGAGATACGTAGACAATTAGTGACCAAAAAGATGTTACCATACTTATCTGGTAATACTAACAATTGGTTAAAAGTATAAGTAATGTTTAAAAGATTTCTCGGATCAAATACATTGAGTTTAAACTCAATGAATTATGTAAGAAAAGGTTTCGAGGATGAAACCTCTCTAAGGGGGGTAGACTTGTAACACCCCAAAAACGGGTTTGGTAATCAAACTCCGTTAATACTAAAAGACGGGTAAAGTACCGTTAGTAGTAAAAATAACCCGGTAAATATTTGGATTTAAATAAGAAATCCTAATATTAAATACAAGCGAATCAAAGTTTTAAGGAATTGAGTTTATAAGAGCCCGAGTTAACGGGACTTAAAATAAAACGGGTTATAACTCCCGGGACCCACCAAGTAACTAGGAATATTAACCTAGTTAGTTAGTGTCTTGACATAATAGAATAAATTTGTTAAAACACACTATATGCAACTTGGTAAAGTATAGGGACCAAAGGTGACAAACTTGAAACAAGTTTGTATTAAATAAAACATTCAACACCAAAACACACACTCTAAGTGTGTGTTCTGGTCGAAATTTGCAGAGGAGCCAGGGAACTCCATGCTCAAACCCTAACTAGCAAAAATCAAGCAATTGAGAAGCCAAATCGACGCCAAATCGAAATCTAAGTTTAGATTAGTAATCACCTCAGTGAAAGGATCACAAGGTATGTCAAATTTCATCTCCTAGTTACATCTCGAAATTTTGATGAACATATGAAATCGAAAATTTGGCTTGCATGAATGTTGTTTGGATGAAATTAGAATAAAATAGTGTCTAGGAATAAACCCTAGTCATTAGATTGTTGAAATTATGCTCAATACTTGAGAATTCCATAATCACCATTGAAGGTGTTAAGTGGGTGATGTGGAAGTATGAAAACACTAGGATTATGATAGTTGTACTAATGTAATTTGAATTCTATAAAGCAATTTCAGGTTTGTTGATGTTAAAATTGATGTGAAATTGCCAAATTGATGTTAACCATGGTAAAGATAACTAGTTATGAACTAGTTAGTAAATATGTAAAATTATGCACACTAGGTGTTTGTTAAAATGCCTAAATGAAAACTAAAGTGCTGAAATTGTAAATGAAATGCGTGATTGCCAAACTCGATTTATCCCGTATGATATGGGGTAATATGAATTCTAATCATGATGTTGATTTAATTCAAATGGTATTTGTCATATGGATAACGGTAGTAAACTTTTAGAAAGTTAAACTAACCAATGATGAAGTCGAATGGTAGATTCGATATAAAATTAGTAAGACGGAATAGTCGTAGCTAATAATGACTAAACTAACCGTCTTACAGATTATGATGATAGTTTGACTCAGGACAAGCTAGATAGAGGCTTGGGAGGAAGCGGGCCAAACGAAACAAGAAAGAAGAAAAGGCGTAACTTGGATACAAGGTAAGTTAAACTTACACCCCCTTTTTAATTACTATACACTTACTAGCGAAAATTGATCGTGAATAATGTTAAGTAATTGAAATACGATGATCCGGCATGATACAATGCAAGTCGGAATGAATAAAAAGGTAGGAAATCATGAATTATGGTAAAAGGGGTAAAAAGGTAAATTAGTCATGTAATGACGAACAAATAAAAATGGTTTTGAGTAAAACGAGTTTAAGGGAAAACCGGGATAGGTTTAAAGGGATGAAATGGTAACTAAATACCATCTCATACGGATAAATGGTCAATTAGGCTAAATGGATCAAATGGCGTTGTTAACACCATTTGACAACTTCATTTGACAATTGCTTGTTGAGTGTTATAATCACAGGAATCAACATAAACATGCGTTGCTTTAACTAGAAAGATTTAAAGCAAAAAGTTATGTAAACGGGTCAATACCTTGACCCGAGCCAGGTACGCATAAATAAGCTTTTAGTTAAACTATAATTTATGGTCAAATATTTAACGAAAGTCCTTCGTCGTAAAGTGAGGGACTAAAGTGGGCCAAAACACCCTTGAAGGGTATATTAGGTAAACGACCCATAGGGGTTGTTTAGGAACTTGCATCAAGATTATGGAATCATTAGATATGAATAAAAGTTACAGGAATACACATTCATGGGTCAAATGCATAAAAATGGTCATTTACGTAAAATGACCAACCGATGGGTAAATTTTGGGATAATAGGTTAGTTATGCTAAATCCACCATAAAAATAGTTGTGGTGGAAGATCATTTGATAAATATTACGAAAATAAGATTCTAGAAATAAACGAGTATGAATTATGCGGAAAAGTGCTTAAATATCCTTAACGGGTCAAAATAAGCATTTTAGTACAAACGGGTTTAAGAATATATATAAACTCATGAATTGAACCTAATATGATAGACAACATTGAAATTATAAGATTCATGTGAATTTGGGATCAAACAAACATGTTTGTTTGATAAACGCTTGAATGGGTCAAAACTTTGTAAAAAGGTATTAAGTCGAAGACTTAAAGGTCTGAAATTTTGTTATGCCAGATGTTGGATTTCAACTTCATAAGATGAAGAATTAAATTACGGACGCGTAGGAAAAAGAATCGGGTAAAACGGATTAAAAACGAGAGAGTTATGCTCGTTTCCGTGAAATCGGGTTATGCTGGGAATATACAGCAACATAATAAGAACTTGCTGTCAAAAAGGGGGCTAGGTGGGGCGTCTAGCCCCCCCTGAATCCCAAAATTGTTTAATTTTGTTTGTTTGACCCACATAACTTGTTTAAACTTGTTATTTAACTATCAAAACTAACCTTTAAGTTGGTTTTGATCATAGGTGAATGTCAAGAGTGCCCGGATGAAGATCAAGCTCGATGAGGAACCGAACACGATAAAAATACAAGCTTCCGCGCGGCGTTTCGTCATATCTTTTAAACGACGAATTCAATTACATTAAGTTGTATATTCTTTTAAATTGTAAAAGTTTTAACTAACCTTATTTATCAAAATTACATGTTGGTTTTCGTAAACTTTACGAAAACCTCAAAATAATAACAGGGGTGTTACACTTCGGTTACCCGCTATGCATATATGCGTTCGGTTCGGTTTATGTGACCGGTTTACATAAATTAGCCGAAATGGGTTTAACCTTATCATTAAATCTTCAAAATCCAGAATGTGTTTAGTTTACCCATATTATACAAGTATCCAAACTTTTTGGGTCTAAATCCCATTCCATTCCGGTGTCTGCTTAATCTAGTGTTTCGAACCGTAAAGTATCTTTCAAACAAACCGGTCTAAGTCTTTGACTTAAATAAGGCCCATTAGTATCCTAATAGGTTATTAAACCTTCCATACAGATTGAGTAGCTTCGGTAGAAGGTATTTACATAAGGCTTTAGGAAACATACGGCTGAGTAACATATTTACACATCTAGCTCAGGTAAATACTTTTAACTTATTTTCCTTATATGGGCTTGGGATACGGTATAATAATACCGCTTGGTCGGGTATGAAATCATTTAATCGGATTGTGATTAATAAATTGCATAACCCGTTTTAATCTGTTTTGTTTGATAACATAAACGTTGGGGGTTAAGGACCGTGTCCTGGATATCCTCGGCTCATTTAAATTATAAATGGCCACGACCTATGCACGGGGTGTAAGCATACACCTGACAGATGCAAATACTAAATATTAAATAACCCACATGTTGGGGATAACTCCTTTGTGGGTTTTATAAGTGGTGAGTCGGTTAATCATGGCCGGCTTCCAAACCGGCCCCAATTGTATGACAAACATGTAAACCTGTATACAAGATTTTATTAAAGATTGTTCCAAGTTATAAATGATTTTGTGCCTTATGCGCCTAAACCAATTTTCATAAACTCTTTTCAAATGAGTTGGTTAATTGTATTTACCAGTGAAAACTGACGTATTTTCCAAAGACTAAGTGACAGGTACCTCTCGGAAGTGTCAAATAAGAGGATCTTACAAATCCTTAAATGCCTGAAGTCTGTTTATTTCAGTTTTCTTTTATTTGTTTTATGATCCGCCTGTGGATCTCTATTACAACTAGTCTGTATATTCTTTTATCTTGAACACTCGGACACTATGGTTTGTAATATTAATTAATCTACCAAGCCTTCCGTTGTGCTATAATTGTGTTAATTGTCAATGATGATATCAACTACGTCACGATACTCCTCACCGGGCCCACCGGTAAAATGTGGAAATATCGGGGTGTGACATTGGTATGTTGGGGTTTTTATACAAAATTTGTTACTACACAGTGAGTAGTAGCATTACCACAAGTCAGGATTGACAGTGCCGTGGGTGGTAATTAAAGTAAATGTGAACAAATATAATTGCTGGATTGCCCTCAATACTGTAAAAGGATAAAACCTGTTTTGATTAAATTGGGATTCACTCGCTAGTATTTCTTGCTGATAAAATGTTTTTAAACGCGTTTCAGGTAACATACTAGCTACCACTGCCGCAGACCCAAACTTTAAACAAATTATTGCACCACAGCCACTACCTTTTCCCAACTCAACCCATGGAAATAGAACCAAACCCAGGAAACCAGGTTCCCGTACCTCCCTTCGACCCAAATGAAATCCCTAGAGTCCCAGCACCAAATCCTCTAGTTTACGACCCATGGGAGGATGATCATAGAGATTACCGAGAACTCCACCCACAGGAGGAGCTCATACCAAACCCTGTAGCACCATACCCAAACCTTGACTCTCTAGATCCATACTGGGATAACGACCAATATATTCGAGAAATCCTAGAGAACCCATACCCATACGAAGAACCGATGCCCCAGTACCCTGACCCGATACCAGCACCCGCACCACCCATGAGTACCGAAAATGTGCAGGAACTCCGCACTTTTGGTGAGGAGTTATTAGATGAAGGTGAAAGAATAAGGCAAATAGGGGAGAGGCTCGTTTGGAAGTACGGCGAGCGTAATATGCAGTATTGGATGAACCCCCACTAGTAGTAAAAATAATAATATAAATATATATATATATATGTGAGTAGTTTGAATATATATATATATATATATATATATATAATCAAAATCAACTAAAATAGATAGTTTAATACCTACTGATGCATACTAGTAGTGTATTTTAAATTCCAGTTGTAGTTTGTAATAGATATCTATAAAATAGAGTAAATGTCACAATGCACGACGATTTTGATCGATGTTTGCAAAGCCTTGCATTTTATGTCATTAAGCCCTAACTCAGTTAGTTTTCATGGTTAAGTCTGATCAAGTGGACCCCATGTAAGGGTATTTTAACCATTTTACCCTTAACACTGAAATAAATTATAAGAAACCCATTTCTCATTCTCTCTCCAAACTCACTCTCCTTCCCTCAACTCTCTCTCTCTCTCTATACAAACGCATTGTATCACAATCATCTACCATTCAACAACTAACAGACAATATTCATACACCTCACATGAGCCCCATCATAAAAGATATTAACCAACCCCAAGAATTAACATCCCTTAATTTGAAGTCAAACACAGTATATCATGTAGAAAAGCTAAAAAAAGACAAGCCCATTAAAAGTAAATGCATAAGGAAAATGAGAGTACAACAAATTAAGAAGATGATACTACTATAAGTGGTGCAAACCAAGCATTGAGTTCTAGTTTACATTTTGCTTCACTGGATGATTCAAGAAGTAAAAGAACAACCGTTGAATCACTACACGTCGTCAGCTAAACATCTAAAATCAAGCACCGGTGATGGTAAAAGGTCTATTAAGATGTTGAAAGACGGCGGCTTTTGGATCTGGATTTGTGGAATGAATGACGGCGGCGGCTTTTAGGGTTTCGACGATGGTGGCTTTTAGGGTCTTGACAACGGCGAAGCTGAGGAACGACGATGAGGTGGTGATGTGATGGCGGTGGTGGTGTGATGGCGGAGGATCTATGGGCGGTGGTGATGTGATGGCGGAGGATCTATGGGCTGTGGTGGTGCGATGGCGATGGTGGTGTGATGGCGGAGGTGCTATTGGTGGTGGTGATGTGATGGCTGTGGTGGCAGATTGTATAGAGAGAGGGAGAGAGTTTGTAGAGAGAGAGATAGTTGAGGGAAGGAGAGGAGTATATTTATTATTTATTTAAGTGCTTAGGGTAAAATGACTAAAATACCCTCATGTGGGGTCTATTTGGTCAGATTTAACCATAAAAACTAACTAAGTTAGGGCTAAAAGACATAACGTGTAAGAGTTTGCAAACATCGAGTATATTTTTTTTGTACTTTTTGAAGATAAATGACACACTTTGCAATTTAGTATCAACATAAAGGATAGTTTTGTAATTTGCTAGATTTTGTTTTAAATCAATCGGAAAACTTCTCACATATAGCTTTATAAAAAGTAGAGTAAATTACACTCACGGTCCTTATAATTTGGGTCAAATTAAGAATTAGTTCCTAAACTTTAAATTTTATGGATTTGATCCCCAATTGCATTGTTTGCTTTTAATCCATGGGCGTTAGCTAACTCACGTGAACCTTACACCACGACTAATTAGGTCAATTAAGTTATTTCCTCCCAGCATTTATAGTTGACCCATTCCTCTCCTTTGTTAGGCATGGATTTACAAAATCGGCGATGGTGATTTTCTCATTTACCATTCAGAAATACAACGCATTGCAATACAATTTAATATAACTACTTGGTATTTTCAAGTGCGTAAAGTCCAAAATCAAGGTCATTATCAAGAATCTCAAAATGAGAGTAAATGATTCATGAATTCACATAGCCTAAATCCTTTGTCAATTCATTTCACTCGTAAATAGAAAACTAAATTACCATATCAATATAACTAATCTTTTCATTAACATATCTTCTTACTAGGATACTTTGTAAACATTCCACCATGATTTATTTGTAAAAAGAAGAGGGTAGGGTGCTTTCCTACAAAGGATCAAAGTTATCACCATTTAAGAACCATAACAATAATCTAAATAACGACATATCATAATCTAAGACAGGGTTAAAATCAACAAAGTTGTTTCAAACCCCATTGTTTTTTTATTTTTCGATTGATAGATTTTGTTAGGAGGTTAAGGGGTTTGGGACGATATGAAAAAGATGGTTTTGGTTTAATCGAAATATAAACGAGAGGGAAAAACTAACTTGGCCTAATTACCCCTAGTGTGCAGTTCACGTGAGTCAATTAACGCCCAAGACTAGCTCTCGTTGAGTTATCGGACCATGAATGAAAGCTAACAATGCAATTGAGATAAAATGCATAGTATCTAAAGTTTAAGGATTATATCTTCTGTTTCAACGAATGAAAGCTAACAATGCAATTGAGATCAAATGCATATAATCTAATTTCAATTTGTTTCAATGAATGAAAGTTAACAATGCAATTGAGATCAAATGCATAAATCTAAAGTTTAAGGATTATATCTTCAATTTGCTTAAACGTATTGTACTCCCCTTTCCTTAAATTTTACTGATTGCACTCCCCCTTGAAGTTTTTAAATAAATACAATTAAACATTTTAATTTGTATTTTTTATTGCATCTACTTTAAATTTGTAGGAACCGTTCGCGTAATTAAATAAAAATAAAACAAATTTTATTATTTTGATTACAATACAAAGAAGGCTGGAAAATAAAATATTATTACAACTACAACTGTAATAAACCAAAATACAAGAAAGGAGTAGAAGCAGAGAGGCTGAGTCAAGTGTACACACGCTTCCCTAAAAACAAATTCAGAGTCTCCCAGGAGTACTCGTTTTGTTTCCCAGGGTACAACAGCCGGAGCAGTAGTACTACCGGAATTGGCCAACAACCCGAAGGCTACCTTGAAGATTGTTGGAGAAGATCAGAAAGTATGTTGGAGAAAGTTGCAAGTGCTGTTGTGTTGCTGGTGTAATCTGCAGCTGGGTATGGAGCTGTATTTATACAGCTCCTAAGTCGAAACAGACAAAAGGAATTAAGGAGAAGTTTAAATTGCATTAAACGTCTTCAATGCAATTTAATACGTCATTTAATTCTCAGTCAAAGACCATTAACTCGCCAGTTTCGAAACTGAACTGTAACTGCACCGTCATTCAATGCTGGAAACTTTTGCGCGCGCACGTGAGCAAGACACATTGGTGCGCGCGTGCGCCACATCACCTGTGAGCCTCTACGAGCACGCCACACAGTCGCGCCATTTTGGCTCACTTTGGTGCGTCGCGCACGTCACATCAGGACCCATGCACCATGCGCGCAACCGCGCGCCTTCATGCCACGTGTACTCGCACGCCTCGAACCTGCATGCCACTTCAACCACTTGGTCCTTGCAGCCCTTGTGATCCACCACACGCACGTGGTCAAAAATACAAAGGCGGCTCTCAAGCGGCTCTCGGTGGTGCGCCACATTGCGCCTCATCGCCCACGCAACGCCCGCGCGCTCGCACGTGTGCGAGTGCGAGTTAGGGTGCTCCGCACCCTTCGCGAGTACACTTAGTGTGTGCTTCCTTGAAACAATAAGGATGGAGAGTTCCCACTTAAATACCATTTAAGTTCCATCTCTCCTCCGATGTGGGACAAGGTGCTACTTTCCCTTTTGTTTCAGCATTCAATGTTTCAAACACCCAACTTTGAGCATCGATATATCATTCATCTTAGCTCCGTTTTGGACGTGGTTTAGTTCGTTGCGAAGCTCTTCCGACATAGAACACAAACCCACAAATAAATATATAAAGAAACCTCTGTTTCTTATATTTATTTTTAGTCCAAAATAGGAAAAAATCATTTTACTATATTTGTGAAAAATGTTATTTTCACCGATTTTCCAACAATCCCCCACATGAAAAATGATATTTTCATCAGATTTCCAACAATCTCCCACATGTATGGAAATCGATCTTTCCTTACACTTTTCAATGATAAACTTCGACAGTTGAGTATTGCAAGATAGGTAGGTTGTAACCTTTGAACCTTCTTTTGTGAAACATACTTAGCTTACTAGCGTTTTGTAGACGCGATGTCTTTGAACATACCCCCATTTGTGTAAACGACATTACACTTCACACAATACTCTCCCTGGTCTAGCCAACCCCTCATTATCTTGTCCTATTATGGTCCTAGAACACTAGCCTGGTTCTGCGAGAGCTCTAGGATTTGCGCACCCCACAAATCCATTCGAAGCGACCCCACTTCTCTCTAACATAGGTGATTCCTCTGAGTCATTAAAAGCATCATGGTTAATTTGGATTTACTTAAAATCCTTAACCTCAACATGCTTAACCTCACTTCATGTCACTGATTGGAATGTGCAAACTGTGTCATTGAGATTGAACACAAAAGGCTAGTGTTTAATTCACTCAATGTTGGCTCTGATACCAACCTGTCACACCCCGATATTTCCACGTATTACCGGTGGGGAGTATCGTGACGTAGTTGATATCATCATAGTCAATAATCACAATTCAATGCACAGCGGAAGTCTAAAAGTAATAATATTACAAACCGATTCGAAAGTAACATAAAATATTACACAACGGTTGTAAAGTGGATCCACAGGCGGATCTAAATTAAAAGGAAATATTGTTCAACAAATTTAAGCATCAAAAGCTTGCAAGGCTCTTTGTTTGATACTAGGAGTAGCCAGCCCATTACGAGTAGTACCTGCACTTAACCTTTTGGAAAATACGTCAGTTTACACTGGTAAATACAATTAACTGACTCTTTTGAAAAGTGTTTATAAAATTGTTTTAAATGCACGAGGCATAAATATTCTTTATTAACTTGGGACAATTATTTAAAAATAATCTTGTATATAGTTTTACATGTTTGTCGTCCATTTAGACCCGGTTAGAAGAGCCGGTTAAGATTAATAGACACACCACTTGGTATAATACCCACAAGAAGTTTCCTCATGAGTGGGGTACCTTTTTACATACGCAACTGTCAGGTGTATGCCTACACCCCGTGCTTAAGTCGTGGCCATTTCAATTGAATGAGCCGAGGATATCCAGGACACGGTCATTAACCCCCCAAAGGCATTGCACCAAACAAAACAGATTAAAACAGGTTATGTAAATGTATTAATCACAGTCCGACTTAAACAACTACATACCCGACCAAGCGGTATTTTTATAATATCGTATCCCAAGCCCATATAACGGAAAATAAGTTAAAAGCATTTACCTAAGCTCAAAATATAATTTTAATCCCAGCCGTATATCAATCAGTAAGTACAAATAGCTTTTACTGGGCTCCTTAATTTGGAATGAAGGTTTTAATAACCTATTAGATTCATAACAGGTCTTATTTAAGTCTTAACTTAGACCGGTTAGTTTTAATGAAAGGTTTACGGTTCAAAACGCAAGATTAAGCGAAGACCGGATTAGAATGTGATTTAGACCCGACAAGTATGAAGACTTGTATAATATGGGTAAACTAAACACATTCTGGATTTTGAAGTAAATATGATAAGGTTTGACCCGTTTTGTTTAATTTATGCAAACTACTTACATAAACCGTACCGAACGCGAAAAATGCATAACGGGTAACCAAATGAGTCATTTATAGGTTTCACAAGTTAATATGCTTCAAATATGTTCTGATATCAGTAGGATATCTTCCATTATGCCCAAAACGAATTTAAAACCAATTTATGCCCCGTAGGGGTATTTTGGTCATTTTAAAGCTCATAAAAGAGGTTAAATAATAATCTGAGTTTCTGGCCTAAAATAATCAGTAAAAATATTTATTTTAATAAGTTATATCAGTAAGATATCATATATATGTGAAATTTATCATTTATGACCAAACTATGCACCGTATGGGCATTTTGGTCATTTCACATATGCTATAAAGGTCAAATTTGGAAATCTGAGTTTAAAACTTTTACTTACTATTAAAGTATAAAAATTTTGTCATAACATCAGTAGGTAACAAACCTTAGGTGCCAAATATGGTTTTAAACCATACTGTGCGCCTAATTCGCATAAAAGTCGATATTTGACGCTATTCTGGTTATTTAAGGAAATCTGAGATTTTGATCAGCCTCTACTGTTTAAAATATTTATTTAACATATAAAATCAGTAGAAAAAGGTTTGACTTGTAAAGGATGTGTAAAACTCATTTTATTAGCAAAAAGGGTATTATCGTCAATTACCGAGCTTATGCAAGAACTCTATGTTATGATCAGTTTAAAATTTAATAAAAATTTTCAAAAATCTCTAAATATTATATTACATCAGTGGGTAAAAGGTTTGGTGTCAAAATTTGGGTTTAAATATGATTTATGCCGAATATACCGTTTAATTAATAAAAAGCTTTCATTTTACGATATCGCGCATAACTTCTATTTTAGACCACGAACTGATGTCAGATTTTTAGGACGTGTTTATAAATCAGTAATAAAGGTTTTTGTCCTCTCACATTTTCAAAAATCTTGTTTTTATATAAAAAGTGCATAATGGTCAATATTTAAGCATTTATTTTTTGGGTAAAGGTCAATATTTAAGCATTTAACGGAAACATGCAAATGAATCGGATTTCTAAGGAACCAAGTTGTATAATCTCAAAGGGTTATACTAACATGTAATATGGTCCTAAAGGAACCCTAAGGCATATCTAAACCAAGCTAAATCGGGTCAGAACTGAAAGTCAAAGCAAAAGTCTACTTTTGCGACTTTCGGTTGCGAACCGAGCCTAAACTCAGAATTGTCGGGTTGAACATGTCTAAACATGTTCTTATATTATTTACCAAGTTATTTTAGTGTTAAAACATATTCCATAACCTCAGCATTATCAGTTATGAATTGATTTATAAAAATTGCTTTTGTTGACTTTTTGTTAATAAGTTTGACCCGACAATTGACCAAGTTAGAGTGATAATCAGTAGGTGCCCTTTTAAGGGTTTATTACCTACATAATTACCAACTCATAGCCACTTTCAATTCGAATAATGGCTGGACCATTTGTGATTAATCACAAAGTCAAAGCAGAATTACGTCAACTTTGACTTTCGGTCATTACACTAATGAAAACTTAATTACAGAGGCTAAGCACACTTACAAGAGTTCTTAGCACGGAAATTTAGACTAAGAGAGCTTCCTTCCAAGCTAGGATGCTCCAGAGAATGTGTTTGAAAGCTTAGAACTTGAGAGTTTGAGATAAATGAAGTGTAAGTGAGGAATGTTGCCCCAACTGCACCTATATATAGTGAAGGGAGTGAAATAGGATCAAAGCAGGTGTCCCCCAAGTAAAATCTGAAGCCTACAGGTGTCTAGAGGTTTTATAATACCGTCAAAAAGTCCCTAGTATCGAGTTCTTGTGAGTGCATGGCTGTAATGGAGAAGAAGAGTGCAGAACCCGCACCTGTGCATGATGGCTGGTCAGATAACGTCGTCGCATCGCACGACGGCAGAGGGGGGAGCCTGTGGCGCGATGCCACCACCTGGTTTACCAGCTCTACAAGTTTCAAACATGACACTTTCACCCCCTGAACCTTTTAGAACGCGATAATTTCCATTTCAAGCACATTTAACCCATATAATTTATGTTTCTATGATCCATAGGATATAACCAAACATCGTTAGGTCTGGTTTCGTTAAACAATAACCGAAAACACAAGTTTTTCCTTGTTGATGCTTTTAACCCCTCATTTACGAAAGTTAACGTATTTATCTCAAACGATATCGAAACCTTGTGTAATTTTCGTCACTTATTCTTGGGAGTATAATTAATCGTTACGAAGCTCTGGGTTCGTTAAAAGGTCACTCAGAGGTATTATTTTAACATGTTGACACATTTAACCCCTCGCGTCTTGTAAACTTTCCCTTTCTTCCATAAACGGTTTCATACGTTTCATAATTTATTCGTTCAAGGGCATAAACATCGTGTAGGGTCGTTGAAAGGTAAAATTTCCAGATGTTGACACTTTGTATCCTTTTACACACATACTTTCTTCTTTTATCAATTTTAGTCCCTCAAATTCAATTCATCACGCGTTTAAAGTTTATGACACGTGTCGTTACTTTATTGGACATGATTTTGCGAGGTGTCACATGTTGTGTTGCTGGTGTAATCTGCAGCTGGGTATGGAGCTGTATTTATACAGCTCCTACGTCGAAACAGTCAAAAAGAATTAAGGAGAGGTTTAAATTGCATTAAACGTCTTTAATTCAATTTAATACGTCATTTAATTCTCAATCAAAGACCGTTAACTCTTCAGTTTCGAAGCTGAACTGTAACTGCACTGTCATTCAATGCTGGAAGCTTCTACACGCGAGCGTAAGACACACTGGTGTGTGCGTATCCTTACGCGTGCAGGTCTGCACCATCATGCGCGCTGCGTCCTTTTGGCTCACTGCCATACGCGCGTGCGCCATACTGACTCAGGTTCATGCGCGTGTGCACCACGTCACCTGTGAGCCTCTACGAGCACGCCACACAGTCGCGCCGTTTTGGCACACTTTGGTGCGCCGCACACGTCATACCAGGACCCATGCACCATGCGCGCAACCGCGCGCCTTCATGCCACATGTACTCGCACGCCTTGAACCTGCATGCCACTTCAACCACTTGGTCCTTGCAGCCCCTGTGATCCACCTCACGCACGTGGTTAAAAATACAAAGGCGGCTCTCAGCGATGCGAGTGTGCGAAGTGCAAAGTGCGCCATCAAAGCGCCAAATTACGCCTCATCGCCCACGCCACGCGCGCGCGCTCGTGCGTGTGCGAGTGCGAGTTAGGGTGCTCCGCACCCTTCGCAAGTACATTTAGTGTGTGCTTCCATGAAGCAATAAGGATGGAGAGTTCCCACTTAAATACTCATTTAAGTTCCATCTCTCCTCCGATGTGGGACAAGGTACTACTTTCCGTTTTGTTTCAGCATTCAATGTTTCAAACACCCAACTTTGAGCATCGATATCTCATTCATCTTAGCTCCGTTTTGGACTTGGTTTAGTTCGTTGCGAAGCTCTTCCGACATAGAACACAAACCCACAAATAAATATATAAAGAAACCTCTGTTTCTTATATTTATTTTTAGTCCAAAATAGGAAAAAAATCATTTTCCTATATTTGTGAAAAATGTTATTTTCACCAATTTTCCAACAATCCCCCACATGAAAAATGCTATTTTCATCAAATTTCTTACAATCCCCCACATGTATGGAAATCGATCTTTCCTTACACTTTTCAACGATAAACTTCGACAGTTGAGTATTGCAAGATAGGTAGGTTGTAACCTTTGAACCTTCTTTTGTGAAACGTACTTAGCTTACTAGCGGTTTGTAGACGTGATGTCTTTGAACATACCCCCATTTGTGTAAATGACATTACACTTCACACAATACTCTCCCTGGTCTGGCCAACCCCTAATTGCCGTGTCCTATTATGGTCCTGGAACACTAGCCTGGTTCTGCGAGAGCTCTAGGATTTGCGCACCCCACAAATCCATTCGAAGCGACCCCACTTCTCTCTAACATAGGTGATTCCTCTGATTCATTAAAAGCATCATGGTTAATTTGGATTTACTCAAAATCCTTAACCTCAACATGCTTAACCTCACTTCATGTCACTGAATGGGATGGACTAGGAAGTATATGTAACTCCCTTTTATTTAGTTTGGGGTACTCCCCCACAGTGACTCCGTTTTGGTAATATGATTAAGTTGTCCTATTGAACTTAGATCTTGGGATCTCCAGTCAACTAAGTTAGGTTTCCCTCATATTCCCATTTATCACGGGCTTTAGTCCCATTCCTCTTGACGACGTTTCAACTAACTCTCTGCTTAAGCCTTTTGTAAACGGGTCCGCAATGTTATCCTTTGATCTCACATAATCAATTGTGATAACACCCGTTGAGAGTAGTTGTCGTACCGTGTTATGTCTACGTCACATGTGCCTTGATCTGCCATTGTACATCAAGCTTTGAGCTCTACCAATCGCTGATTGGCTATCACAATGTACACATATGGCTGGCAAAGGCTTTGGCCATCTTGGAATATATTCCACGAATTGACGTAGCCATTCTGCCTCCTCTCCTGACTTATCCAAGGCGATAAATTTGGATTCCATTGTGGATCTTGCTATGACCGTTTGCTTAGAAGACTTCCAAGAAATAGCAGCTCCTCCAAGTGTAAACAAGTAACCACTTGTTGATTTGGAATCTTTATTATCCGATATCCAGTTTACATCAGTGTATCTTTCGATCACCGCTGGTTGTCGGGTATAATGCAGTCCATAATCTCTTGTGTATCTTATGTATCTAAGCACCCTCGTGATAGCTTTCCAATGATCCGTGCATGGATTGCTGGTGTATCTACTTAGCCTACTCACCGCGTAAGCCAAGTCAGGTCTAGTACATGTCATTAGATACATTAGACTGCCAATAATTCTTGAATACTCTAACTGAGCAACTCCATCTCCTTTATTTTTCTTGAGATGTTGGGAGGTATCAACGGGGCCGTGTCCGTGATACTATTTCATTAAAATGAACTATTTCTGGTTTGTTTTCGTAGAATGTCTAGCCAAAACAGCGGAACTTCTTCTGCGCACTCCAGAAACAGTCGAAGGGAAAGGAGGCCATCGATTGAAGCAACTCTCGTAAGATACGTAATGGCGCTACGCGAAGCCCTTGACGAGATGACTTCGGTGGAGGAGGTCCTAATAGACCGTATAAATTATCTTTCGGTGGGGTTGGAAAACAGTTTTCAAGAAATAAACCTCTTGCACCAGAGGTTAAACATTCTTGTGACACCTCCCATGGAACCAATCCTCCCTCAAGAGGATTGGAACCTAGCACTCGGAATCCACAACCCTACCGGTTGGGATGACATTCCGGCGGAACCGCCTCTTGAAGAACTCCAAGAAGTCCCGGTGGAAGTTACACCTCCTCAACCCAATGCTAATGAGCCCGCTTTTCTTCTCCCTAGGGAGATTGAAGAATGGCTCGCCGACGTGTGAGGAACCCATGACCGGAGAAAAGAAGTTTTTCAAGCCACATTTAACCGAGAGATTTATCTTTTCGGAAATTTTGCTAATAGAATAAATAGTAGGCTAGAACTTCTTGGTTTAGATTTCTTGTGTTTCTTTGACCTAACTATCTAGTATTTTAATTTTAGGACTATTATGTAATTCTCTCTGTGATTTAATGAAGGATGGTTTTAGTTAATTTGGTGTTTGGATGGTGATTGAAATGAATAAAACACACTTGAGATGGCAAAGGATACAAGGGAAAACTTGAACCAGCACCCCATGCAGGAAAACAGGGCCGTCCGACAATTTTCTTCGTTTACAGCAAGTTCGGCACGGGCCGTGTCCGCCCAACACGACCCCGTGCTGCACAGTCTGCAGAAATACCCAGTTCAGGTAACTGGACACGGGCCGTGTTCAACCAACACGTCCCCGTGTCCAGACTTCTGTTTCTTTTGATTTAATTTTGTTACAGGCACTTGAACACGGGGCCGTGCCCGGACAACACGGGGCCGTGTCCAGCGCCCAGTAACACAAAATTTTTGCTTAAATCACACCTTTTACACATTCAATCAACCTAAAAAACTTATTTTTGGGACACATTGAGGACAATGTGTAATTTAAGTGTGGGGGGGATGCTAAAACCTTGAATCTTGCAAGTCCTAAATACAAGCCTTACACAAAACTCTATTGGAACCGCTAATCACCCCAAATTTTTTCAAAAATTTTCATTTTTTTTTACTTGTCTAGGTTTAATTTGGGAATTTCAAAGTTCTAAAAAGGTTATATTTTTACAAATTTACAACCGATAGCGTCGTGATAAAAAGAACCAACATAAGAAAATTATGAAAAGGCATGACAAGCTTAGTTAAAATTTAATTATATATACTTGATCACATAAAAAACTCATTCCCACAAAAGTGAGTTTTGAGCCTTTATTGAGCATACAAATACATATCTTTAAACTAAATGCTCATTTTTCGTTTCTTGTGTGAATAGCCGCTTGGTTCTTACAACTCTAGAACTTGCCATGACGATACATTCCCCGCCCTTACCAACTTAAACCCGAGTAAGTAAATGATGTAGGCATTAGGACTAACCCTTTTTATTTCTACACCATTATTTTTCTTTTTTTTTTACCACCTACCCAAAATCCCCCTAGTTAGCCCCTTTGAGCCTAAACCTTTTCATTTCATAACCCAAACCAAACACCCTTTCACCCACTAAAACCTTTTTTATTTCTAACCCTTTGTTTTAGAAACTAGCTCGGTTCTTTGTATGACTTTTCAAAAAGAAAATGTTGATGATGAAGCAAAAACAAACAAGCAAGCTTATCAAAAATAACTTTGTTTGAAAAATAGCTTCATCAAAATAAAAAATTGAAAAATAGAAAGTCTTACGAAAACCGATAATTTTTACGCTTTTTCACCCTTTTCTACTAACCACTAACCACTAACCCAACCACCTACCTTTAACCCAAGCCTAACCCTTCACCCAAAAAGTCCTCTTGATATTTACAAAGGTATATAGTTAAAAAGGAGGAGGATTGATTGCTTGGCAAGCCTATGGTAGGAGTAAGTTCCATGCCGCTCTCGAGTGATCCACTAAATACATTTTCGGCCGAGTGTTGAGTGATCCCCCGTGAGGTATGTGAACTTGTATATAAAGAGAATTTTAAAAGAGGGATGTTATGCCCTAATAAGTAGTTTATCTTATGAAAAGTTTTAAATAAATCATGACGAATAGGATTGTAAATGAATAAAAATAAAACTTAATAAAGAATCTTGGAAATCCCGACACTATATGACAAGCCCAAAAACATTCTCTTCTACCCATTCCATTTGGGTGTGTAAAGCCACATTATAAAGAGTTTTGCTTGAGGACAAGCAAAGATTCAAGTGTGGGGGTATTTGATGTGTGCAAAATGCAATATATAAATTACATCAATTGTGGCATAAAACTAACCCTTTTTTAGTACTAATGTTGGAAAAAGTGTGCTTTTGTCTTCCTTTTGTATTTTCAGGATTAAATGAGCTCAAATTAACAAAAGAAGCAAAAAGACAGCAAAATCTAACATAAATACAAGAAAAGGAACAAACGTGACATGCCCGACCCCACGACAGCATCTTCCCAAGCAAAACAAGAAGACAGAAGACTGAACACGCCCCGTGCTCAGCCAGCACGGGGGTGTGTCCAAGTGTCAGCAGAAAAGACAAAGTGGTAGAAACTTCTATTGCCCACCACGGGGCCGTGCTCAGCAGGCACGGGGCCGTGGTCAACTATAAGATTCGCACAATCCAGGCAAATCTTCATAGTACAAAGATTCTTCTGCACACGAGGTCGTGCTCAGCGGACACGGGGGCGTGGTCAACTAATAAGACAAGCTGCATTAAATGAAGAAAGAGAAGGATGTGGACACGGGGCCGTGCCCACTAGACACGGGGCCGTGCCCACTGGACACGGGGCCGTGCCCGAGCTTCTGTTCAGCCTATAAATAGGAGTGCTTGGCTCAAGCTCAAACCATCCCTTGGCACACCACCTCTCTCACACTTCACCCACCACCACCATAACACCATCATCCACCACCATCATCCATTGTCCATCATAGAGTGTGTGAGTCGTCTCGTGATCCAAGATTGATCGTAAGAGTTCTTGACAATCAAGGCCATGTTTGCCTAAGTCTCTTACATCACTTGGTGAAGACAAGTGTCTAGTGTAATACTTTTTATTTCTAATCTTTTCGCACTTTTTACTTGGTTTTGTATTAATGACTTTAATAACTAGTTTCTTATGTTGAAGGTGATTCTTCCTTATCGTTTGTCCGTGGTGTCTTGGCATTATTTTACTGTCTATATAAAATAAAAGATTTTCACCATTCATATCTCCACGGTCTATATGGAGATATGTTGGCTACCTGGTCGGGGGTTAAGGGAACGGTTTGGTAAGAGTCTTGTCATTGTTCAGCATTTAGAGGTCCTGCAATGGACCTGGGTCAAATTTAGTAGGACCTCCTTCAATACTTAACGGTATTGGATGGCGGGGGTCCAAACTCTTTGATCCCCTCATAAGTTAACTACTACTAATACTATAACACGGCTATTTAGGACTGTATCCCTGCTGACTCAGACTACTTAGTCGAGGGTAACGTCACCTCCAAAAGAGGGGCCTACCATAATTCGCATTAATAACTTAATTAATTATCTTTCAATAATCCGACCCTTTAGGATTGTATCCTTGCTGACTCAAACTACTGGGTTGAGGGTAACGTCACCTCCAAAAGAGGGGCCTACTACAATAACTAAGATAATCTCTTAAAATAGTGCAAAAGTGCGAAAATAATCAAAGGTTACACTATACACGAGTCGGAACCAAGTGATTCATCTTGTCTATCTGTTTTTATTTTATCTTTATTTTTTCAGCATTTTAGTTAGGTTTTATTTTCTTAGTTTAAAACATTTTTCTAAACTCTTGATTTGATTAGACGTTGAGGATAAACCGGTATTAAAAGCTCTTGTGTCCTTGGACGACCTCGGTATCTTACCAACACTATACTACGCTCACGATGGGTGCACTTGCCCATATGTGTGTTTAGTGTTAGTAAATATCGTGTTTTATAAATTTAAAACTTGGCTAAAAAAAGTGTTAAAGGGCTTAAAATATACACCTGATATATATAACACTTCACACGCATCAAGTTTTTGGCGCTGTTGCCGAGGACACAAGGATTTTAAGATAGTTAGGAATCAGCGGCCTAATCGTTTTTCTTATTTTTCATTTTTTAGGATTTTTCTTAATTTTTCAGCTTCTGCAGAACTCAGCACGGGTCGTGCCCGCTGAACACGCCCCGTGCCCAGTCATTGGAACTGACAATCCTGTTTTAAGTCAGACAGTACGCTGAACACGGGGCCGTGTCCACTCAACACGCTCCCGTGCCCAAGATTCAGTTACTGAAAACAGAACCGTAAGATCCCGACGGTTGGTAAATTCTGACACAAACATGAGTGATACTGATACTTTTTACTTTCGGCACTCTTATGGTACGTGGTGTCAATTATGTGGTGATACCCATAAGGAATTAGAATGTTATTTTCTAAATTATAAACCCCACTATATAGACCCATCGTTTCCTTGTATCCTTAAGAGGGGCGAAAGTAAAAATAATCCCTATCTCTCCCTCGAATGCTCCCAACCGGATTTTCTAGGAGAAATGCTTCTCGATGAATTATTTCAATTAGAAGATCTAATTCTTGATTGGATAAAAGAACTTAGGAAATATTTCAATAATCTATCCCAAGATGATAACCAAGAAGAAGGGTTGGGCTCGCATTCAAACAACTTCGTTGTTTCCGACGATACTTCTAACTCTAGTGAGGACTTGAGCGATAGTCGTCCCTGTGTCGATTGTGCCGTGAAGGACTCCCCATCAACTTCGTTCGATGCATACATAGACCTGAGCGATTCGACATACACCTTCTTTAACGAGAGCCCGGGAAAGGCTTCTTCCTTTTCCATAACTCGTATGGAGTTTCGTCTCTCTTTTTTAGTGGTATCTTGTTCAAAAGATAATTAGCCGAGAGAATGGCTTCCCCCCACATTTCTTGGCTCACCCCAGAACTTATCAACATGGCGTTCATCATTTCTTTCAATGTACGGTGCTTTCGTTCCGCCACGCCATTTGATTGTGGAGAATAAGGAGGTGTACACTCATGTACAATGCCACTTTTTGCGCATAAATCGGCAAAATGTGCAACATATTCGCCTCCTCGGTCGCTTCGCAAAGCTTTTATCTTCTTTTGAAGTTGATTCTCAACTTCATTTTTATACAAGATAACTTTAATTATTGCTTCATCTTTACTTTTTAGTAAATATACATAGCAATATTTAGTACTATCATCAATAAATGTGATGAAGTACTTATTTCCACCAATTGTGGGTACCGTTTTTAAATCACAAATATCGGTGTGAATTAAATCAAGGGGTTTGGTTATTCGTTCAACCGATTTCGATGATGATCTTGTAAGTTTGGATTCTACGCAAGTTTCACATTTATAATGTGAATCAATATAGAATGTTGGTATACAATTTAAATTGATTAAACGGCGTATTGAATTAAAATTTACGTGACCTAATCTACCATGCCATTTATTCGAATAAAAAAACTCAAGCATATAAGTAGAAGTAATAGCAATTTTATTCATGTTCTTTTTGACAGCCATTACATTCAATTTGAACATACCATTTTAGGCATAGCCCTTGCCAACATACATTCCTCGTTTAGTAAGTACAAATTGATTACTCTCAAAAACTAAACGAAATCCAAACTTATTAAGCAACCATCCCGAGACTAGGCTCTTGCGCAAGTCTGGGACATATAACACGTTGCTTAAAGTGAGCTCCTTCCCCGAAGTCCACTTCAAAATCACCATTCCTTCACCCTTGATGTCCGCGGTGGCTGCATTTCCCATGTACAACTTCTCATCTCCCGCAAGCTCTTTGAAGGTGGTAAAGAGGCTCCTGTCTGGGCACACATGACGTGTCGCGCCCGTATCAACCCACCATCCTTTTGGAGTGTTGGTCACCGCATTGACCTCATCCAACATTGGTCCCGCAAGCTCTTGTATGTAGTTGGCCGGGTTAAACCGGCCCCTGAAGACAGGTGTGGGGTCACCAAAGGATTTGTGCGATAAAGATCGTTGTAAAGGTATATAGGAAGGTTGAGGGTTGTTGGGCTCATACTCCGGCTGAGGCCCATAAGGGTTATGAACAGGAGGTGTTGAGCTGTACGAAACCAACCGTCTAGCCGGCTCGAAGAGGTTCCTCCAGTTTTGTCGGGGATCGTCACTCTCGGTGGTCGAAGGAGCTCGCACATGCGAAGGCCCAGCTTCATTATCATTGGGGGCGGTGATTGGCCCCTTTCCTCGTCCTCTTCTTCGGAAGAATCTTGGAGGCATTTTATTAATCCTGTCAATATAGCATGAGATAACAACAAACATATATAAAATAAAATAAAGGACAGCAAAATCAAACAAGTTGGAATTTGTCCTATGTTATTTGTCTAGACTCGAAAGTTTAGATATGTGCAATTGTGTAACTGAGATTAAACACAAAAGGCTAGTGTTTAATTCACTCAGTGTTGGCTCTGATACCAACATGTCACACCCCGGATTTCCACGTGTCACCGGTGGGCCCGGTGGGGAGTATCGTGACGTGGTTGGCAACATAATAGTCAAACAACACAATATTTAATATGCACAGCGGAAGCAAATTGTAAGATATAATTTAACGAATATAATGTTGTAATATCAAGTATCACAATAATCGATTGATTATCCACAGACGGATCGAAAATAAAATAGAAACAATAGTTCAACAGACTTTAGGCATCTTAAGCTTGCGAGACTTCTATTGATGCTAAGGAGAAATCCAAGCCAATTATGCTTAGTACCTGCATTTAATCTTTTTGGGAAAATACGTCAGTTTACACTGGTAAATACAATCAACTGACTCATTTTGGAAAATGATTGAAAATTGATTTGGATGCACGTGGCATAAACATTTTATAACTTGGGAGAATTATTTAAATATATAATCTTGTGAACGAATTACATGTTCCTTATACGTTCAGTAGCCCGGATCTTGTCCGGGTTAAAGATCAATAGACACACCACATTATTCTTTTGTGCACTGGCGGGTGTACGCCTACACCCCGCGCTTAAGTCGTGGCCATTTCATAAAATGGTGCCAGGGATATCCGGGACATGGTCATTAACCCCCCAAAGGCTTTTAAGTAAACAAGACTGTTTAAACGGGCCGATCAAATTATTCAATTAACCACCAAACGATGGAAGATTTGACACCCGACCAAGCGGTATTCTATATACCGTAACCCAAGCCCGTATAGGGAAAATAAGTTAAAAGTATTTACCTGAGCAATGTAATAATAACAATAAGCAAATTGCAAGTAGCTTTTACTGGTTCTCCTAATCTGGAACGAAGGTTTATAATAACCTATTAGAATCCTAACGGGTCTTTAATTAAGCTTAAGCTTAGACCGGTTAGTTTCAAAGATACGGTTCGCACGCACAATTAAGCGAAGACCGGATAGAATGTGATTTAGACCCGACAAGTTCAGAGACTTTCTTAATATGGGTATTTCATACACATTCTGGATTTTGAGATAAAACCGATAAGGGTTAACCCGTTTCGGCTAATTTATGTAAACTTGTTACATAAACCGAACCGAACGCGTAATAAGCGTAACGGGTATCCGTAAGAGCCATATACAGGTTTCCTAAGTTAATATGCTTCAAATATGTTGTGACATCAGTAAGATGTCTTCTATTATGCCCGAAACGAATTTAAACACAAACTATGCCCCGTAGGGGTAGTTTGGTCATTTAAAAGGTTATAAAAGAGTTCAAGTATTTACCTGAGTTACAGGTCTGATATAATCAGCAAAAATACTTATTTTACTAAGTTATAACAGTATGGTAAAGTATATATGTGAAACTTATCAATTATAACCAAACTATGCACCGTAGGGGCATTTTGGTAATTTCACATAAGCCGAGAAGCTCAAAACTGAAGTCTGAGTTTAACAACCTTTGCTTACTGTAAAAATATTATTATTTACCCTAAATATCAGTAGGTATCACCCTTGTATGTTTAAAATAGTCTTAGTACATACTATGCGCTAAGAACGCTTAATAAGGCGATTAGAAGCCGTTTCCGGGTTCTACATATAAAGCTGATATTTTTATCATTCCAGAAGGCCTAAAATAATTTATTTATCATTTAGGATCAGTAGCAAAAGGTTTGGAGTTGATTAGATATGTAAAACTCATTTTATGGCCCGTAAGGGCAAAACTGACAATTACCGGATTAAGCCTACGACTATGAGTTATGCTCAGCCTAAAATTAATTAAAAATCTTCAAAAATCCCAAAATAATATATTACATCAGTGGGTAAAGATTTTGATATCAAAAAGTAGGCTTAACTAGGCTATACGCTAATTACGCCGTTTAATTAACATAAAGCTTTCTTAATTACGCTAATGAGCATAACTCTCAATCTACACCCCAAATTGATATCAAATTTTGGGTGCAAGTTTATATATCAGTAATTAAAGTTTCTACTCTTTCACATTTTCAAAAATCACGTTTTAAAGTGAAAAGGGCATAATGGTCAACATATGAGCAATTAACGGAATCATGCATATTAATTGGATAACTAATGAACCAAGGTGTATAATCACAGAGGGTTATACTAGCAAGTAACCTAGTCCAATTAAAGCTCTGAGGCATTTCTAAAACATGCCTTAACGGGTCAGAACTGAATGTCAAAGTAAAAGTCAAACTATGCGACTTTCGGTTCCGAACCGGGTCTAAACAGTAAATTGTCGGGTTGAACATGTTTAGACATATTCTTACACTAATTACCAAGTTATATTAATGATCAAACAGGTTGTATGTGTTCTACATTGCTAATCATGCATAAATTAGAATTTAAGTATCCTGTTGACTTTTTATTAACAAGTTTGACCCGACATTTGACCTAGTTAGAGTGGGAATCAGGGGGAACCCTTTTGAGGGTTTATTACCCACATAATTACCAACTTATAACTACTTTTGATTCGACTAATCACTGGACCATTAGTGATTAATCTTAAAGTCAACCGTTAATTACGACGGTTTGACTTTTGAGCTAAACTAAGCAAAAACTTAACTAAGGAAGGACAAGCAAACTTACAAGAGTCCTATGAACGACCAGAGATCACTTGAGAGAAGGCTTGAGCTCCAGAAATGATCAGGAAGGCAAGAGAAAGGTGTGAAGAATGAGTTGCAACTTCATGGCTTTATATAGTGATCAAATCACCATAAATTGTTGACACACAAGTCTACAACTGACCACAATTCGTCAACAAGTGTCCCTAAGTGTCTAGGACTGTTTAGGGGTCGCCCACAATGTGAAAATATCTGTTAAGGGTCGATTAAGCGCGTTTACAGGCTGCTGTCTACACTTTCTGCATCTGGGCGATTGACGCGGCCCGCGTAAAGTCTTATTAACCTTTACGCGGCCCGCCTGAGACCTGTTGTCAGCTTTCACATTTTCAAGTTTTTGCATATTGTCCCTTGGCCTTTTGAAAGGGCAACCAAGCTTATTCTTTGCATTTTGACCCCTTCTTATTTACCTACAAGGGCTTTAGGACTTGTACCCACTTTTCCAAGTCCTTGGACATTTCTGGTTAACCCGAAAAGTCATAATTTTCAACGTTAACGCTTTAACCCCTCGCACACGAACTTGATCATAACTTTCTCATACGATAACGAAACTTTATGAAATTTAAATCGCGCATTCTAGTGAGCATAATTAACAGTTACAAAGCTTCGGGTTTGTCAAAAGGTCACTCAGAGGTATAACTTAAACATGTTGACACATTTAACCCCTGTAGTTTGTAATCTCTCACTTTTAGCTTCGCATGATCCATGATTTATTCGTTTGATGCTATAAACATCATGTAGGGTTAATGTACAATATATTTATTCACTGTTGACATTTAGAACTCGTATTTTCATATACTTTTCATGTTTGTCAACTTTAGTCCTTTCATAACATTCTTTCACACGTTCAAACATATGACACGTGTCAACACTTTATAGGACGTGAATCTTCGAGGTGTTACATCCTCACCCCCTTAAAATAAATCTCGACCCGAGATTTACTGAAATAAATAAGGGTACTTTTCTTTCATCGTGGATTCAACTTTCCACGTATACTCGGGTCCTCTACAGGCATCCCATTTGACCTTTCCAATAGGCACATGCTTCCTGTGAAGCTTCTTAACCTGTCGATCTTCAATCGACAATGGTTTTTCCACAAATTTTAAGCTCTCATCTATATGCACATCTGTATGTGGTATAACTAGTGATTCATCAGCGAAGCACTTCTTCAGATTGCAGATGTGGAACACATTGTGAATTCCACTGAGCTCTTCTGGTAAGTTTAGCTTATAGGAAACTGACCCGACACGTTCGATAACCTCGAAAGGTCCTATGTACCTCGGGCTTAGCTTGCCTTTCTTACCAAATCGCATCACCCCCTTCCAGGGTGATACCTTAAGTAATACTTTGTCACCTACTTCGAAGTGAAAAGCCTTACGCTTTGGATCTGCGTAACTCTTCTGCCTATCCTGGGCAGCTTTGAGACGGTCACGAATCTGGACAATCTTGTTTCGAACACTATCTCTGGTCCTGATAATTGGACATCTCCAACTTCCGCCCAACAAACAGGCGTTCTACACTTTCTACCGTATAAGGTCTCGAAAGGCGCAGCCTTAATGCTGGTATGGTAGCTATTGTTGTAGGAGAATTCAATCAAGGGTAGGTGGTTATCCCAACTACCACCTAAATCAATTACACATGCACGTAGCATGTCTTCCAAAGTTTGAATCGTACGCTCACTCTGACCGTCTGTCTGAGGATGGTAAGCCGTACCAAAATTCAAACGCGTGCCCAAAGATTGTTGGAAGCTTTTCCAAAAATGTGACGTGTACCTAGTATCTTTGTCAGAGATAATAGACACAGGTATGCCATGTAAGGCTACAATCTTATCCACGTATAACTGGGCTAACATGTCGGAGCTATAAGTCTCCTTGATGGGTAAGAAATGTGCTGACTTAGTCAGTCTATCAACTATAACCCATATTGTATCATTTCCTTTCCTTGTCTTAGGTAACTTGGTGATAAAATCCATAGTCACCATTTCCCACTTCCACGTAGGAAGTTCAGGCTGTTGTAGCAAGCCTGACGGGTTTTGATGTTCTGCTTTGACTTGCGCACAAGTCAAGCACTTAGCTACATAGACAGCTACAGACTTTTTCAAGCCTATCCACCAATAGTTTGCCCTTAGATCCTGGTACATCTTATCGGCTTCAGGATGAACGGAATATTTGGAACTATGGGCTTCCTGAAGGATAACATCTCGAAGTCCGCCATAAATTGGAACCCATATTCGTCCATTCAATCTCAGAATTCCGTCTTTGCCAAGAGATATCTGCTCCTCAGTTACTCCTAGCTTTTCATTAGGATAGTTAGCTTCCAACACAGCTTCCTTCTGTGCAGCTAACAACCTTTCAGTCAAACTGTTCTTTATCTCCATGCGCTTGGCATTGATTCGGATGGGTTTTACCCTTTCCTTTCGACTCAAGGCATCAGCGACTACATTCGCCTTGCCGGGATGATATCTGATTTCACAATCATAATCATTTAAAGTCTCCATCCAACGGCGCTGCCTCATGTTTAAGTCCTTCTGGTTAAACTGATGTTGAAGGCTCTTGTGATCAGAATAGATCACACACTTGATACCATACAAATAATGCCTCCACAGTTTTAGTGCAAATACAACGGCACCCAACTCCAAGTCATGGGTGGTGTAATTCTTTTCATGCACCTTTAACTGTCTTGAAGCATAGGCAATAACCTTGCCTTTCTGCATAAGCACACACCCCATGCCAGTGTGTGATGCATCGCAGTAAACTACAAATTCTTTGATTCCTTCCGGCAACGTCAACACAGGGGCGTTGCTCAACTTCTGTTTAAGGATATCAAAAGATTCTTGCTGTTTAGGGCCCCAAAGCAATCCTTGAAAAATTTTCGATGAAACGCCTATAATATCCTGCCAATCCCAGGAAGCTTCGAATCTCTGTATGCGTCTTTGGCTCTTGCCAGTTCATAACTGCTTCAACCTTAGCAGGATCCACTTGGATACCACGCTCACTAACCACATGTCCAAGAAATTGGACTTCTCGAAGCCAAAACTCACACTTGGAAAATTTGGCATAGAGTTTCTCATGATGTAGGAGTTTGAGAATACAGCGAAGGTGTTTCTCGTGGTCAGCTTGGTTCTTAGAATAAATGAGAATGTCGTCGATGAACACGATGACGAATTTATCTAAGTAAGGCTTGCAAACGCGATTCATGAGATCCATGAACGCGGCCGGTGCATTAGTGAGCCCAAAAGGCATCACTAGGAACTCGTAATGACCATAACGAGTCCTAAATGCAGTTTTGTGTACGTCTTCATCTCTAACCTTCAGTTGATGGTAGCCTGACCTCAAGTCAATCTTCGAAAAATAACTTGCCCCTTGTAACTGATCGAACAAATTGTCGATTCTGGGCAATGGATACCTATTCTTGATCGTGACCTTATTAAGCTCACGATAATCGATGCACAGACGCATCGATCCATCCTTCTTCTTGACAAACAAGACAGGTGCTCCCCAAGGAGACGAACTAGGTTTGATGAAACCTTTGGCCAGCAATTCATCCAGTTGTGTTCTTAATTCCTTCATTTCTGTGGGTGCTAACCTGTAAGGTGCTCTAGCAACTGGTGCTGCTCCAGGGATGATATCAATCCTGAATTCCACTTGCCTATCTGGTGGCAAACCAGGTAGATCTTCAGGAAACACTTCAGGGTATTCAGAAATGATGGGGATGTCTTCGATCTTCGGTTTAGGCTCATCAAAAATCACTTGTGCCATGTAGATGACACAACCCTTCTTAAAACACTTGGAAGCCTTGAGCATAGTCACTTGCTCAGGCAGTCCATACTGGGTATCTCCCCGAATGGTAAGTGATTCACCAGACGGAGTCTTTATCACCACTTGCTTTCTGTTGCAGACAATTTGGGCCTGGTTATGAGATAACCAGTCCATACCCAAAACTATGTCAAAACCGGCTAGCTTAAATGGAAGTAGGGATAGAGGAAAAGAGTGGTTCTTAATGGATATCACACATCCATCTAACACAGTAGAGACGGTTTCTAGGGTGCCATCTGCTAACTCCACTTCATAGTTTACACTTAAGGTTTTGACAGGTAAATTCAGCAATTTGCAAAACTTATGATCTACAAACGACTTATCAGTGCCTGAATCAAATAGTACTTTTGCATAGACATCATTTACAAGGAAGGTACCTGTAATCACGTTGCCGTCTAGAACTGCTTCCTTTGCGTCCATTCTGAAGACTCTAGCATTTGTCTTCTTGGCCTCTTCAGGCTTCTTGACGTATTTAGGGCAGTTGGTTTTAATGTGCCCCTTCTCGTTGCAACGGTAGCACGTTGCGTCTTTCAGCTGTTTGCAATCCAAGGTCTTGTGATCCTTGGACTTGCATATACCACAAGCATAGGTTTTTGACTGAGTCTGCGAGTTCGACTCGAGTCTGCACTTTCCAAAGTGCTGTTTCTTGCAAATCTTGCATTTGGGCTTCTCACCAGACTGATGCCCATCTTTTCTTGACTCAGATCCCTTCTTGTTGTCACCGTTTCCACGGTGCTTCTTGCTTGACCTTCGTGAATTATCATCTTCACGTTTTCTCTTCTCAGCAACTTTGTTCCTCAGCGATCTTTGTCTGACCGCATCCAGAGTGAGGGACAGAGATATGTCAGCTACAGATCTAAAAGTAGCTGGCCGAGAAGCCTTTACGCTTGCCTTGATTTCCGGGGCTAAACCACCGATAAAACGAGCTATTCTTTTTGGTTCCGGGGTTACCAGATATGGAACCAACCGGGACATTGTGTTGAAGCTCGTGAGGTAAGCTTGACAGTCAAGGTTTGTCATAACCAATGATAGAAAATCAGACTCTATCTTCTCAACCTCATGCTGAGGGCAGTAATTTTCCCTTATGAGGGCAACAAATTGATCCCACGACATGTTGTACAAGGGGATTTTCCCGGTGGCTTGAATCAGAGATCTCCACCAGGCTAAAGCTTTGTAGGATCGAGAAACGACCTAAACGAGTCTTCAGAAGAGCACTAATCTGATTCAAAGGCGGAATTCAATGAATCAGAGTTTGTTTCAGCTTGATATTCACTAATAACTGTCTCTTATATTGATTATAACACGATTACAGACTTGGAGACACTTCGGCAGAGCTTCGCTACCGGAATCCAAAAGTTACAAATGAAAAACTCAAGTCACATATTTATACTATTTCCAGTTCATTTGAACAGGCATTTCCTGTTCGTTTGAACAGTCCACTTCGTTTGAATTGGTCACTTCGTTTGAACAGTCCACTTCGTTTGAGCTGTCCACTTCGTTTGAACTGGCTTGTTCACCTTTGTTTCCTGTTTAACTCGAACTGCGTGACTTGATCTTTCATTACTAATCTAAGACTCGAACAAAGATGAAGTCGACAGACAACTGCACTAACAGACTCCCCCTTGAATGTTGACAGAATCTTCAGTGAGAGTCTTCAACATGACGACTCTTCAATCTTGATCAATCTCCTTTTTTTTTCTTAGCATGGACCAGGATCTTCTCTTTGGCTCTAACCTCGTCAGACTCCCCCTCTCATCATGATTGGATCGCTGTTTGGAATTAGCTATCACCTAGAGATCACATCCTGGCTTTAATTCTGTTCAGCTCAACTCCTTCACACATTTTGTCACCACCACATAAGTTTTTACTTAAAAACAATAAGAAAAAAACTTACTGAAAAAGTTACATCAAGTTCAAATTAATGATCTCGATTAACTAATCAAACTTCTTTCTCAAAATAAATTTCTCAATTCAATACAAACACTCCCAAACTAGTTCATCATGTTCAGCACTTGAAATTTTGAATATCAGCTTTTCAACATCAGTTGTCGAAAATCTTTTTGTATTTTATCAAAATTTTATGCTAAAACACACTAAAATCTTTTTGGATTTTTGAAAAGAATAAAATGCAGTAAAGAAATATTTACAGACAATATTTTTGTGAGTTGTGTAAGAGGATCATATCAGTTTATGAGACAAATCACTAACACCATTAAGCTTGATTTCATTTTCAGTTCTAAACGATTCACGTTGATTGACGATATTGTTGTCCACTTAAACTCAATCTAAAAACTTTCAAAATGCTTACCGATACGTTAAGGTATATTAATTTTGCACTAAATTCTTATGGATCCCACAATCTCAGTATATCCCCTCATCATGCAATACACTAACTCAAGTAATGCCTTTAAACTTTTATCAACTGTGATTTGTGCGAAAACAAAGCAGAATGTTTAAACATTAACAATCAGGTCGATACTTCCGTATACGTAGAGAAAGTCCAATGTTTAAATAAAATAAGAAAAATAAAACAAGTTGAAGTTGTTTAGGCTTTAACCACCAGGTCGATACTCCTGTATACGCAGAGGAGGTCCAAAGCTTAAACTAAACACCAAAGAAAATAAAGCAGAACGTTTAGGCAACAACATCCAGGTCGATACTCACGTATACGCAGAGGATGTCCGATGCTTAAACAAAATAAAAAAATCAAACAAGTTTAATCTTTGCAAAATAAAATGCACAATCACAGCGACTTTTTAGCAAAGTTGTGAAAGTTCACAAACTTAACCAGTTTTATGTCTTTCGACAATCAGCGATTACTGAGTAGGTACACAGTCAAGAAGGACAAAACTAAGTACTATGCTTTCAACCATGTTTCCCACTAGAACTAGGCCTTTTCATTTAAGTTTGTATCGTTATCACAAATCTACTAGTCTAGCTGAGCCTATCGTCACATCCTTAGTAAGATCGTTTATCACAATTTATCTCTCCATTTCTTTAGCATGCTATGACAGTCTCACTGATCTACTATCATTTCCTCTTTTTACAACAAAACTCATTTTTTCATTTTTCAATGTTTTTGGAATTTTCAAATTTTTTAAAATTTTTCTCCCCCTAAAATCAAAATATGTCTCAATTTTGATTTTCTGGGAAAATTTGAAAACCAGCTGTACAAGGAAAAGTGACAACATGATGAAAATTACTTCAATTCTCCATTCACTTGGCATAAACAATCAGAACTCCCCCTGACACCAAAACATTTTCCCATAGTGATTTCAAAACACTTAAGTTTATTTTAATCAAAATGGTTTTTCCGGAAAATTAGTTTTGTGAGTCATTTTTCAAACATGGGGATCATTCATCACCTTGTTTTCTTTAACCACTTGTAAAAACTAACATTTTAAAGATCAATCCACAAACATCACTTGTAGAAAATCAAGTACAACTTAATGTCTCTGATTTACCACTTGTAAGTTCGAAATATCACCGAAGTGAATTTCTCAAGAAATATGCCAATTCCTGCTTCACTCTTACCAACCTGGAAGCTCCGGCAAGTCAGGTTTTTCATTTAAACAGATTCACCCAAGCCTGACGGTCCTTGGGTAATTTTGAATTCTTGTTCAACAATGGTGGAAAATTTGCATCATCCATTGTTAGACCAGAATTCTCAACTTTTACTTCAACACACTCAACTTTTACTTCAACACACGGCTCTTCTGGCTTTACCACACCAGATTCATTGCCTGATCGTGGCTTGTCTGACTTTAACGAGTCAGATTCATTGCCAACAACTGGCTCCTTTGTTTTCGGAAAAACAAATTCATCACCAGGAAGTGGATTCTCCACTTTCTTTTGTTTCCCTTTCGTCCTCAGATTTGTATCTGATGAATCCGTTTTGCTAGACTTATCATTCTTTGGAGAGCAAGACGATTTATCAGAACTTTTATCTGTTTTACCAGTTGTATCCGAGGACAAAATCCTTCCGAGATACTCTCTTGCTTTCTTCCTCTTCTTCATCAGTCTGTCTTTCTGCCCCTGTGAAAGCTTTACTTTCTTTTTTTCCACTTTCTGTTCTTTGGGCTTGACATTGACTGGTTTCTTTGCCACTTTCCGAGATTCAGCCCTCGATCTTCCCTTTGATCTCATTGGGCAATCTCTGGCAATGTTTCCTTTGATATTGCATTCAAAGCATCTTCTCGTCTCATAACTCCAACTTTGGCAGTTAACAGCAAAGTGTCCCTGATAGCCGCATCTGTAACACACGCTGTTATCGTACCAATCACCATTTTCAGTCCAAACATTCAGATCATAGCACTGTTTGGCTTGGTGATAATCTTTCCTCCTCTTGTTTGCTGGATTTGGCTTTTGAGCTCTGTGGTCCGACCTGCACCACTCATTACCAACAAATTTTGAATTTTGAATTTTTACTTTTTGTAATTTTTTATTGCAATTGGATGATTGATCTGATGAACTTTTATTTTCTTTTTGAACATTTTTCAAACTTTTCTCTTTTTGTTTTTGTTCCACTTTCTTCTTCAAAGGTTTTTGCTTAGAGTATTCTCCCTTTTCAGTTGATTGTGGAACAGTTTCTTGAAACTTTTCTTTTAACTTCAAAAATAAATTCTTTTTCTTCATTTTTTCATTTTCATCATCAGATTTCTCATCACAATCTTCAACTTTGACTTTGTCAAAGTTTGTGACATTGTCACTTATTGGAACAGAATTAACAGGTTTTGGACAGGAAATAGCTGAAGTATTTACAAAAACCTTCAACTTTACTTCCCATTCTCTGATTTTACCTTCTAACTCTTTGATTTTCTTTCGAGCACATTCAGCTTCTGTTTCAAGTCGAATAATCGTCTGAAGATGAGAATTTATCATTTGTTGCTTTTCAATGTTATTCTTGCTAAAAACAGATCTCCCATCTTCAAGAATTTTTATTTGACTTTGAAATTCTTTTTCAATTTTTGATTTTTCATTTCCAAAACTTTTAATTTTATCTTCAAAAATTTTTTCCATTTTCTTTCAACTTCTTGTTTTCTGATGTCAAACTGTTCAAGTCATTTAACAGTTTAACATTTTCAGATTTTTGCTTCTCACAAATTTCCTGCAAAATACGAATCTGTTTAACATCAGTTTGCTTTTCATCCTTCAACTTTTTGACTTCCAATGTCAAACTTTCCACATCTTTCAAGAGTTTGCCATTGTCAGCTTCAAGTTTATCACATTTAGAGCACCCTGATGCAGAACTTGAAGATTCATTCTTCACAAATTCTTCATTTTGTGAAACTTCCTTTGTTCTTGTCTTGAATGATCCTGCACAAAAAATTTTAACGAAATTAAGAGGATTCGCATTCTCATCAATATAACAACCCCTCTTGTTATCATATTTCATAACATTTTTTGCCTTAACACATTCAATAATCCTTTTGTTCATTTCGTCAATCACATCTAAACTCATATCCATCAAATGTGTTTCCAAGACCTTTATCAATTCTTTCTTTTTCTTTCCATTTTCATATTCATGAGTTTTAAGTTTGCTAATGAATTCTTTTAGATGTAATTTTGAAAAATTTGATTCATTTCTTAAATTTTTCAAAAATTCAATCCATTCAATAGGTAATGCATCGGCAAACTTTGTTATCTTTTCAGCATCTGTCAAGAATATCTCATGATCTTTTAGATAACCAAGTAAAACATTATATCGATTTACTAGATCATCCAATGTTTCATTTTTCAAGCACACAAAGTATTTAAACCTTTTCTCCCATCCAATCTTTTTCACCATTCTATAACTTTCATCTATAAACCCTCGATTCCAATCATTAAATTTCTCAAAATAATAGTTTTCTTTTTCATCAAACATCACTTCCATTTTTCAAATAGTCCCAACAAATTTCACTCAAAACACACTTTCAATTGTTCCAAATATGAAGTGGGCTGCACTAAACAATGATTGGGCCTATTAATGTAGCAAGCCGACAACAACTTTGACTAAAATCTGATTTGACCGTAAATGATTAATCACATGAAGCCAACAACTATTCACATATCGATGAAAACAATTCTCACATGCAATATTCAGATTTTAAATTGAGATTCAATTGTGATTGGACCTAAAATACCACTAAGCCGACTTATTATATGCAATTTTTAAGATAAATGGCCGACACTTTATGATTTCAACTCATTTTAATTGGACCTTAATGTGAACTCACATGTGATTGTTCAGAGAACATATGCAATTCAGACTTCCTCAAACGAACTAAACTAACAATTCAGACGAACTGAATTTCATGCGAACAAGAAGTTCAAGTGAATTCTCAAACGAACTAGGTACTTCGTATGAACTCGTTCCAATTTTAAACGAACTGATATTCTGGTCACTTCGTATGACCTTTCAAACGACCTGTCTACTTCGTCTAAATTGTTACAAACTGTGATTAAACAAACAACCTGATCAACTGTTTCAGACGACCTGAATAAAGAACAAACGAACTGAAAATCTTAAACGAACTGACAACCTTCGTATGAACTGAGATCTGCTAATTTCAAACGAACTAACACTTTACAAACGACCTGGAAGCACTTCGTGTGAAATGGATAAACCATTCATACGAACTGAAATCATTTTCAAACGAACTGATGCGTTATTTGTTCAAACGATCTGATGTTTTTGTCAAATATGATCATGTTTTCGGTTGGATTAGAGTCTGATATGTTCAAGGATTGTTCTACAATGAATTCCGATCACACTGATGTGATTTCCGTTCAATATTGTCCGCTGAATCGTCGTAGATCTGATATCAAAGTTTTGTTCGTGTGAATCAGACAAGTCTCAAACGAACTGGTCGTTTTTTTTTATCAAATTGATTGAGTTTTAATCTGATTTTTGGTCGAATACTTTTACTAATTGTTTAAACTATTGTTACGCACAATATACTTCAAATTCAATCCATTTTAACCAAAAAATCTTGTTAAATTTTTGAAAAATGTGACAGAAAGGTGTAGAAGTCAGAATTCTTAATGAAATCGAGCTGAAATTGCAAGAGCTCTTCCTCCTGAGCTCTGATACCACTTGTAGGATCGAGAAACGACCTAAACGAGTCTTCAGAAGAGCACTAAACTGATTCAAAGGCGGAATTCAATGAATCAGAGTTTGTTTCAGCTTGATATTCACTAATAACTGTCTCTTATATTGATTATAACACGATTACAGACTTGGAGACACTTCGGCAGAGGTTCGCTACCGGAATCCAAAAGTTACAAATGAAAAACTCAAGTCACATATTTATACTATTTCCAGTTCGTTTGAACAGTCCACTTCGTTTGAATTGTCCACTTCATTTGAACAGTCCACTTCGTTTGAGCTGTCCACTTCGTTTGAACTGGCTTGTTCACCTTTGTTTCCTGTTTAACTCGAACTGCGTGACTTGATCTTTCATTACTAATCTAAGACTCGAACGAAGATGAAGTCGACAGACAACTGCACTAACAAGCTTCACCCTTAAATGATTGCGACACGAACTTGACCACATCCCTCTCAGCGCATCCGCTGATATCCACAACTGTGTCCATCTCATCTAACCATGTCATACAGTTAATGGCTCCCTTTTCCCCAGTGAAATCCCTGGGCTTGCATGAAACAAAGTATTTATAGGAGTAACCCTTGTCACGGGGTACTTGATTTAGCACAATCTGTTGAGACGGGTCACTATGATGATTTGAGGAGCGACGATCGTCATCTCCTTTCTTGGGATCATCTTTCTTGGGAGGTGGCTTGCTGTGAGCTTCAGAGTGTGTTTTAGGCTTTGAATGCGGCGTAGAAAGGGTCCTGCTACGAGTCCCACTATATTCTTCATATTGCCGCTCTAAGGCCTTTGTCACAGCGTCATCAACTAACGCTTTTAATTCCGCACCCGTTAAAGTAATTCGGGCGTTATCATTATTCTCCACTGGATGACTATTAATCTCATCTGAGTTAGCCATTTTAATTGATCTGTTACATAAAACAAGGACAATAGTTTATTTGGGAGTTTATCATAGAATTGTCTTTTATGTCAATTCATTAACCATGGTATACAATAACCATATTTGGTTAATTTGTTAATGATATTTATTTAGGATTTTAATTATAATTTATCCTAATTATAAAACAATAATAGTTTTATCAATAGCACAAAAGGCCTAGTCACAAGGACATTTTAAATTATAAGCTATGATTTCAGAGAATCAAGGCTTTTAAGGTATACTGGCACAATAGGCCTAGTCACAAGGACATCTATAAATTATAAGCTATGATTTCAGAGAATCAAAGCATGAAGGTTTGAACCTAGTTCATTACCTTTATCTGACAGGGAGTCATCGCTACCACTGTCCTTTGGCTCATGTAGAAATGAGCAAGGCCCGTAGGCATTATATTACCACGTATGGTCAAAATATGATCATCTTAATTGATGATCTAAACCCATGATTCAGAGATCATTAAGTTGGGTTAGGAATCTTTAAAAAGATCCTTATACAATTGACGTGTGTGATTTTAACGAATCACATCTGCCAGAAGTGTTAACATGTTTACAGATGTTAACAGGGATTCGAATCTTTTAAACAGGTCTTACCATCATGGCCAGGTCCTTATAAGGACACTCAGGCTAGGTTTCACTCTTAAGATTCTTATTCAATATTTAAATAGGCAGATCATTATCAAAAAGGAATGATTTTTGATTTATTTATTTCATGTAATATATTTATGCAGATAAAAGCAAAAATGAAATTTATAAACATCATTCCATTAATTTATTAACAGGTCACATGTTGCCCAAAACGGGACTTTTTAATAAACAAACTTACCCTCGCAGGGGTTTAAACAAGGACATACCCACGCAGGGGCTTAACAACAAAAATCATAGTCCACGCAGGGACTTACACAAATAACATAATAGTCCACGCAGGGACTTAAACAATAACATACCGTCGTAGGAGTTAACAGAAAGATAGACCCACGCAGGGGTCAAAACAAACAAGCATACCCACGCAGGGGTCTATACAGCAAGACTGGCCCACGCAGGGGCTCAACAACAATTGGAAGGATTCAGTGGTCCTTCTTGCTCTTCTCTTTGATCAGGCTTGTCAATCCTTGGAAGAAAGTCTGTCGCTCCCTGCGATCGCAGTGGAAGTCTCGCTCAACCTGATCTAGCCTCTGAAGAATTTCCTCCCGTTCTGGGGGAGAAAACCGTGGCGGCTGCGATTGCGTCCGTATAATAGGTCTGGGAGGAATCTGGTACCCACGAGTTGGGTACCCTACTTCCCAAGGAGCGCCATAGGGTCCTTCCGGGTTAAAGGCGTTGTAATTGGCCGCTACCATGTAGGGGTCGGCTTCACCGTAACCGTAGTTGTGGTGAGTCGGCGGTTCAAACGGGTTGTACGCCATAGAACCCGTGTATAATGGAATCGGGTTATCAAAACCCATAGGTGGTGGTTGCGGTGCAGCTGGGTGCGAAGGTCCACCCATCTGTGGGTCTTCCTGAAGTGGCGGGTAAAGGCTGCCACTTGATTGGCGTGGGGAGCTAAAATGAAAATCCCCCACTCGCGCAGACATACGTGCGCCTGTCCTCCTTCGCCTCGGTGGTTGTGGAGGTGCCGGTTGAACTGGTGGCGGTGGAGGCGGTGGCGTGACTGCCACATACCGTGAATCCACAGAGGGATCATGCTGCTGCTGTTGTTGTTGCTGAGGCGGTGAATGGCGAGGAGGTGTATAATACCATTCGTGCCGAGTAAACATAGCTTGAAAGCTGTTTGGACCACCATAGGGTGATCCGTGGAAAGAAGATCCATCCGAAATCTCAATGGGATGGTTCGGTGTACCACTGGCCGGCTCGACGGGATCCGTGTCCTCGTCCATATCCTCCGCGTGATCGCCAGAGAAATGATCCTCTGGCCCCAATGGGTTGAAACCCACTGGCTCTTGTATGTAGTTGGCCGGGTTAAACCGGCCCCTGAAGACAGGTGTGGGGTCACCAAAGGAGTTGTGTGATAAAGATCGCTGTAAAGGTATATAGGAAGGTTGAGGGTTGTTGGGCTCATACTCCGGCTGAGGCCCATAAGGGTTATGAACAGGAGGTGTTGAGCTGTGCGAAACCGACCGTCTAGCCGGCTCGAAGAGGTTCCTCCTGTTTTGTCGGGGATCGTCACTCTCGGTGGTCGAAGGAGCTCGCACATGCGAAGGCCCAGCTTCATTATCATTGGGGGCGGTGATTGGCCCGTTTCCTCGTCCTCTTCTTCGGAAGAATCTTGGCAACATTTTATTAATCCTGTCAATATAGCATGAGATAATAACAAACATATATAAAATAAAATAAAGGACAACAAAATCAAACAAGTTGGAATTTATCCTATGTTATTTGTCTAGACTCGAAAGTTTAGATATGTGCAAGTGTGTAACTGAGATTAAACACAAAAGGCTAGTGTTTAATTCACTCAGTGTTGGCTCTGATACCAACCTGTCACACCCTGGATTTCCACGTGTCACCGGTGGGCCCGGTGGGGAGTATCGTGACGTGGTTGGCAACATGATAGTCAAACAACACAATATTTAATATGCACAGCGGAAGCAAATTGTAAGATATAATTCAACCGAATATAATGTTGTAATATCAAGTATCACAATAATCTATTGATTATCCACAGACGGATCGAAAATAAAATAGAAACAATAGTTCAACAGACTTTAGGCATCTTAAGCTTGCGAGACTTCTATTGATGCTAAGGAGAAATCCCAGCCAATTACGCTTAGTACCTGCATTTAATCTTTTTGGGAAAATACGTCAGTTTACACTGGTAAATACAATCAACTGACTCATTTTGGAAAATGATTGAAAATTGATTTGGATGCACGTGGCATAAACATTTTATAACTTGGGAGAATTATTTAAATATATAATCTTGTGAACGAATTACATGTTCCTTATGCGTTCAGTAGCCCGGATCTTGTCCGGGTTAAAGATCAATAGACACACCACATTATTCTTTTGTGCACTGACGGGTGTACGCCTACACCCCGCGCTTAAGTCGTGGCCATTTCGTAAAATGATGCCAGGGATATCCGGGACATGGTCATTAACCCCCCAAAGGCTTTTAAGTAAACAAGACTGTTTAAACGGGCCGATCAAATTATTCAATTAACCACCAAACGATGGAAGATTTGACACCCGACCAAGCGGTATTCTATATACCGTAACCCAAGCCCGTATAGGGAAAATAAGTTAAAAGTATTTACCTGAGCAATGTAATAATCACAATAAGCAAATTGCAAGTAGCTTTTACTGGTTCTCCTAATCTGGAACGAAGGTTTATAATAACCTATTAGAATCCTAACGGGTCTTTAATTAAGCTTAAGCTTAGACCGGTTAGTTTCAAAGATACGGTTCGCACGCACAATTAAGCAAAGACCGGATAGAATGTGATTTAGACCCGACAAGTTCAGAGACTTGCTTAATATGGGTATTTCATACACATTCTGGATTTTGAGATAAAACCGATAAGGGTTGACCCGTTTCGGCTAATTTATGTAAACTTGTTACATAAACCGAACCGAACGCGTAATAAGCGTAACGGGTATCCGTAAGAACCATATACAGGTTTCCTAAGTTAATATGCTTCAAATATGTTGTGACATCAGTAAGATGTCTTCTATTATGCCCGAACCGAATTTAAACACAAACTATGCCCCGTAGGGGTAGTTTGGTCATTTAAAAGGTTATAAAAGAGTTCAAGTATTTACCTGATTTACAGGTCTGATATAATCAGCAAAAATACTTATTTTACTAAGTTATAACAGTAGGGTAAAGTATATATGTGAAACTTATCAATTATAACCAAACTATGCACCGTAGGGGCATTTTGGTAATTTCACATAAGCCGAGAAGCTCAAAACTGAAGTCTGAGTTTAACAACCTTTGCTTACTGTAAAAATATTATGATTTACCCTAAATATCAGTAGGTATCACCCTTGTATGTTTAAAATAGTCTTAGTACATACTATGCGCTAAGAACGCTTAATAAGGCGATTAGAAGCCGTTTCCGGGTTCTACATATAAAGCTGATATTTTTATCATTCCAGAAGGTCTAAAATAATTTATTTATCATTTAGGATCAGTAGCAAAAGGTTTGGAGTTGATTATATATGTAAAACACATTTTATGGCCCGTAAGGGCAAAACCGACAATTACCGGATTAAGCCTACGACTATGAGTTATGCTCAGCCTAAAATTAATTAAAAATCTTCAAAAATCCCAAAATAATATATTACATCAGTGGGTAAAGATTTTGATATCAAAAAGTAGGCTTAACTAGGCTATACGCTAATTACGCCGTTTAATTAACATAAAGCTTTCTTAATTACGCTAATGAGCATAACTCTCAATCTACACCCCAAATTGATATCAAATTTTGGGTGCAAGTTTATATATCAGTAATTAAAGTTTCTACTCTTTCACATTTTCAAAAATCACGTTTTAAGGTGAAAAGGGCATAATGGTCAACATATGAGCAATTAACGGAATCATGCATATTAATTGGATAACTAATGAACCAAGGTGTATAATCACAGAGGGTTATACTAGCAAGTAACCTAGTCCAATTAAAGCTCTGAGGCATTTCTAAAACATGCCTTAACGGGTCAGAACTGAAAGTCAAAGTAAAAGTCAAACTATGCGACTTTCGGTTCCGAACCGGGTCTAAACAGTAAATTGTCGGGTTGAACATGTTTAGACATGTTCTTACACTAATTACCAAGTTATATTAATGATCAAACAGGTTGTATGTGTTCTACATTGCTAATCATGCATAAATTAGAATTTAAGTATCATGTTGACTTTTTATTAACAAGTTTGACCCGACATTTGACCTAGTTAGAGTGGGAATCAGGGGGAACCCTTTTGAGGGTTTATTACCCACATAATTACCAACTTATAACTACTTTTGATTCGACTAATCACTGGACCATTAGTGATTAATCTTAAAGTCAATTGTTAATTACGACGGTTTGACGTTTGAGCTAAACTAAGCAAAAACTTAACTAAGGAAGGACAAGCAAACTTACAAGAGTCCTATGAACGACCAGAGATCACTTGAGAGAAGGCTTGAGCTCCAGAAATGATCAGGAAGGCAAGAGAAAGGTGTGAAGAATGAGTTGCAACTTCATGGCTTTATATAGTGATCAAATCACCATAAATTGTTGACACACAAGTCTACAACTGACCACAATTCGTCAACAAGTGTCCCTAAGTGTCTAAGACTGTTTAGGGGTCGCCCACAATGTGAAAATATCTGTTAAAGGTCGATTGAGCGCGTTTACAGGCTGTTGTCTACACTTTCTGCATCTGGGCGATTGACGCGGCCCGCGTAAAGTCTTATTAACCTTTACGCGGCCCGCCTGAGACCTATTGTCAGCTTTCACATTTTCAAGTTTTTGAATATTGTCCCTTGGCCTTTCGAAAGGGCAACCAAGCTTATTCTTTGCATTTTGACCCCTTCTTATTTACCTACAAGGGCTTTAGGACTTGTACCCACTTTGCCAAGTCCTTGGACATTTCTGGTTAACCCGAAAAGTCATAATTTTCAACATTAACGCTTTAACCCCTCGCACACGAACTTGATCATAACTTTCTCATACGATAACGAAACTTTATGAAATTTAAATCGCGCATTCTAGTGAGCATAATTAACAGTTACAAAGCTTCGGGTTTGTCAAAAGGTCACTCAGAGGTATAACTTAAACATGTTGACACATTTAACCCCTGTAGTTTGTAATCTCTCACTTTTAGCTTCGCATGATCCATGATTTATTCGTTTGATAGTATAAACATCATGTAGGGTTAATGTACAATATATTTATTCACTATTGACGTTTAGAACTCGTATTTTCATATACTTTTCATGTTTGTCAACTTTAGTCCTTTCATAACATTCTTTCACACGTTCAAACATATGACACGTGTCAACACTTTATAGGACGTGAATCTTCGAGGTGTTACAGCTAAGTGTAATGCCTTCCGCAAGGATGTCATGTAGTATAATTTTCAATTCTTGGACTTGATTCATAACTGTTTTAGAATCAACCATTTTGAAATCCAAGAAACGGGCTACCACAAATTTCTTTGTGCCAGCATCCTCCGTTTTGTACTTCTTGTCCAAGGCATCCAATAAATCTTTGGAAGTCTTGACATTGTAGTACACATTATACAATGCATCCGAAAGCCCGTTTAACACATAGCCTCGACAAATGAAATCCGAGTGCTTCCATGCCTCTACCGCGCTCAGAGCCTGAGCGTTGGTCTCCCCTTCCGCAGGTTGGGGAGCGGTTTCAGTTAAGAACCTCGCAAGGTTCATGGTGGTCAGGTAGAAGAACATCTTCTGCTGCCACCTATTGAAGTGTAGACCCGAGAACTTCTCGGGTCGTTCAGCGTGATTAGCCATTGTGGACGCTCCCACAGTGGTGGCGTTTAGGGGGGTTCCCGTCACAACATTCGTATTGTTGTTAACGTTGACATTTTCGTTCGACGTGCTGAAAAAAATTAAATTTAAAGTTTAGTCCAAAAAATTTTGTTTTAGTCAAAAACAGAAATAAACACTTAAATTTTAACTTTACCACAAATTTACTGTTTCGGCTTCTAAGTCCAAATTTGAAGACCAAAAACAGAAAAATTTTAAATATTAGAACTTACTGTTTGGCTTCTAAGTCCAACTTTGAAGACCAAGACAGAAAGTTTTTAGCACTTTTTAGGACGGATTCAGAAGGTAACCAACTCTATTTTCAACCAAAGTCGCTCCTTTGAAGATGAAAACAGAAAAAGAAAATCTGTTTTTAAAACACAAACTGAGTGAAAACAAAACTGGTTTGAATCACAAACAGAATGGTTTTGATTACACGAATAGTGTTTTGAAAATTTGTTTTAAGATTGTAGGAACCGTTCGTGTAATTAAATAAAAATAAAACAAATTTTATTATTTTGATTACAATACAAAGAAAGCTGGAAAATAAAATACTATTACAATTACAACTGTAATAAGCCAAAATACAAGAAAGGAGTAGAAGCAGAGAGTATGCGAAGTGCAAAGTGCGCCATCAAAGCGCCTCATCGCCTGCGCCACGCGCGCGCGAGAGTGCAAGTGCAAGTTAGGGCGCACCCTTCGCAAGTACATTTAGTGTGTGCTTCCATGAAACAATAAAGATGGAGAGTTCACACTTAAATACCCATTTAAGTTCCATCTCTCATCCGATGTGGGACAAGGTGCTAATTTCTCTTTTGTTTCAGCATTCAATGTTTCAAACATCTAACTTTGAGCATCGATATCTTATTCATCTTAGCTCCGTTTTGGACGTGGTTTAGTTCGTTGCAAAGCTCTTCCGACATAGAACACAAACCCACAAATAAATAAATATATAAAGAAACCTCTGTTTCTTATATTTATTTTTAGTCCAAAATAGGAAAAAATCATTTTCCTATATGTGTGAAAAATGTTATTTTCACCAATTTTCTAACAATCCCCCACATGAAAATGCTATTTTCATCAAATTTCCAACAAAATTTTTAAACAATTAAAAAAAGATAATTATAGTAGATCACTGATGTGGTTCCAACCAATAATCGATTGGCCTAAGAAAATAGAAAGAAACTTGATAGAATTTTAGAGAGATACTTGAGACTAATTTTCTGCATATCATTCTCCAAACCAACAATCCTCTTTTAAAGAGACAAAATCAAAATAACTAAAACCCCCACTACTTCCTAATCCTACGTAACATGAGAATATGGGCATTCCCACTATCTCTTTATTTTCCCACATTCTAATTAACAAAAACTTAAAAGTAAATAAAGAAATGATTAAGGAATTAAACTTATGCATCGAACCAAGGGTGTGTCACGTAACAATCACCAAAACTTATCTAACTTTTTACGGATTGAATTTGTATCAATTATTTATGTATAGAACTATTTTTGAAATTTTGAATTTATCTATAGCACCCGAAAAAAATCGAACCTTAGATATAATTACAGTATTTGTTAAATGATATATGAAACAAGTAAGTAATATGTTTTGAGAAACCTAATACTAAATTACATATGTTAGTAATTTTAATCATTTTTACGTATAGATATATGTCACTCGATGAAAGTTAAGATATTAAATTACAAATGAATGTCGCTTAAAAAGTAAACTGTGTGATTTAAAATTGTTATCTTGAAAGATTTTAAAATAAGCTTTGATATTGAAATTAACTAATTAACCATTTACACAGAGTGTTGCATAGTATGGAAACGAGCCTTTGTGATCGATTGGAAACTAGTCTTGATTTGAAATTACACCGTGGGGTATGGTGGGACTTGGGTTGGGGGCATGAGTTGACACGTGGAGTTGGAGCCTCCCCACCAGTGAGTGACGTGTGGGGTAGGGCGGGGCTTGGGTTGGTGGCGTGGCTTGGCAGTTTATTAAAAAAATTACAAAAAAAAAAAATACATACAACATTAAAAAAAACTAAAATTTTATTAATTACAAAATAAATAAAAAAACTAAAAACGATTACAAAATAAAAAAAAACATAAAAATTACAAAAAAAAACCTAAAAACGATTAAAAAAAAACCTAGAGCGTTAGGTAAATTTCAAAAAGCGCGAGCTTGTCGAACGGCCTTCGCTCCTTGCCCCGAAACTCAATGTTCGCCACCACCACCCGGTCCTCGTGGCTTAACTCGCCGCTCGGAACGGCTTCGTAGTAGGCCTTGAAACGATCGAGCTTGGGCCGTAGCTCGCGCCATTTATGTTGGCACGCGTTGAAGTTGTGCCGGTCGTGTCCGACGTTATGTCGGTAGCTTGCGAATGCTTCCGGCCAATATCGTGTTTGGCTGGGTTGTCGCCCCTTCATAGCGTCAACGACGCTTGTGACGAGAGCCAATTCTTCTTCGTGGGTCCAAGAGGCCATCTTCTTCGGGTTGGGATAGCGGGTTTGTGGGATCAAGTGGGTTAGCCGGTGGGGTAGCGGTGGACAGCGATGGTTTGGGATGGGGTAGTCGGTGGGGTTTGGGGTTACATTTATAGGGGTTGGGGTGACCGCTTGGCCAAACGGTTGGAATTTAAAATTCAAACATTCAAACACCCGCTATGACATGGCGGTGGACAGCGAATAGGAGGCCGCCACATCGGATCTCAAGCCCGTCCCACGCCCGACTTCAAACCCAAGCCCCAAGGGCCACGCCACGCCCCAACCCAAGCCCACCCGGGGTGGTGGCTTGGGCGTTTTCCCCCAACCCAAGCCCCATACCCCATAGTCTTATATATATATATATATATATATATTGATTTTGAGGGACGATGAATAGTAACTTTATTTTTATAATAATATATAGTTTTTTATTATTTTATTATTTAATATATTATAATAGTTTATTATTATATTTACTTTTAATAACATATTTTTCCTTTTTTTAAACATCTATTTCCTTTATCTTTTTTTAATAATTGTTTTTTTTATTATTTTTTAACGTATATTAAAATATCGATTAATTTGATACTTCTTTAATAAGTTACTTTTATAACTTTTTTTCTAAAAACCTTAGTACATAGTTTTGCTTGATTTCTTTCACTGACATTCCGTTATAAGTTTTGTTAAAACGAGGTTATACTCAAAATAAAGTATGTATTTGGTATCATAAAACGGTACGATGATAAACTAAATCGTTCTTGTGGTTTGACTTTCTAAACAACATGCTTTATTTTCAAATCACGTTTGTTTTACATTATCATTTGCTCGGTTCCGTCGCAACGCGCGATATAAAAAAACTAGTTAATTAATCAATTGAGAAGGTTTAGAGAGAGAATTAAAAATAAGGATTTTTATAAGGGTAGAACTTGACATCTTCAAAATTATTTTAGTGTGAAAAGTAAAAAGAGGAGTGTATTTAGCCTGACCCATAATTTATCTTCAAATGGTATAATTATTAGATAAGCGCTTAAAATATTTTTTTTTTGTGCATCTATAATCACACTATACCTATCCTTTCCAAGATTTGAACCCACAACCACTTACTTGGGAAACACACCACAACTTTACCAGGCTATCCCTTGGAGATGTTTAGTTCATGTGTAGTGGTCAAGCCCTATAAGAGCATCCGTAGTGGGGCGTGATTTTAAAAAAAAAAATTGAAAAAAAACGCCCCAAAACGCCCCCTCCCCCACTACATAGGGCGTTATCCGGTGTTATAATTGAAAAAAAATTCTGAAAATTGAGTTTGGCGTGATTTTTAAAACGCTGCATACATCCATAGTGGTTCTTGCATGTAGCCAATGGGAGAAGAACTTTGTTTGACTAGCCAATCAATTATACCCACATGCTCTGACACACCACATGCAGAATTAATAAAGTGTGTTTTTTTTTTCATGTGGTAAATAATATGGGGGGTTATTGGCATAATGCCCCACTACGCCACTTTTGCTATAATGCCCCATCGCTGACTAGGACGCCACGTGTCGGATAATGCCCCATGGTGGGGGTATTATAACCCACTACCACTACACATGGTCTAAGGGGGGTTATGTGACTAGTTGCAAAACATGTAAGAGAAGGAGGTTATATAACTCAAGTATGTAGTGGTAAGGAGAGTTATATAACATGTATGTGTATATATGTGTGTGAGAGAAACAAAGCCCTTATTCCCGTTATAAATTTCACAGCTGACCACATAACCCCTCATAACGCCGGGCGGGACTTTGTTACGGGACGCCATAGGGCGTTATGAGAGGTGGTGGAGCCATATAAGCTGTGACTGCGGATGGTCTTAAAATATCTTTTAATGATGGGAAACAAAATGTCAGATCAAATTACAAGTCACTAATTTCAAATACAATTTAATGGTTGATGAAATCGTCAAAGTGATTTATTAGCCTACATAAATATGAAATATTTTAGTGTTTTTCTTGGCAATTCATTACTTCAAGAAGAAAATATTTCCACTTTTTGTATGAATATATTATTTAAAAGGTTTAATGTAAGAATAAATAATATTATATTTACGGTGATTATTCCTATTATAGCTTCAAAATATAATTTAATTAATTACTATTACAGGTATTCCGTTTATACTTAACTTAATAACACACTCTATGCTACAAACTTCAAAAGAAGAGTTAGATTTCGTAACACGTTTGACCATATCAAATTGTCAACAAAGTTATTGATACGCCAAAGTTGTAGAAACACGTTTGATCATTAAAGATAGCAAGAAAGTATAGTTGGGGGCAATATAATGCACCCATCAATTTGCATCACACAGTGTGGTAGCGTGAAAGACGGTGTGGAGGCCTTAATCACGCTGCTACACCGCCCTAAGGTTGGCGTGGACAATGGTGTGGTGGTGAGGCGCCACCGGCGTGGAAGGTAGGATGGTGATGAGGTGTATTCTCTTGATTGGGTGACGGGGTTTTTATTGATTTTCTTTTTTTAAATAAAATTTAAATATAAAAGTGTATGTCACGTGTCACACCACCATTCCACGCCCCATCTCATCCTGCGCTTTTTTGGCCTTGAAGGGGAAATCTGACATTGCTGACGGGTCTGTCACGTGACGCTCCATGCCCCTCCCACACCGTGTAGTCTTACGTGAACACATTCCAAGTTTGCCTTTTAGTTTGTTCTTATTTTTCTTTTGAAATGTGATGTTTCTCCAGAGGCTCGAACCCTTGATCTTCAAGGAGAACTCCACTTTAACTCCAAGATTTTAGATTTTGCCATTGGAGTCAAGTACTCAACCTCCCCCCCCCCCCCCCCCCCCCCCCCCCCCCCCCTAGTTTGTTAACACAAGAACTGAGAAATCAATGACCCATATCTAACTCCGTCTTCCTTTTTCACATCCCACTCGGCATTAAGGGATTGTACATAAATCATTTAATGACAACAAAACGCGCCAAACAAACCAAAGCCAAACACAACATCAAAAAATAAGGTTTTTCGAAAAGACGGGTTCGGTTATGAATGCTCGTAAAGTATATCATCGAAAAACTTACCTTAAATTATAGGCCCTAAACCTAGCCAACTCATTTGAGAGTCTAATAAACTTCGTTTAATACTTACTTTGGGTAAAAACTATACCCTAACAAACTATTCCTATACTTGCAACTGAAGTTTAGGAATCTAACCATTAGACCAGACGGTATGTGGCTCGTCCCCAGGTCCGTCCTCTTGCCGCCGCCCCCTTGCTCCGTCGCCCGTCCTCTTCGTCCGCCCAGAGCTGCCCAAGCCGGGCCTCACCCCCTCATACACACCTATACATACATACATACATACATATATATAAAGGGGTTCATCCCCCACCTCCTAGGTCCATCCCCTTTAGGCCCATCCTCACACCCGCTTACGTGGCGGTCTACGTGGCGGCTCATCCTTGGAGGACTTGCCTCCTCCATACCTTCCAGTAGGGATGAGCAAAATGGACCCGGTACCGGTACCGAACCAGTACCGAATTTACCGAACCGGGTACCTTTTCGGTACCGATTCGGTATCGAATTTTGACATTTTCGGTACCGGTTTTTACCCTCAAATACCGGTACCGAACCAGGTATATTCGGTACCGGTACCGGTACCCACTTTTGAGGATTTTCGGTACCGGTTCGGTACCGAACGGTACCCATCCCTACCTTCCAGTCTAAAACAAACACATGAATGATGAACCCACAAAGCACGTTTGGCCACATGCACAAAATGACAAAAAGAAACTGGCCCTAAAACTTGGTTTCTTTTCTACAGGGCCTGGTGGGCCTAAATATATCTGGGCCAAATTGGTCTCGGTCCAAATTGTTAAGTTCATCTTAGGACAAACTCTTATCTTAGCGGTAGAGGTGCACAATACCGGTTTTTTTTTTTAATACCCGGGTATGGGTATGACCGGGTATGGTTTTTTCTGGTATTGACAATAATCGGGTTTGGGTTCGGGTCCGGGTATTGCCAGAAATCCCATATCCGGTGTAACTGGTTCCGGGTACGGGTACCGTATACCCGGTATCAAAATACCCTATTTTCGGGTATCAAGAAAACCCGGTTTCCGGGTATAGATCGGGTTTTTTCAAGGGGCTCCACATTTTTTTGTTACGAGTCCTTTTTTTTTGTTTTTGCATAAAATCTTTAAAATCAATATGGTAAATATAAATAATATAAAAGTGCATGTATATTAGAAAGTAAAATATTACAAATATAAAAAATTAAAGAAAAAAAACATAGTAAGTTTTTTACTAAGACTTAGCCTGGACCTAGGTTGTCTACAAGGGTTGCCCTAATTCAACTAATAAAGGAAGGGTGTATCTATTGGCACACCCATTCGCCTATCTACACACCTTAAAAGATGTTTTTTGTCCTTATATGCACACCCTGCAGTGTCGAACTGTGGCCAAAACGCGGCGTTTTGGTCCGGTTAACCTAACAAAGACTGACGGGTTTCTGACGGGTCTGTTGACCGGACCAAAACGCCGAGCTTTGGCCGCGTTTTGGTCCTGTCAACCAGACAAAAGACTGACACCCGGTCTGGTTGACAGGACCAAAACGCGGCCAAATCTCGGCGTTTTGGTCCGGTCTTTTTTGTTACGAGTCCTTTTTTTTTGTTTTTGCATAAAATCTTTAAAATCAATATGGTAAATATAAATAATATAAAAGTGCATGTATATTAGAAAGTAAAATATTACAAATATAAAAAATTAAAGAAAAAAAACATAGTAAGTTTTTTACTAAGACTTAGCCTGGACCTAGGTTGTCTACAAGGGTTGCCCTAATTCAACTAATAAAGGAACCCCATGAGACTATGCCCTTTCATAATTTTATTGAAGATTTCTTGGATTGAAAACTGGTGGGAAAATTTTCTAGCACCACCTCTGTTTTGAACAAATCTATGGCCTGAAACAAAATCTAAATTAAATTGCAAAGTAGATGTTACAACTTTTATATTACATGAAACATGAGATATCATAAAGACTGATCTAAGAATGGTCAAAGTTAGGACCATATGAACATGTTTATACTTTCTAATAATACAATTTTTAATAACCCTAAGAAATTTATCATTTATGTTAGCAACTGCTTTTGACTTTTTAGACTCATGTGATTTGACTTTAAAACCAACATGAAGTGGTTAAACTTTAAGTCTTGGGACCGGATTTCCTTATGCAACTAATTATATATGTATATGCATATACATATATCTACACTCTACATGCACAAATACACACTTGAAACATGGAAGTAGTACAGGTGACAAGATGCCAAGATGGGCAAGTTGGGTGACAGGTTCATTTTTGGTATGGGTCAGGCTAGGTTGGTTTAACCTACAAACAGTGGCGGACCGAGAAATTATTTGCTGGAGGTGCGGATGAGGTGTTCAACCATATTTTCAAGGGATGCGGTTGGGTTTTTCTGCCTAAATATACACTAAATTTGTTTTTTAAGGCCGCCCACCCTGGCCAAAGGATAGGTCCGCCCCTGCCTACAAACACTTTTTTTTTTCCATTTTAATAATAATCATTTTAAAAATAACAAATTTTATATACATTGTACAATTCTTGTAGGCAATGTTGTAAATATCGGTAAAATTGTTTATAAGTAATAAAAATGCTATTAAAAATGCATAACATTTTACAAGAAAACAATTGTTTTTAGATAAAATCATAATCAGTTATATAAATTTTAATTGAGATTGGATTTGTTTTTTTAGATTGGATTTGTTTTTTTAGATTAATTTGTATTTTATGGAATTATAGTGTTAACTAGTGACCCGGTTGAACCGCCCGGTACAACCCGGTTCAACCGCTTGAATCATTTCAGAGCCTAAGACTATGGGGTATGGGGCGGGGGTTGGGTACAAACGCCCACGTCACCATCCCGGGTGGGCTTGGGTTTCGGCGTGGCCCCTTGGACGGGGGTTTTAGCCCGAGCGTTGGGCGGGGCTACGAACATGACATGGCGGAACCTCGTTGGCCAAGACTACTAGCCTAGTTGATGGGATTTGCCCGGAGTGGCTTGACCACACCACCCCAGCCACGCCCACCATACCCCTATGAAATTGGGTAATATTGGGTGCCCCATAATCCACGTGTCAACCCATGCCCCAAACCCCCGCCCCACCATACCCCACGGTCTAACCCGGTATGAATAAAAAACCGGTTTTTAAAACATTGCTTGTTGGAATCAAATGAAGGAGGCTGGAACGGTTACTTGTTTTTGATGTTTTCATTTTTAGCAATATTTAAAATGGAATATGGAAAGCATTCTTTTTCCATTCGTATAGGGTTATGGTTACCAAACGATCAATCCTCGGTACTATTTAAACATCAACATTCAACAAATTAAACCATGAACCTCAAGAAAAGTATACACCAACATTTCCGGGAGCTAAAAACATGATAGATTGATCGATCAATACGGCTCTTCCACCGATGATGAATTGCGGCAACGCGACAACGGGCTGCCACGGAGAAAGAAAATGATGATGCACATAACTTTCTATTGGCGGAAAGACGCTTTGATTCTTTTTATGGGTTGGCCCGTGACCAATATAGCATGTATGTGTTGGCGCTTGTTTTCGTGTTTTCTATGGCTCTCATTGGTGGAGTTTCAAACTCAATGCAAAATAAAATGACGAAATCCAACAATGCATGTTCGGGTCGATCTGGCTCAAACGTTGTTGTATGCTTTGCGGGTCGCCCTGGGGTTCATGGTGATGTTGGCGATAATTCGTTTGATGTTAGGGTGTTTTTGGCAAGCTGTGTCGAGACATGCTTTAGGGGTTTTTCTCTTTGGAGTGATAGTGAAACTGGCTAACAATAATACTGATGGCATTTCGAATGTTTCTTCGTCTATTGCTTTTTTTCTTAGCTGATATTTTTTAATCTACTTATCACTGGTATTTCAATAAGATTGAAATATTGGTGATAATTACATTAAAATAGCTAAGAAAAAAACAATAAACTAAGAAGCATTCGATATGCCATCAGTATTATTGTTAGCCGGTTTCACTATCACTCCAAAGAGAAAAACCCCTAAAATATGTAATGACACGGGCTCCAAAAACACCCCAACATTAGACGACATCAACGCCAACATCATCATGAACCCCAACGTGACCCACAAAGGATACTCCAACGCTCGAGCCAAACCTGAACATGCATCATTGGAATTCGTTACTTTTAAAATTGCATTGAGCTAGCCATTCCACCAAAGAGCCACAAAGAACACGAAAACAAGTGTCAACACATACATGCCCGTATTGGTCTCGGGCCAATCCTTAAAAAGAATCAAAGCGTCTTTCCCCCGATAGAAGGTCATACGCATCATCATTTTTTTTCTCCATAGCACGACCATTGTCGCGTTGCCGCAGTTCATTGTAGTGGTAGAGCCATGCATGATCGATCAATCTATCATGTTTTTTGTTCCCAGAAACATTGGTTTTGTTGAAATTTAAATAGTGATCAAGGTGGACGTCATACTATTGTATCAAGAATAGTTTGATAGTACGATGCTGTATGATCATTGAATATAATGTATATGTGTGTCATCATAGGTTATTATAAGATGTAAATTCATAACACGACTCTAAGTACAAATTAATCAACGTGATACATTCTACACTACATAATTTTACTTTATATATATATATATATATAGGTAGAGGATCCTGTAAAAAGTGTGAGAAGTGTATTATAACACTATATATAATACTATATAACACCATATAAACACCGTATAACAATATGTAACACCATATAATACCATATAACACTATGTAACACTATATATCATTATATAACAAATATAACACTATAGGTTGTCTGATAGCATGTCTATGATAGATGTATAGTGTTATATTTGTTATATAATGATATATAGTGTTACATAGTGTTATATGGTATTATATGGTGTTACATATTGTTATACGGTGTTTATATGGTGTTATATAGTATTATATATAGTGTTATAATACACTTTGAGCACTTTTTACACTATCCTTACCCTATATATATATATATACATATATATTGAAAATTAAAACAAATAATATTTCATTAAATAAATAAAAATTACATAAATACTAAAACACAAACAAATAATACTCCTCGTCGGTCGACTCATCCGCATCGGCTAAAAACTCTTTGTAATAATAATTGGCAACAGATGACGAAAACATGGGGGAATCCATTTTTGTAGAAGATGGTGTGGGGTCGTGTTTATCTTTAGTGGTATTGTGAGTTGTGGTATATGGATTGTGAGTGTGTATATATATAGATATGGATTTTGAATTAAAAAAAAAAGAGTATAAAAAATGTAGCCGTTAAAGTGACTGTTGCCAACGATCCATTGGCCAACAAATTTGTCAATCAGGCCTTTTATATGAAACGCCTCACGATTTTTTTCATAAAAAACGCCTAGGGGGAAATAAGAGATTGCTAGTGTCAATGAAGAAAGTGAGAAAGTATAGCAAGGGGCAAATGTAAATATTGTGCCACTCAAGTTGCTCTTCTTACCTGAATACATAGCAAGTTTAACTTTTAGTTTCTTGACTTAAGACCAGAATTGAAGAGTCTATTCACATAATACGCCAAACACGACATGAAAAATAATATATTTGAAGAGACAAGTTTGTTCATTAAAACTCATAAGTAGATCTTCGAAGAACTCGCCTTAAATTATAATCCCTAAACTGTAGCCAACTCTTTTCAACGTCTAATAACCTCCGTTTAACACTTACTTAAGGTAAATCCTACGCCCACGTAACCTTTTCGGTAATTAAACCCAAAGTTTAAGAATCTAAAACTGTAAAACAAACACATTAGATACAAAAGAAACCCCACAAAACAAACACATTAGATACCTGGAAATAGCAAGATGCGCAATTTGCGTAATGGGTTTGTGTTGAAACTTCAACTGAACACGATTGATAAACTCACAAACACTTTTTTGTCCATTTTCTAAAAATAAACATTTGTTCATTTTGATTATGAAAATAATATTATTAATCTAAATCATGAATACAAGGGTTTAGGAGGTTGTATAAATTAAACAATGGGCTTTGGGTAACTTTGAACCCGTGTCGTGTGAATCATTTGACAAGTTTTCCTTTTAAACAGATTTTTCATTTCGTCTTCTGTCTATATTATATAGTACTCAGGCCATTACACAAAGTTGCAAAATAAAGATACATATTGCCTTGTTTGGTCAACTGTCAACACTGATAGTTCGAAGAGGCCGTTTTCGTACGATACTTTTATCAAAATTTAGGACGTGTTTGCAGTATATCTATATCTATACTATATTATTATTTATATAAGGATGACAAAAAGGTAATTTAATATAATGTTAAGAGTTTAAGTAATATATATAATGTTAAGAGTTTAAGTAATTACAACTTTCAAAACATATGGTTTAATCCCCAATAACATATTGTTGATTTTTAAACTAATTTCCCCCACAATTTTTGAACAGCTATAACTTTTTCATATGTTATTATTTATATAAAAAAATATACCATAAAAACTAGCATTTTATTCAACAAAGAATTTACTTAAGAGGACAAGAGCACATGGATTTTTTTTTAATTTTATATGCTACGCGTTTATAGAAAGCCCTGATAAAGTCCAAATAGTAAGATCAAACCAGAACCAAGCCTTTAGTAACCGTTCGGTTTTAAAAATCACTTTCTTTTTTCAATTTTAGTCCTTAAATAACATATTTAGTTCAATCAAATACGTCGTAAAGACTATTATAGTTATTTTGCTATAATTATAAATAGAAAAGTGAGTTAGTGCTCAAATCGATAACGTATATTGAAGGTTTTCTAGAGAATAAAAGCTAGAGAGAAGTGTTTTATTGGGCTTAGACTCCACCACTAATCAATAAACCATCTTTACATGGGTGTTAAGCCTTGATCGTGTTTTAGCGCTTTGAGCAAGTGCGTCTCGTTAATTTATTGAATAAAGAAGGTACCCTTAATTCATGGCGATAGAGTTGTGGATTGTTGTGGTTTTTCATGGGTTTTGATAGTTGTTTGCAATGATTCTATGTGAAGGACTCGGGGGTATGATTTAGCGGTGGGTGTATAACTTTGACTCTACATTAGATAAACAAAAAGGATTTGATCATAATTTATCTTGTTAAAGTTATGGGAGCATAACTTTAACTTTCATTTAGCCAAAAAGAAGAAAAAAAAAAGTTAAAGTCATTATTATAACACTTGTTCTCGAAGAAAAAGTTGTTAACATATGTATTTTCTAGCTATGCAACTTGTCAACCAACGCTTGAGTATTTTATCTCATTAATGAATGTGTTCATATCCCTCCAAAACTTAATCCGATTTTCAAAATTAGTACACACTTTAAATAACAACAATACAAAAATCTCAACAAATTTTTTATTTGTCTCCAAAACTTAATCCGATTTTCAAAATTAGTACACAGTTTAAAATAACAACAATACAAAAATCTCAACAAGTTTTTAATTTTTTAATATATTACCTATAACTACAAAAAGCAACTTGGGTCATACCCTTTCACTTAAAAGTCATGTCGGTTAAAATACTATAAAGGAAAACAATTCATGACATCGTCGTTGTTTATAGCGCCTCTTTGACAACCAATATCATTTTTTCCCTTATTTCCCTCTAAACAGTTATGTTTATTTGGTGATGAACATAAGAAATAAATTATATGATTACTAACATGTAGAATTGTAGATCTAAACCGAATTTCATGTTGCATCTCCAGTATGTGTTAAAAATCTAAACCGAAAACGGTGCCCAGTTTCTTTTGTATAATTTTTTTTTCATACTGGTGAATGGAATCACTTTGTGCCAATCTCCTGATATATATAAATACAAACATATATATAAGTTGGAGTTTAGATTTCGATTGAAGCCAGAAAAGTAATTGTTAATTACATATATTCGATGATCATGTAGTGGGAAAGTTTGTTTTTGCATAATATGTTATCATCTCCAAACTAAGCGGCCTATTTGGAATGCGAGATGTCGATCTTCGGTGATTCCTTAACACTGTGTTCCAGAGTCTCACTTAACTAGAGAAGAGAAAGGAATTAGAAAGAAAGAGGATGGTAATGATGTTCCAGAGTTTTTTATATGGGGAGAAAGGGGAAGAAGAGAAGAGAATGAGGAGGTTTTTTATTTCTTATATGTTTCATTCCAAATCGGAATGATTCTCAGAGAACAGAAGAGAAAAACATCACGTTCATAATTCTCTTCCAATTTTACCCTCGTAAGAAATATGGCGGGTATATCTCCCACGTCCCGCCAAATCATCAACCCACCTTCCATCATCTATCCCTCAATTGCAAAATTGTTCGATCATCGTTTCCGTAACCTGCTCTCCTCTGCAATCAGCAGTTCATCTTCCAGGTAACATCATGTTCCTAAATTAGCTCATGTATTCATGTTCGTTTGATTGTTAATTTGAGCTTATTAACAGTTTGGATTACGATATTTAGGGTTTAATTTTGGTTTAGTTATTGATTTAGTAGAACTACGGTTTAGTGATGAAAAACTGTGATAGAGATCTGAGTTAGTGTGTATAAATTTAGGGCTTCTGGTGTGTTAACAATAGAAACAATATTCTTAATTTCTTAAAGTTAAAAGACGAAATGTGAAATTTGGTCATATTATCAAATCTAATTTACTCAAAATATTACAAGAATAAAAACTAACCAATAGTTCACAGGTACCTGATGTATCATGGTTCTGGTTATAAATTACATAGCTACAAGCTAGGTTCATAGTCAAAATTATGAGTCTAAGTAAGTCAAATAAAGAGGACAAACATGAAGATTGAAGACTTAGCTATTTCATATAACTTGATGATGTGATGTTGATATGGTTTATATATATGATATACATTTTATGATTGATGTTGTTATACTGGGTAATGATTAATGTTAATCTATAGGTTTATTTAGGTCAAATATTGTTATAATTCATGTGTAGGGTATTTGATTGGAGGTATTTTGATATTCTGTTGTACAACTTTTCATTCTGGATGAATATGAGTTGCTTAGCATGTTAGGTATTCGGATAGGACTGTAAGTTTAAACAGCTTTGTCACTGGTTCGTGATCAAAATTAGTCTATAAGTTTATTGTAACTGATGTTATGTCTAAATTCATTAGTGTTTTTTAAACCTTAAAGGCCACGAAAGGAAAAAAAAAAGAATGAAAATGGCGAAAGTAAAATCCACATGGACACGAAAATAAAGAGTATTTGAAGAGAAAAAAACACTGGTTTAATGGTTTAGTTATTTTGTACAATATTTTATAATTTTAGAACAAAAATACTTGTGTTGACTTATAATCTTGGTTTTCTTTGAGGGTACCGAAAAAGAAAATTTATAGAAGAAATCTGACTTCTAGACTTTAGTTTGGACTTGATTGTGTGCATTAGTTTAGTTTCAAGTCATTATTAGAGATTAAAAGTAAATGAAGAGTTGAGATGTGTTTTATGTTGTATTTTTTGGTGTTCTCTACTGAACCATTCTTTAGAATGATATGTCCCCCCACACATATATACTTGCTTTCACCATCATAATAGATAACTCACATACTAGCAAACATGGTGTGATTGGTAGTTTTGGTAAAAAGTTACAACTGTTTCAACTTTCAAACCTATCTTTTAGTATAATGCAACTTGGTCATATTCTTTTCTATTTCTTTTTATGCCAAAACGTGTCTAATTGTCCTCATTGCCACCATCTCTTTTTATGCGAGTTGTGATGCCTACGTGACACACTCAACTCTCGCCTCAGATATGTATACTGGATGCTCTAAACACCCCTTGTAAATAGTTTTTGCTCTCACCACCCCCAGGAAATCGGTCATATTCATAACTCTAATAGACACAAGCATTAATTAAAAAACATGCCAGTGCATCCTACAATAATTTTATAGAACAAGAACCTAAAGTTTTAACTATCAACTTTCTAATCTAATAACAATTTTCAACAACAAGTAAGTTTACAATGGATAATCAGATACGCGAGGCAGCTGAACTTGTGCGAGCTAGACAATTGCAAGCAGCTAACCTGATTTGCTTTCTGATGGCTTTCGTTGCACTACGTAGATTGTCAACCAGAAGTCGTGCTAATTTACCTACTAATGATTGATGTGTGCTAAACAAACTATAAAATATAAACTAAATTAGACTCTCTAAACTAGACACGAAAAGCTTTAAATTTATAACTAAGACTCTCTAAACCTAAACCACACAACCGGCAAGTGTACCGATCAATGTAGTATAACCTAGCAAGTCCGAGTATCGAACCCAAAGACTCTATGTATTACGTAAACTAGACTCTAATAGACACTGACTGACGCGACTAAAACTTGTTTGATTGTTTTGGGGGGGTTACTGAAAATCTAGGAAATCTATATTAACTAAATTAATTAACTAGACTTAGACTAAGACACGAACGAAAACTGAGGTTTGTATTCAGATGAGATTAAGGACTACCTAGACTCGAATCCAGTTTGAATGGGAATGGACTTCTAATGGTATTATTGTTGTATGGAGCCGGGATCGTAATATACTAAACCTCAAGGTATTTCAATGCTAAGACTTCCCGACCCTTCTCAGGAAGAAACCTAGGAAACCCTACAAGGCTGTTATGATTACCGACTGTTAGACTTCCTCTCAGTCCTCTAACGATTCTAAAAGTGCCCTAATATGACTATCTACCTCTCAGCGCGATAATCTAAGGCAATTCTAGGTTCTAACTTGGTTTACTAGACACAAATGCAATTAGGGAAATAAGATTGACTTCTCTCAAAACCTATCTTAGATATATATTGCACCGCGACCTAATAACTAACTCGAGCCTCTCAGCGACAAGTTAAGCAGAACACTTGATTTTATTAAACTACCGAATGTTACTTCTAAGGTTACTTACATGATTTTCACCCTAAAGAATCAAAGGTTTATTATGTGATATAGACACTCACCAAAACCTAAAACCCTAGCCTGATTCTATTCCGTGATAAAGACCGTCACCAAGATTCAAGCGAAGCAATAAACAGTAGTAAAACAATCGTCAAGCATGCATATACACCAAATAAGAAATCCTAAAACACTTTACTTTCAGAAATCAATCCATACACAAACAATAAAAACCATTAAAAATCCAAACTTTAATCAAACATTCATCTCGTCTAGGTAGTTATAAAAGTTTAGCCAATCATCTCAATAAACGAAAACAACGCAAAGATATCTAACAAAGAATTCATTGTAACAAGTTTCAAGAAAGAAAATCGACAAAACAAGGGATTAGAAAACCCGATGGATCCTTCGATTCTTCGTCTCTGACTTGTACCGATGATTCCGATGCTTCGAGATCTCCGATTGCTCCAAAAAGTGCTCCAAAGTCGCCTCTCAATCTCCTAATTTCGTAACTCCCCTTTAGATTAGATTTCTTGGCTTTTTATACCAAACCCTAGCTGCCAATCAATCAGACGTAACTTCCCTACCAGTCGCGTAGCGCGACTGGTCTCACCTTCACTCTCGCGCTACGCGAGTGAGTCCGAATGCGGCAATTTCATGTTCAAGTCTGGCGTAGCGCGACTGATATGACTTTCACCCTAGCGCTACGCGAGTGAGCTTTTTTTCACAGAATGTTTCCTCTGAAAATCAGCTTCAGCTCCCAAAATCTCTAAAATAATTCTAACACTTGTTCAATTGATTCCAAGACTTGACGTTCAACACTTTTGTCTCGATTTTGCTCCATTTTCAGCATTTCTGTATATCAAGACCTGGAAAACGCAATATAGATCAATAGCACGCAATTCTAAACTAAAATTAAACTATAAATAACGATAAAATATACAAACTATACATGATATAAGTATGTATTTTGCAATACATCAAACATCCCCACACTTACACTTTTTTCGTCCCCGAAAAAGAATTATGCAACGGAATCAGAGACAAATCATCACTTGGATTAAAAACTATTTATATCTTATTAAAACCAAGACTTGCGTTAGCTGCGATTGCAAATATACTGATCCTCTTAAACCCGAATCTAATCCTAAGCCCTTATCATGTGAATTTAATTTAGGTGCGGTCAATCCACCTAGGGTCTCACACTAGAATCTACGGTCCATCTACTCCCACCTCAAGCTTATAGGACTAAAAGAACGATCACTGGATCAATTCCTAACCGTTTTATATCAAAACCAAGAGAGTAAACAATCAACTTTTTTTTTCTTTTTTTCTTTCTTTGTTTTTTTTTTGCTTTTTCTCTTTTTTTTTTCAATCATTCGTGAGACTAGACGATGCTTTCCCTAACCCAGCGGTATTCCGACTGTAGAGTCGCTATCCCCAATCACAGATTACATAGGTTTCGGTACTTTTATTCGGCAAATCGATTTCACACATCCCAGAGGCAAACCGGCTGTAGAGTCACTATCCCCAACTCGGAATACGTAGGCCTGTGTTACTTTCATTTAGTTTCTAGCTCACTTTTATTCTATATTTTTTTTTCTCATGATCACAAACTCTAACAGTTTTAACTTATAACGGTGCCCCTTATACTATTATTGGCAGTTTTGATTTCCCATATTTCCCAGGCGAAAACCCACTAGCAGACCGACAATTTAAGGTATATTAGATCAAAGGGACATAAAACCAAACCCGGGCCTATCCACATATCCCTAACTAGACGCAAGCTCGATTTATTATATTCTCATATTATTATTATTCAAACCAAGCAACAAATCACCTTTTCTATCATTTTCCGTTTAATTGCAAACTTCTTTTTATATTCGAAAGACATTTTCTATTTTTTCAATTTTTTTCAATTTTTTCAATTTTTTAATTTTTTTTTTCAACTTTTTATGACTCAAATATTTACAAGTATCCCATCCCCACACTTAGAGATTGCATTGTCCCTAATGCAAGAACGAAAATACGACTCAACAACTACCTACGAAAAGAAACTGCGAACGAAAATAAATAAAATATACAACAACAAAAAAAAAAGAAACGACTTAGCTGGTTAGGACAAAAGTCAGTGCCAGCCGTACGAATCTTGGATCCCCCGAACGATCGTATAGCATTCCATTCGCGATCGTTGCCTAGTCTGCTTGGGATTATCAAAATGGCAAGCTCAGAATCACCCGAATGGCAATTGGGTACGGGTGGTACACTCCAAACCTGCACAATCAAAATAAAACAAAACCCAACGCACGCAGTACCGACTCTAAAAACGACTCAAAACTACTAATTTAGACTCATGGTACAAAATAAAAGACTCAAAAATACAAAACTCTACAAATTGGTAATACCTCTCACATAATTACGGAGGATCATGGAAGCGCAGCTCACCCTCCAACATCGCTCTCACTTTACGGGCTGTAACACTATCCTTCCTAACACTACCCGAATCACTCCCAACTTTTTCATATTCTCTCAACTCATCATCTGGTGGTTTGAATCTAAAAGTATCATCTCTATACTTATCCCAACACTGAGCCTTGCTCAATGTCTCAAACCTAGACTCTAAACTTACCACCCTCTCTTCTAATTCTACCAACTTCCTATCCGGAAGATCCCCACACTTGAATCCTGTCACCTTTTCTAAACTCGCATCCCTCACATCTTTCTCTTCATTCTCACACTCTCCCACTACCGAGATTTCTTCCACTTTACCACTCGAACCTCTCGAATTCACGACGTTAAACACTACCGCTTCCTCGCCCGCTCTAAGTGTGATAGTGCCTAAAGAGACATCTATTAAAGCTTTAGCGGTGTTTAAAAATGGGCGACCTAAAATTAGCGGTATGTTTTCATCGGCTTCCATGTCTAGAATAACGAAATCGGCCGGAAACACAAACTTATCTACCTTCACAAGCAAATTCTCAACTATTCCCCTCGGGTACTTAACAGACCGATCGGCTAAAGATAACGTCATCCGAGTAGGTGAAAGCTCGCCTAAGTCTAGCTTCTCATAAAGTGAAAAGGGCATCAAATTAATGCTAGCACCTAGGTCGGCTAAGGCTCTAGTGTTTGTGTTACTACCGAATAGACAAGGAATAGTAAACACACCCGGATCGGTAAGCTTTTCGGGAAGCTTATTTGAGACAATGGCCGAACACCCTCCATGCAACGGAACATTCGACAACTCTCCTAACTTCTCCTTATTCCTAAGAAGGTCCTTCAAAAATTTTGCATACTTAGGCATGGACTGGAGTGCCTCTATAAACGGAAGATTAATCTTCAATTGCTTGAAGATATCTAAGAATTGCCCGTATTCCTTTGAATATTTTTTATTCTTAAGACGTGAAGGAAACGGAGCATACGCATGGTTTACATAAGGTGAAGGCCTAACAACTACGGGCTCTTTCTCAACTTGAGACTCACCTGGCTGTGCGGTACTTGCTGGGCCTAGCCTCTTTTGCACTTTGCCAGGAGCCTCCATCTCTATCACCTCATCTATAATATCACCATCCTCATCAACCTCTCTCTCCTCTACAACTCTCGGGTCTCCTACGGTCTTACCACTACGAGTAGTAATAGCATTTACTTGGGCATTAGGGTTTTGTTGGGTGTTACCCGCAAATTTACCGGGTAATCTCTCCTCTAACTTCTTAGCAATATCACCTATAACCCTAGAAAGGTCCTGGACCGCAGCTTGTTGATTCCTAAGCATGAGATCATGTTCACTAAGTTTCTTTTGGGTGCTTTGATCCCTAGCAACTAGCTGGCTCATCATAGCCTCCATTCTTTCCATGCTACCCCCTACATCGAAACTTGAACTTTGACCTATTTGACCTTGACTACTCGACCCTCCATTCTGAACCTGCCCATTCGAACTTCCATTAAAAAGTGAACCTAGACCCCTATTTGGATTTTGAGCTATTTGCAAACTAGGAGGTCCACTTGAGCGAAAATTGCTATTATTATTAGAGTTATTATTATTATTAGAACGCCAACCCGAACCAAAGTTATTATTATTACCTCTGAAACTGCTGGGTTGACCTCTACCGAACCCTCCTCCTAAGTAATCACACTTCTCCTCACCAACTAGTAAAGGGCACGCACTCGTGTCATGACCACCTCGACACAACTCACACTTATCAATCTTAGCTCTAATCTCCTTAAGTTGCCTATCCATATTTTCCAAAACAGAGGCCAAACTAGGGTCCATAGTGACATGGTTCACCCCATGGGCGGGTGCACTAGTAGTGGTACTAGAATTACCACTTTGATACCTCTGATCGGATCGTGATTGGGATTGAGACTGTGCAAACGCCTCAAAACGCTCTAGACACTCAGGAACTGTAAGAATACCCATCATATGCCCCCCTGCATTTGTATCAAACCTATCTCTAGTCTCATGGGTAAGACCATTATAAAATTTCTCACATAAAGCCCAATCAGAAAGACCATGCTGGGAGCAACGAGCACAAAGGGTTTGGAAACGCTCCCAAGCAAGGTAGTAGGGCTCGTCGGGCCCCATGCGGAAGGAATGGATCTCGTCTCTAAGTCGTGAGGCTTTAGCGGGCGGGAAATACTTATTCAAAAAGGCTTGACGAAGCCCCGCCCAAGAGGTAAAAGTACCGGTTGGTTGAGAGTCCAACCAAGTAGCCGCACGGCCCGCTAAGGAGAATGGGAAAAGTTGGAGGTATGTAGCATCGTTGGGTGCACCGCTAAGGCTAAAGGTAGCTAACATCCTAGAGAAACGGTTAATGTGGGCCGGGGCGTCCTCATCGTCTCGGCCATGGAATTGGATACTATTTGTGATGGCCTGCATGGCATACGATGGGATTTGCCATGAATTTTCGTTAACTATGGGTGGAACAGTGATGGGTGAGGCAAGGCCGGTGAAATTCTGAGTGGCCTGCTGATGAACGGTTTGCCTAGGGTTTGCCATTTGATCTAAAGTTTCTAGATTACTAGAGGTACTAGAAGTAGGGCTATTGGGTGGAGAAACCTTAGGTGTGTGGTTTGGTGAAGGTGGTGGTGTAGGAGGTGGGGTGGGTAGTGGGGTGGAATCGAAATGTGGGAAACGAAAAGAGGATGTAGAAGTAACCTGTGGGCCTTCGCCCAATTGGGATGATGATTGCTTGACTGGTGGTGGCGGTCCGTGCGATCGCAGATGTGGCATCCACTGCTAGCAAAAACCTGAACACAAGACAAGCAAACACTAGTTACCGATACACAAGAAAAGACAAAGACTCAACAAAACAAAGAAAACACGTAGCACGTATTTGTCAATTAGATCTATCAAAGCTAATAAACGCAATTGCCAAGAGTCCCCGGCAGCGGCGCCAAAAACTTGATGTGTGCTAAACAAACTATAAAATATAAACTAAATTAGACTCTCTAAACTAGACACGAAAAGCTTTAAATTTATAACTAAGACTCTCTAAACCTAAACCACACAACCGGCAAGTGTACCGATCAATGTAGTATAACCTAGCAAGTCCGAGTATCGAACCCAAAGACTCTATGTATTACGTAAACTAGACTCTAATAGACACTGACTGACGCGACTAAAACTTGTTTGATTGTTTTGGGGGGGTTACTGAAAATCTAGGAAATCTATATTAACTAAATTAATTAACTAGACTTAGACTAAGACACGAACGAAAACTGAGGTTTGTATTCAGATGAGATTAAGGACTACCTAGACTCGAATCCAGTTTGAATGGGAATGGACTTCTAATGGTATTATTGTTGTATGGAGCCGGGATCGTAATATACTAAACCTCAAGGTATTTCAATGCTAAGACTTCCCTACCCTTCTCAGGAAGAAACCTAGGAAACCCTACAAGGCTGTTATGATTACCGACTGTTAGACTTCCTCTCAGTCCTCTAACGATTCTAAAAGTGCCCTAATATGACTATCTACCTCTCAGCGCGATAATCTAAGGCAATTCTAGGTTCTAACTTGGTTTACTAGACACAAATGCAATTAGGGAAATAAGATTGACTTCTCTCAAAACCTATCTTAGATATATATTGCACCGCGACCTAATAACTAACTCGAGCCTCTCAGCGACAAGTTAAGCAGAACACTTGATTTTATTAAACTACCGAATGTTACTTCTAAGGTTACTTACATGATTTTCACCCTAAAGAATCAAAGGTTTATTATGTGATATAGACACTCACCAAAACCTAAAACCCTAGCCTGATTCTATTCCGTGATAAAGACCGTCACCAAGATTCAAGCGAAGCAATAAACAGTAGTAAAACAATCGTCAAGCATGCATATACACCAAATAAGAAATCCTAAAACACTTTACTTTCAGAAATCAATCCATACACAAACAATAAAAACCATTAAAAATCCAAACTTTAATCAAACATTCATCTCGTCTAGGTAGTTATAAAAGTTTAGCCAATCATCTCAATAAACGAAAACAACGCAAAGATATCTAACAAAGAATTCATTGTAACAAGTTTCAAGAAAGAAAATCGACAAAACAAGGGATTAGAAAACCCGATGGATCCTTCGATTCTTCGTCTCTGACTTGTACCGATGATTCCGATGCTTCGAGATCTCCGATTGCTCCAAAAAGTGCTCCAAAGTCGCCTCTCAATCTCCTAATTTCGTAACTCCCCTTTAGATTAGATTTCTTGGCTTTTTATACCAAACCCTAGCTACCAATCAATCAGACGTAACTTCCCTACCAGTCGCGTAGCGCGACTGGTCTCACCTTCACTCTCGCGCTACGCGAGTGAGTCCGAATGCGGCAATTTCATGTTCAAGTCTGGCGTAGCGCGACTGATATGACTTTCACCCTAGCGCTACGCGAGTGAGCTTTTTTTCACAGAATGTTTCCTCTGAAAATCAGCTTCAGCTCCCAAAATCTCTAAAATAATTCTAACACTTGTTCAATTGATTCCAAGACTTGACGTTCAACACTTTTGTCTCGATTTTGCTCCATTTTCAGCATTTCTGTATATCAAGACCTGGAAAACGCAATATAGATCAATAGCACGCAATTCTAAACTAAAATTAAACTATAAATAACGATAAAATATACAAACTATACATGATATAAGTATGTATTTTGCAATACATCAATGATGAAATTTTACAACGACGATATGTGCGAGAAGAGATGTTACATGACCTTTCAAACGGCGGTAAATGTCTGTTGAAGAGCATGTTGCAACATTTTTGCATATTGTAGGCAATGATCTGAGAAATAGGTTTACCTCATGGCTATATCGTCGTTCTGGGTCAACAACTAGTCGGTGCTTCCATAGAGTTTTGCGAGCGATTATATCATTAGAAGGTCGTTATATACAACAACCTAAAGGTGATATTGTCCCAAAAGAAATTCAGGAAAAAAAAAGATTTTATCCTTTTTTTAAGGATTGTATCGGTGCAATTGATGGAACACATGTTCGCGTCAAAGTACCTAATAAGGATGCCCCTAGATATCGTGGTCGTAAGGGATACCCGACAACAAATGTATTGGCTGCTTGTACATTTGATTTAAAGTTTACGTATGTGCTAACTGGATGGGAGGGTACAGCATCAGACTCAAGAATTATAAAGAATGCGCTTACTAGAGATGATAAACTAGTCATTCCGACTGGTAATTTCTTTTACCAAATTTACTTAAATTGTTTAATAATGTATTTTAATACTAATTACAAGTTGTTTATAGGTAGATATTGTTTAGTAGACGCGGGTTTACCTCACACGAGTACCCTAATGGCACCATATAGAGGTGTTAGGTATCATTTGAAAGAGTACTCCACGCGCGCCCCTGAGAATGCAAAGGAGTTGTTTAACCTTCGTCATGCGTCATTACGCAACGCAATTGAACGAGCATTTGGTGTCCTAAAAAAGAGGTTTCCTATTATTAGAAGTACAGCGGAACCATTTTACTCGTGTGACACACAGTCTGGCATCTTTTTAGCATGTTGTATTTTACACAACTTTTTACTAGAGGAAGATCGTGACAAAGATCTTGAAGATGAGGTTATACAAGAGGTGTTAGATGGACCACAAGAGGAAGAAAGTCAAATTACAAGAGACATACGTGAGGGTAGTACGAGATCCGAACAACTAAGGAACTCAATTGCAAATGAAATGTGGACTAACTATTTGAATTATCCAAACAACGAAATAGATATGTCAAAGTAGTTTTAGAATAGTACATTATAGTATTTCATTTCGATTTTGTATTGACTGTTATGGTTTCAATTAATTGGTGACTTTGTTCTTTTTTATTAGCGTGTGCATATACTAATTCTATTTAGCATAAGCAACAATTTACAGATGTACATTTTTGAATTTATTTATGTATTACCATGTAGAAAGTTATCATGAGCAAACTCGAAGCCACCGGAAAGAAGGAACAAATAAAGTGGACAGAAAGTATGGATAATATATTCATACAATCCATGATAGCACAACAAGATAATGGCAATAGGATTAATGGCAGTTTTACTTCACAAGCATACAACAATATGATTGAGGAGCTGAACACAAAGCTTCAAATTGAATTGACCAAAAAACATTTGAAGAATCGTTTAAAAACGTTGAAAGAGCATTTTTCCCAATGGTACGACATGTTTCGTGGAACGTCATTGAGTGGATTCTCATGGAATTCAGAAACTCAATTAATTGAAGCGGAGGATGAAGTCTGGGATAAATTAATAGATGTAAGTTTTTTTTAGGATTTACTCGAATATTTAGAATATCGTTTATAATACTAATTAGCTTAATTTTCTTTAATAGGCAAAGCCTGATGCTGCGGCATTGAAGACGAAGAAAGTCTCAAACTTCAATGAAATGCTACAACTATTTGCAAAAGATAGGGCATCCGGTGCACACGCTGAAACAGCTAAAGAAAGAAATGCCCGACTGAAAGAAAATGACAGCATTAACATAGAAACAGTTCCAGACGTTGATGACTTCTGCGCTGCCAATGATGTAGTTTTGGAGAGCCAATGCAATACTGATGATGATATTCAAGTGCTACCTCCTACGTCTTCTCGTGCAAAGAAATGTAAGAGTAGAAAAAGAAAAGTTGAACAACAAGATGAAGATTTAACCTCTATGATTATGAATGGCGTTAACAGTGTGGCTAATGCTATTTATGAAGGCAATAAAATACTTGAAAGAGCTTATCATCGCGAATACACAGGTGAAGAAATTTATAATGCACTTGAGCCATTGGGTTTGGATTCCCATGAAATACGTGGAGCTTTAAATTACTTGGCAACCAATCAAGCAAAAGCAAGGATGCTATTTAGTTGTCCTCCTCTGATACGGTTGGGTTTACTAAGAGATATGATGGGTTCCGATAACTAAGCGAGTTTAGGATGCAATTAAGTAGTTGAAGTTTTCTGTTTTTAGTAAGTTCATAAATTGTGACTTTTATTTCTTTGTTTGGATATTTTACTGTATGGTTTTGGACATTGCTTTCTCAATGACTTGGTTTCTTTATTTCCTCTTTTAATTTATTGTTTCGTGTAGTGGTTCTAGCGTTGTTTCACAATTATTGGTACTGTCGGTTTCTTGGATTGTTTATGATGCTATAATACTTATATTTCATCTGCTGTGACATAGTATTTGCTGCTCATTATTAATCAGAACAGGTGTCTGCATCCAGCCTGACGTTAGCATCTGTGAACTGATCCAGGTGTGTTTTCTTTACATTTGAATGATCCAGTTTTTATTAAGTTTTACCTTTTGATTAACTGATATAATGCTAAAGTGTGTTTATAAGGTTAAGATGTTTTGTGTTAAAAGGGTATAATAATAAAATTGTAGGTAGATATTAACTGATATAATATGATATGATGGCTGGTACCTTATAATGCTATGGCTGGTACGCCTAACCTGCATTTAATAACGCGTAACCAACAGTAGCAGTAGAAGTGCTACTGAAACAAAATCGGAGACGCCATAGGCCTCCAAATTCCTGTTTTAACTGTGTTTCTTAGATGAATTTAGGTGTGCTTGTTTAAGTTTGATTAAATTAGATTGCTTTGACTGTTTATGGCCAAAACTTTTGAAGCATAGGCCTCAATTTACCCTTTGAGAACTGAATATATGTATGAATGAGGCCTGACCCTGCACTCGATTCGTTTTTACCAGTACCTCAAATGAACAGCTAAAGAAACAATGCAGTAATAAACCAATAATAATTCCAAACAGGCATAACAATATCCCAAAATATCCCCGTTTACAAGAGGCGCACCTCATGACTGATCAAACTTTCATGTACTTGATCAGGCATTAATAGAGAAAACAAATATTAATCCAGCTGAAGTTGGAGACATTGTTGTCGGGTCAGTTTTGGGAGCAGGCTCCCAAAGAGCAAGTGAGTGTAGGATGGCTGCTTTCTATGCTGGATTTCCTGGTATGTGTTTCTCAATAGCGCATTATGTATTTACTGTTAATCATCATTCATTAAATATATAATTTACCTGTTTCTCAGAAACGGTGCCAGTTAGGACCGTCAACAGACAGTGTTCCTCAGGTCTTCAGGCAGTTTCTGATGTAGCTGCAGCTATTAAAGCTGGATTTTATGATATTGGTATGCTATTTCCCCTTTTCTTTTAGCACAACTTGAGGCGCGTCTTTTTGGTGAAAAATCAACTCGGCGCGCGCCTTATGTACATACCATAATTTTGTGCAGCAGATTGTGGTACATCATGCTTGTATGTCGGAGCCAAAGGCGCAGGCGTTAGCGCAGTCGCAATACGTTTAAGCGCAGGTTCAAGCGCATGCTAGAGCGGCTCACGCACGGTTTCAAGCACAATTGGCTCAGTCCCAGAAGCAGAGTTTGATGGGAGGGGGTAGTGGGAATGTTAACACGGGTGTTTCGTCGCCGTCGGTTGTGGCGCTTGCGAATGCGAAGAGATCGGGGCAGAAGCCGTCTTCTAGACCACCTAGTTCGGCTGGTGGTGCGGCTGGCTCGCCTTTGAAGACTATGGAGCTTGCACCTGTGGCGCGTAGACGAAAACGGGCCCTACCCGATAAGCAAATTCCGGAAGAAGTACCTGCGTTTTTGCCCGAATCGGCTCTTTATACGCAGTTGGATTTCGAGGGACGTATAGACGCTGCGCTAGCGAGAAAAAAGGTTGACATTCAAGAATCTGTTAAGAACCCGACCCGTGTGCAGAGAACACTCAGGATTTACGTTTACAACACGTTAACAAACCAAACGCAGACAGGAGATCGTAATTAAACGGTTTGAGTCGAAACGGCACGGGTCGAACCGGTTCGATTTGAAATGGTATGGGTCGAAACGGTTCGTGTCGAAACGGTATGCGTCGAAACGGGTCGCGTCATAAGAGCCTGATTCAGTAATTATCAACATGATAATATTTAGCTGCTAGTTATACTCATGCATATATTTTAACTAGTTATACTTGACTCATGTAGTACCTTATTGTAGACCATTTCTATAAGTTTGTCGTAACTTCCATGCTCATATGGAACAAACTCATAAGGCACTTCATATGGTAACGACCAGTATGTGGATGGCATATCATGGGTCTTGTTTTGAAATTACTAGCAGTGGTTGTTTCTTGCAGGATATTAGTTAAAAGTTAGTATCCTTAAAAGGGTATGCATATTCATGGTTATTTTTATTTTAATTTTACTTAAAAGGGTATAATAGTAAAATTCTTACTTTCTTTTCTTTTTCTCTGCACTCGGGAACACACAAAATGTTTATTTCCTTTTCCCTTCTTTTCATTTCCTTCAAACTCTGGAACGTAAAATAAATTTCTATATTTTTCTTTCTCTCATTTTCTTTTCTCTCTTAAACTTTCTTTCTTTTCTTTTCTTTCTTTTAGTAAACTCGGGAACACAGCTAATGGTTTTTTGTCTTATAAATGATTTGTAACGGTATACTCTTTGATTATTATTTCATCTTTTACCTTTTGATTGTGTGGTGTGGTGTGAAACTTTATAACATTCTTTTACGTTAGGATCAATTGGTTTTCCTTTTACGATTTGTTCATTATTATTGTTGTCTTTGAAATGATAAAACAAGGATTCAGAGAATCCATTAAATCATGGTATCTTCGTTCAAGAATCTTGATGATTTGTGAATCTTTCAAATTGAGTATTTTGATTAAGAGATTTTGATTGATTTGTTTCAGTAAACTGAGAAATTCGTTTTCTGTGTTTTCTAAGGGTGCGTTTGGTTTGCAGGAATTCAATGGAATTTAAGGGAATTGAAATCTAAATTCCATCTCTTAAGATGTTTGGTTCACAGAATTTAATGGAATTGGAATCTCAATTCCAATCTTTACGTGTTTGGTTGACAATAGAATTGGAATTTGGCATGAATTCCTTCAAATTCTTTTAACTAAAGGAATTCAAAATCCTTCCTATATGTGAAGGAATTAAAGTAAATTCATTGGAATCTTTGACCATTTCGACCTGCATCGTTTTGACCCGTACCGTTTCGAACCGAACCGTTTCGACCCGTACCGTTTCGAACCGAACCGTTCGACCCGTACTGTTTCGATCCGAACCGTTTCGACATGTACCGTTTTTACCTGAACCGTTTAGACGCGAACCATTTCGACCGATACCATTTCGACTCGAACCATTATGACGCGAACCGCTACAAACTCGTACCGTTTCTACATGAACCGTTTCAACGCGTACCGTTTCTACCCGAACTGTTTAGACGCGAACCGTTTTGACCCGTACCGTTTCGACTCGAACCGTTACGACCCGTACCGTTTTTACCCGAACCGTTGCGACGCAACTCCTTTCGACCCGTACCGTTTCGACTCGTACCGTTTCGACCCGAACCGGGGGTTTTGGGTGCCGGGATGATGGATTCCAATTCATTTGACAACCAAACACAACAAAAATGGAATTGAGATTCCAATTCCAACAATTTCTAATTCCAATTGGAATGTTTAAATTCCAAATCCAATTCCTTCAAATTCTAATTCCTAAACAAATTTCAATTCCAATTCCAAAACATTCCGTGAACCAAACGCCCGTTGCGGTTGCAAACGATGATGTGACGGTTTCATCAGATGATAAGGGTGAAGGGAGTGGTTAGACACTTAAAATAGGTAAACTCCAAAATCACCCGATCAAACAGTGCCATGTCATTTTACCTATTTTGTTTACCTATTGCTGAAAAACGTTGGCGCTGGTTTTACCTATGTTGGATTAGGAAAACTATTATTTAAAAAAAAAACATAACAAAATAAACCATCCAATCATCGCTCCCCAACAGTCAACTCATCATCTTCATCAATCGGTATAGCTTCACCGATGATCAAACCAAACCGAGCGGTAAAGGGGGTTGGCGGCGGTGTTACCGCTCGGTAAAGGAGTTTACCGCCCCCCTTTACCGCCCACTCCGTATACCCTTAATATTTCTTTGGGCTCTTCTTGATTCGTGTCAGAATACATCAAATAATTCTTTGGTTTAGTACGATTCTGATCGGCATAGATTATTTGAAATATGTGCAGAATAATGAACAATAGGTGTTTGAATTAGCATGATTAACAAACGGGAATCGAAGCGTGCATCATCACCTACATAAGACAACCGCTAGGCGGTTTTTTTATTGAAGTTTTCGAAGTGGCAGTCATATGAGTCTTGGGTCAGTTGCATTCTGTACTTAGTGAGCAATTCATTTTTCTCACTTTCGTATGGTAACTAAAGTGCTTTTATTGACCCTTTAATTTCATCCTCAAATGCATTGTGCTCTACTGATGCCTAGAATCGAAATTAGTGTTCTAGAATTTCGCATCAATGTTGTACGATATTAGTGTTCTAAAATAAATGCCTTGAATTTTGTTTCAGAAATGACGGATATAGAATAGAGACCAAAGAAAACACAGATGCCAAAATTCGAGGGCGTGGTGACACATAAGGAAACACGGTCGCCAAAATTCGTGAAATTTAAACAATGGAGGAGGATTTGAAGTTTGATTTGTTTGATGATGAGATTGTCGTTGGCGAAAATGGTAGGGGTGAATTAATAAATGAATGCAAGTTAGAGATGGTGTTGCTTATAATTTATTCAATCATAGCAATGGTCTAATTTTATTTCTTCATGCTGCGTGAATAGTTTGATTTGAGGTATTAATGAATAATTCAAGTGTAATGATGGAAATATCATTATTCATTAAAGTGCAACCATTAGACTGAACGTAGTGGGGCGTTTTTTGCCCGGAATCTCGCCCGAAAACGCCCCGGTGCCGCCCCCTATGCGTTTTCCGGCGTTATTTGCGAAAAAATGGAAGTTGGCGTGATTTGAAAAACGCCGGAACATGATTTCTTTGCCCAATTGAACCTTGCCATGTGTGTATACTTAGTTTTAATTAAAAAAAACAAAAGAAATTAGTTTTAATTAGTTTTAGTTAGAAGGTGATTTAAAAAACAAAAGTTGCAGGTGGTTGTTTAAGTGAAAGGAAGAAGATGATGATTTTTCAATTCAGCCCCTTCATTTTGATTATATTTAAAAAAAAGGATTTAAACTTCCAAAGTACTTAAAAAAAGATTTATTTTCATTTCAGCCCCTTCATTTTGATTATATTTATGATGATTTTCTAGTATTGTATTTTTTTTTAATTTAATAAAGTATTTTAAGTTTTAAATTAAAAAATAATAATTGTGTAATGATTGGAATGGGCGTTATTGGGCATTATTCCCACTACGGCACTTTTGCAATAACGCCCAATAATGCACCCATGCTGACTGGACTGCCACATGGCAGAAAACGCCCCATGGTGGGGGCATTATTGAGCTAACCACTACGCATGGTCTTATAAAGTTCACACTGTTTTTATGTGGCAAAATATATAGCGTACTATATTCACGTTACAAGAAAAGAATGTTTTAAAGAAAAGCAATTTTGTGTGGTGTTATAGATCAGTGATTGGACAAAATGAAAAAAATGCTTTGCATTTTCATACCTCATAATGATATACTAAAAACATTCATAACCGACATCCCGCCGCAACACACGGGTTGCCGTCAACTCGTTTTATATAATAACCAAAATATTTTATGATTTAATTGCTATATATTTATAATACCCAATGGTTCAATGTCATGATTATATAAAAATAAGGAAGAAATAATTTTTTGTTGCATGTTGGTAAGTTTGTATTTCTTCTCTTTCGATCGTATGTAATTTTTCATAACCGAATCTAGGTTAGGGGGACGTTAAGATTTCCAAGAAGATGAAAAGTTTAGTTTGGATGGTGTGATGAAAGAACGTCTTGATAATAAAAGTATATGTATCTATATCTATATCTATATCTATATCTATATCTATACTACTATATAATACATATTAGATGGGCAACAAGGTAATTTAACTTCATTTGAGGAGGGCATCATTGTAATTTACCCCAAAACTTAAGACACATTAATACATTATTTAATAAACTTCTAATTAAATACACTAAATGCATTTTTCCAACAATACGGTGAAATACATATATAATTAGTACAAAACAAAATAAAAGAAATAATTGATATAATTGTTCCCAAGTTTAAAAGATTAACTGTTGTCATTTACTTATTTATTAAATGAATCTACATCATTCTTAAAGAAACAAAGTTCCTTATTGTTTTGAACCTAACTTATTGTCCAGGGTCCTAATTGTAAATAAATAAAACCAACCTAAATAGCAGAGCCTCTTTCTTTTCCCTGTGTTTTGTTACTATTGACCTATGGAGGCAACGAAGGATCAGCACCAAGTCTTTCCACTTTCTGCAATTAAATGTGATTTTACACATTCTGGATCATAACCGAACAGTTAATACACTATTAATCGTTAGAGCCCTTTCGATTTAACTATCACACTCAATTCCTTGTTTGAAATATATGTGATCGATCCGAGCGGCACCGGTGAACCAAGAAACTCCGGCCACTCTCCTTGAAATATCACACTCAATTCCTTGTTTGAAATATATGTGATCGATCCGAGCGGCACCGACGAACCAAGAAACTCCGGCCACTTTCCTTGAACTTCATCCCTTAGCCATCGGTAATGTGTTTTTTTTCTACGTCTTTATTCGTTATTTTGATCTAATCAAAAGCCCCACATGAAGTACTTGTTGAACAATCTGTTGCATGACTAACTTGACATTATTCTTGTTTATGGCAGAGAAGAATACTCTATGGGAGCGTTATAAGATTGATACTGATGGCCGGTATGGTAAAACGTATGTTTCTTTTCACCTTTTGACTTTTGAGGTCAAACAACGCATGACTTTCTATCTGTAGTACCAATCTGTTATATAAATTGATACTATTTTTAACTATTTCTAAACTTTTAAAGAACCTCAAAAAATTGTGTTTCTTGATGCACAGATTTGTCCACAAGCTTGCTGTCCAGTTGTTCAATGGAGATGATCATCAAGCAGCCTTTCGGGTCTTAGCAGACTTTAGAAAAGGGAGATTAGGTATGATTGCACTCGAGAGACCACCCGTTCACTCTCGTGCTACATAATCATGTAAAAAATAATATTAGGATATAGATGTTTATAGATATATAAAAGGAAATTGTAGGAAACTATGAGGCTGGCATCTTTCTTGAATCATAGCTTTATTGCTAATTACCGATTTGTTTATTACTTGTATTGATTTGTAGCTTTCTTGAATCATAGCTTTATTGCTAATTACCGATTTGTTTATTACTTGTATTGATTTGTAGCTAATAATATGTAGATTGGTTATCATGGTTATACAGATAGCTTGATTTAAACGTGGTACGTGCGTTAATCCTGTTCGAATTCAGCTTCCGTCTTTTTTTAAATCTTTTTAAAGGTCACCCGTCCAACGTAATCCAGTGTTTTATCTGGTCTCATTGGTGATATTTTTCTTGACGCTCATCAACAACGTAATCCAGTGTTTTATCTGGTCTCATTGGTGATGTTATCGCCCCTTATTATCGACTCCGCCGCAACGCGCGGGTTCCCCACTAGTTTTTTATGATAAATACAGAGGTGTTAAACGGGTCGTGTTCGCGGGTTGGCAGGTTTAACCCGACCCGAACCCGAAAATTTTACACAAACCCGAATCCGACCCGAACCCGAAAATCATACCATACATATGAACTTGAACACGACCCGAAGTTTCATGGGTTGAACCGAACACGACCCATTCAACCCTAATTTTTGATTTTTTTCTGAAATTAATATATTAAAATTAAATTTTACTTAAGAAACACAAATGTATATAATAATATCATATTTAAATTATAAAATTTATATTAGTTTCTATTATTAGGGTGGAGATACAATAGGAAGTTAATTTGGCTAGGAAGGCTAGGAAGTGATCTTGACCATCTATTTAGTTAATCAAGGGCTAAGATTAAATCAGGGAAATTGAAAAGAAGAATAGAGGCGCGTGAGTTTGTTCAAGGGCATTCTAGTCAATCCAAGCCAATAGTTTCTCTCTCCTCCAATTCCCCCTCATTTTTTAAACGTTAATAACTCTTTCATACGACATTATTTTTTTATAAAAATTGCACCAAAAAAACGAGCGTTTTTTTATCTTTAAAACGAGTATACTATTGCTATATTTAAAAAAAAAAAAATTAAACCCAGTTGTGTAAAACGCAATAGAAAAACCACCAGTTACGTAAAACGCAATGAAAAAAAAAACCTAAAAAATGACATTTTTCTAAAACGCAATGCACCAAAAACACAAAGAAATGACTTATTTGTAAAATGCAATGGCCAAAAAACACAAAGAAATGTCTTATTTCTAAAACGCAATAGACTGAAAACACATAAAAAAGTGTTTTACCTAAAACGCAATGCACAAAAAACACAAAGAAATGTCTTATTTGTAAAACGCAATGGCCAGAAAACACAAAGAAATGTTTTATTTGTAAAACGCAATGGCCAGAAAACACTTAAAAATGTCTCATTTCTAAAACGCAATGACCTAAAAAAACAAAAGAAAGTGTTCTCTGTAAAACGCAATGGACTGAAAACACCTAAAAATGTGTTTTACCTAAAACGCAATGACTAAAAACACTTCAAAAATGTGTTTTACCTAAAACGCAATGACTAAAGATACTTAAAAATGTGTTTTTTCTAAAATGCAATAGCCAGAAAACACATAAAACTCTCTTATTTCTAAAACGCAATGGACACATAAAACTGTTTCTGAACTGTTTGTGAATTGTCTGTGAACTGTCTGAATTGTCTACGAATTACTGTCTTCGAAATGAGCCAATTTCTGGAAAATTAATTTTTCTGATTCGTTTTTAGTACAGCAATTTAATCGACCCCAGCCAGGGGCTCTGCCCCTTGGACCCCGCCAGGGGCTGCCGCCCCCATACCCCCGCCAAGATCGTAAAACGCAATGACTAAATAAAAACCCAGATCGTGAAAATGAAATTAAAGAATTTCTTACATGGATCGAAGCCGGTTTCTTCATCAATTGACGAAATTTGAAATGATAGAAACACTTATCAGCGATTGAATCGAACAAATCGAGTGATTATCTTCAAAATCACCGGAAAAAACGAGATTTTGTATGAAATTAAACTGGGTTTTCTTCAAAAAAACTGAAGAACACGTTGATCGGGGGTTTGAATCATTGATTGGTGATGAAAATCGCACTATAATGTAGTGATTATTGAGAAAGAAAGTGAAGAAATGGTTGAAGATGGTGGGTTTTGAAAATGATGGGTTTTGAAGTTCTTAGATCCGCCACTGACAGGAACCCTCTAAACTGACCAATCATTGGTGGCCCGCTAACTATTCAATTATCAATATAAATGGATGGTGTCAACTTTTTACATGAATTGAAAGGTTTAACATTGTCAAATTATTTGATAATTGTATTAGGTACCATTATGAGCCCAACTACACTGTAGTAGTGTTATAGGCTTAAAAATATACAATTTACTTTTCTTTAACAAAACTTCAAGATCTATTAGATAAATACATCACATACTATCCCTTACAAGATTTGAATCATACACTCGAAAAAACATACTTTACCACTACACCATATTCCTTAACAACTTCTAATTTAACACTACAACTATCAAAGCATAATTTAAAAGTAGCTCTAGAGGTGCATATATACAATTCTTATTTAATCACATCTCATACTACATCGTTATACAAATACTTACTATAACCTCGAAATCTAGTTGTATACAGAAATCACCTCTCAATGTAACGAGACTGATATCCGCTTTTATAGTTTTATAGACTCATCATAGGTCGGTCCAACCAAGCATGTGCTGAACAAGAACCTAGTTTCAATGAAATATAAATTCAAGTAAGAAAACTACCGTTTGACCCTCTTCATTTCAAGTACCACAAATGCTGTACAAAACTAGTTTCAATTGTCAAGAATGTCCCAAAAATACACGTGATTAATATATTTAAACCTATGGTCAACTATTTCAAAATAATATACAGCCGAGTAGTAGACTCGTACCGTATCTTTTCTCCTCTTTAGTATCATCATTCACACATAACCGACACTATAAAATATTATATTATAAATACCTAAAATCACAACAACTATTTTGGTCCCAGATCATCGCAAAATTTGTGGTCAACATTCAACATGTTGAGTTCGGAAGCAGGTAATCATTCTACGTAGTTTCCAAACCCTAATTTCTTCCAATTCTTAATGTATTATCAATCAACAACTTGATTTTGTTAATATGATGATATTTGATTGTTAGTTATCGAGTTTTTGGGTTGCGTGCCGTTGCTTCAGAGGCTTCCGAGCTTATCTCTCCGGAAAATCGCACAAGTTGTAACTGTTAAACATTACGGTAATATTATTAGCTGATGTTGTTATTGATTGATATTGTTTAGGTTAATTTGATGTTCTGATAAGCAGTGATTTAGTAGGAAGTGATTGATATTGTTTAGGTTAATTTGATGTTCTGGTAAGCAGTGATTTAGTAGAAAGTGATTGATATTGTTTAGGTTAATTTGATGTTCTGATAAGCATTGATTTGGTAGAAAGGGATTGATATTGTTTAGGTTAATTTGATGTTGTTGAATTTTGAGTAATATATTAATGATACCTTGACTTTTGGTTAGTGTGTGTTTTTGATGGATGGATAGAGAGACTTAACTGTGGAAATGCAGGGTTGATGGGCAACGAACGATGTCAAACTATGACATTTAGTATAAAAACATAGATTTGGAGGTTATAAGAGTTTGAATATATGGTTATAAATTCACATCCCATTCTTTATCCTTATCCATATCATCATCATCATCATACTCAGTAAATCCCACCAATAGCAAAGCTAAGGTAGGGTCTAAGGAGGGTAAGATGTAGACAACCTTACCTCTACCCCATAGGAATATGCTTCCAATGAGACCCCCGACTCGATTGTAGTTTTGTATCAAGCCTTGGACATAAGGCACATAACACCCGGCAATTAAGACAAAGGCCAATTAGTGCATGTACTCCCTTGTCTTTCGGCTATCAACGTCACCACATGATGCATGATTATATTGAATAACGGATTACAATATATAGAGAATGTAATGCAAACCCTAGATACTTTATGAGCCCGTGGGCTCATAATAATAACCCTAATATCCAATATATTGTAATCCGTTATTCAATAGATTAACCATCCCCCTCTTTTAACATTATTTTCACGAAATTAGTAAAATAACGTTAAAATTAGTGCACTTTCACTTTGGCCCCCTTGAGGGCCCACACATATATACATTGTATGTGCACACTGCAAGCGGGGCGTTTTATCCCTATCTATATAATATAACTAAAAAACATCACTATTCCAGAAATTTTTCTCTCATTTTTTAGTTAAGGATGGAATGAGTGTTAAGGAATGGGATGGGATATAAGGATACGGAATGGGGTGTGATAGGAGGATAAGGATTGGATAAGATATAAATAAGGATAAGGAGTGGATAGGATATAAGAATAAGGAATGGGATAAGATATAAGGATAAGGAATGGGATGGAGTGGTGGTTTTAGGTAGTTTTCTTAAATTTTAAGGATGGAATGAGTGTAAGGAATGGGATGTGAGGGAGCGAGCTAAATAATCTGTATTTGGGGGTTAATCGACAAAATCATTAAGAGAAGTACATGATGGGCTTACTTTATGTTTGGGTTTTGGGTTTATTTCAATAAGGGCTGAGCCCACTGCACTTAATAGGTAGGGTTTTTATTGAGTCGTAGCTTTGAACGAGTTCAGTGGTTCGTTCCTATTTTTCTGGTTTACCGTTTTTGTTTCCGTTGTAAGTTCAGGCTATATAATAGCCATTGAAGTTCATAAATAATTATCACTTTCAAATTAGAGTTCTAGATATCATCTTGTGTTCTTACAAGTGGTATCAGAGCGAACATTTAAGTTTTTGAGAGGGCAATTCGTGAGAGAAATGGCAGAAGAGACACACACTTTCCAAGCTCCCAGTGTTCCCCGTTTTGATGGTGATTATGACCATTGGAGTCTGGTCATGGAAACCCTTCTTCGATCCAAAGAGTATTGGGTTGTGATAGAGAATGGGTTTAAGGAGCCACGGGAAGGCGAACAATTGACGCCCACACAGAGAACCAATTTGGAGGTGATGCGGTTGAAGGATTTGAAGGCCAGAAATTATTTGTTCCAGTCAACTGACAAGCAAATACTCAAGACAATCACTCAGAAGGATTCGGCAAAAAGGATTTGGGATGCTATAAAGGTGAAATACCACGGCAATGCTAGGGTAAAAAAAGCCCAATTGCAGCGGCACAGACGTGAGTTTGAAACCCTAGAGATGAAGGATGGTGAAGGCGTGGCAGAGTATCTCAGTCGAGTGATGGTTGTGGCAAATGACATGCGCAACTGTGGAGAAAATATGCCGGATGTGAAAATAGTGGAAAAGGTTCTTCGATCACTAACAGTGAGTTTCAATTTTGTTGTTTGCTCGATCGAAGAATCTAAAGACATCGATACTCTGTCATTCGATGAACTACAAAGCTCTCTGTTAGTTCATGAACAGAAGCTTAAATGTAAGGCTGTTGTTGAAGAGCAGGTATTGAAAGTAGAAAATGACTCGAGTGTTGGACGAGGCAGAGGTCGGGGAAGAGGTGTCTCTAACAGAGGTAGAGGACGAGGACGTGGTCGGTCTCAGTTTGATAAAGCCTTGGTGGAATGCTACAAATGTCACCAAAAGGGACACTTCCAATACGAGTGTCCTAATGGTGATCGAGCTGTGAATTATGCTGAGTATGCTGACAATGAAGAACTTCTTCTAATGGCTGCAGTGGATATTGAGAAATATGAAAAGGAAGCGCTTTTGTTGATGGCCTCGGTGGATGATGGAAAGCTTAGGAAAGAGAACATATGGTTTCTAGACTCAGCGTGCTCAAACCATATGACAGGCACAAGGGATTGGTTTATACATTTGGATGAAAGCTATAAGCACTCAGTACGACTTGGAAACGATCTCAGATTAGAAGTCAAAGGGGTGGGTGATATTCGGTTGGAGGTGGAAGGCAGAACCCAGGTCATTACTAATGTTTACTTTGTGCCTCAGTTAACTTCCAATTTGATTAGTGTTGGGCAGCTTCAAGACAAAGCTGTGACTTTTATCATTCAAGGCGGAAAATGTGAAGTGTTTCATCCCCAAAAGGGATTGATTTTCACATCCAAGATGTCAAAGAATAGGATGTTTCCTGTGATTGGTGCAAGAAGTTTACCTCAAACAGAGTGCCTACAAGTTAGTGAAGATCAGAAGTCTCTAGGAGATTTGCCCACGTGAGTCACAAAGCAATTCGAACAATGCAATACAAGAAGATGGTAAAAGACTTGCCTACAATAGTTGAAAAGTACAAGGTTTGTGAGATTTGTGCTATTGGAAAGCAACAAAGAGAAGCAATACCAAAGAAGAGTGAATGGTGAGCCAAAGAACGACTGGAACTGATTCATGCTGATCTATGTGGGCCTATTACTCCAGCTTCTCACAGTGGTAGAAGGTATGTATTAGTCTTTATCGATGACTTTACCCGAAAGACATGGGTTTATTTCCTATCTCATAAAGGAGAGACCTTTGAATTATTTAAAACTTTCAAAAGTTTAGTTGAGAATGAAACTGGGCTGAAAATCAAATGCTTAAGAAGTGATACGGGAGGGGAATTCACTTCTAGTTCGTTCAAAGCGTTTTGTGAACTTCATGGCATTAAGAGACAATTGACGGCAGCCTACACTCCACAACAAAATGGAGTGGCGGAACGCCGAAATCGTACCATAATGAACATGGTTCGGTGTCTCTTAGCTGAGAAGTCAATGCCTAAATATTTTTGGTCGGAGGCGGCACAGTGGGCTTGTCATGTGTTGAACAGATGCATAAGTAGAAGCTTGGATGATAATGTACCAGAGGAAATGTGGACGGGAATAAAGCCGAGTGTAGAGCATTTTAAGGTTTTTGGTTGTGTAGTGTATGCTCACATACCTGCACAGCTAAGAACTAAGCTTGATGCTCGAAGTCACAAGTGTGTATTTCTTGGGGTCAGTCAAGAATCGAAGGCTTATCGTCTTTATGATCCAGTGGTTAAGAAAATTGTTATTAGTCGTGATGTACTGTTTGATGAAGAAGGAAAATGGGACTGGAAAACTGAGGAAACTAAAGTTACAGAGTTAATCATTGGGGAAGAAAAGGCAAGTACATCAGCAAATGAGATACATGCTGAAGAAGTAAATTCACCTCTGATAGATCAAATGCAAAGCACTCCAAGTCAAGCAGATTCGCCTAATTCACCAGAACAAGGAGGTTGTGTTAGTGCACCCATGGCTGAACAGTCTAGTCAAGCTGAACCTTCTTCACGCATTCGAAAACCTCCGGTCTGGATGAATGATTATCAGACTGGTGAGGAACTGTTAGAGGAAGAGACGACTGAAGATGAAGCAGGTTTTGCTATGTATAGTTCTCTGGATGATCCCACAACATATGAAGAAGCATGTAAAGAAGAAAGGTGGATTAAGGCTATGGAAAATGAAATTGCAGCTATTGAACAAAACCACACCTGGGAATTAGTTAAGGCACCTGTTGGGGTAAAACCGATAGGTGTCAAATGGGTATTTAAAACAAAGCTCAATGAACAGGGGAAGGTGGACAAGTACAAGGCCAGACTCGTAGTGAAAGGCTATGCACAAAAGAGAGGCGTAGACTACAACGAAGTGTTCGCTCCGGTAGCTCGATGGGACACGATTAGATCTTTTCTTGCTATGGCTGCACAAAAGGACTGGAGCGTGTTTCAAATGGACGTTAAGAGTGCGTTCTTGCATGGCGAACTCAAAGAAATTGTCTACGTAAATCAGCCACAAGGATTTATTAAACCGGGCGAAGAAGCAAAGGTTTACAGATTAAGGAAAGCTTTGTATGGATTAAAACAAGCTCCACGAGCTTGGTTTAATCGAATCGAGAACTATTTCAAGCGGGAAGGTTTCAAGAAGAGTAGTTATGATCATACTCTGTTTATCAAAACCGTTTGGGAGAAAATAATCATTGTAAGCTTGTATGTAGATGATTTAATTTATGCTGGAAATGATATCATCATGTGTGAAAGTTTCAAACAATCGATGCAACGTGAATTCGAGATGACGGATTTGGGGCAGATGCGGTTTTTTCTTGGAGTTGAAGTGCATCAAAGTAACTTGGGAATTTCTTTGTGTCAAAGCCAATATGCAAAGGCGGTGCTGGAACGATTTACGATATGGGAGAGCAACTCAGTTAATAATCCAATTGTCACAGGAACAGTTCTAACGAAGGCTGGAGTAGGGGAGGAAGTTGACGCCACTGCATATAAAAGGTTAGTTGGCAGTCTCATGTATTTGACTGTTACCCGACCCGATATATCGTATGTGGTTGGTTTGCTTTCTCGGTTCATGGGAAATCCAAGAAAGGAACACTTGCTGATTGCAAAACGTGTTTTAAGGTACATAAAAGGTACTTTAAATTATGGGCTGCAATATGGAAAACACTCGGTGATGAAGCTTCGAGCTTACACCGATAGTGACTATGCTCGAGATACCGAAGACCGGCGATGCACCTCAGGTTATGTATGTCTATTAAGTGGAGCAGCGATCTGTTGGAGTTCAAGGAAACAAGATATTGTAACCTTATCGTCAACCGAAGCGGAGTATGTAGCAGCTACAGCTTGTGTGTGCCATTGTGTATGGTTAAAGGGACTTCTTACAGATCTGGGAATAGAGTCAAATGAGACTTTGGAGATCATATGTGATAATAGTTCCACAATCAAGCTATCAAAGAACCCGGTAATGCATAGGCGAACTAAACACATAGATGTGAGGTTCCATTATCTTAGAGATCTTGTAAATCAAGAAGTTGTGAAGCTGGAGTTTTGCAGAACTGAAGACCAGATAGCAGATATTATGACAAAGCCTCTGAAGCTTGATGCTTTCATTCATCTCAGAAAACAACTTGGCGTACAAGAGATTAAACAAGATGGCTGATGCAATTTTTGTTTAAGGGGAGGATTTGATGGGCTTATTTTATGTTTGGGTTTTGGGTTTATTTCAATAGGGCTGAGCCCACTGCACTTAATAGGTAGGGTTTTTATTGAGTCGTTGCTTTGAACGAGTTCAGTGGTTCGTTCCTATTTTTCTGGTTTACCGTTTTTGTTTCCGTTGTAAGTTCAGGCTATATAATAGCCATTGAAGTTCATGAATAATTATCACTTTCAAATTAGAGTTCTAGATATCATCTTGTGTTCTTACAGTACACGGTATCATTTAACAACTCACATGATTATATGGTTGATTGATACAGTGAAACTTGTAACCAAATACTCCACATCTGCAGCATAAGGGTTCACATATTACAAGTGAAAAGAAATACTTAAAATATATATGAATTTACATAGCAGAATCATAGAAAACACAATGGATATGGTCATATGGGTATCTTTTTTTATGAAGAAAAATCTCTTAGATGTTTATTGACTTATTAGTCGTAATTTCCCCTTTTCAAGATCCTCAAGAATATGTTGTTCGAGAGGGAGAGGCCGCAAATGGAATTTACTTCATATGGGAAGGCGAGGTAACTTTACCCTTGTGCAACATGTGACTTGTTATTCTAGAATTTAGATGCATATTTCAGTTCGGTTTACACTTAACTAAATTTTGCAGGCGGAGGTCTCTGGCCATATACATGAAGATGGGCATAATCGGCCAGAGTTCCAACTTAAACGTTTTGACTACTTTGGCAACGGTGAACGCCTGATTCCATCGTCATATTCTTGCTTATAAATTGTTTAGGATTTCTGTTCATTCGCAATCATTGTAAACATCAATAGGTTGTTCCTTATTGAACAACTAAACAATCAATCAATCAATCAATCATACCCAGTAAAATCCCACAAATAGCAAAGCTATTGAACAACTAAACAAGATTGCACATAAAGATAAATGAGTACTTAGGCTATTTTTAATTGTATTGCAGGTGTAGCTGTCTCTGCGCAACAAGCAGATGTCATTGCCCTCACTAAGGTGTTTGCATAGTTTTTTTCTTCCTTTTTATATATTTTCCCCCTTTAATCGGTCTGATGTTGCCTTAATAGATAGCTTCCATTAGAGATGCTAATTTCTACACAGTTATTTATAGATGGGTTAATTTGGGTTATATGTTTTATCTTTAACGGGTAAACATAAAAATCGATGAAAAGGGAACGGTTAAAAGTCTCCCATAGAGTATTTTTAATTCTTGAAACCTTCATAATTATTTTATTTAAAAAGTTAACTATTAATGAGTAATATCATATTCTAATCATATTTGAGATACTAGCTGTTCATAAATTGCTGTTACAATTTGGACAAAAAGTGTTACGGGGTCAATCCAATGCGGTTGACCCGTTCTATCCGCAATCAGTTTTGACCCGTTACTGATCTTACCCGATCCGCCATTTCGCCACTTCTAGTCATAAAAATGTAGTAACTGGTATTTTGAAGGAACCCTTGCTCAAAGCGTCTGATATTTCCTTTGTTGTGACAGCTGACCTGCTTAGTGCTGCCCCATGAGCATTGCAATTTGTTGCAGTCAAAATCAATATGGAGTGCAGAACAAACTGTTGAAACATGCTCACCTGTTGAGAGCATATTGCATCTTGAGCCTATAGAAGTATGTAAGCTAGATTTCAAAAAGTTCAGTTTTTTTTTAATGATTTTAGCAGGCTAGGGTATGTTATCCTCTTAGCAGCATCAACATGTGTCTGTGCAGTACGTTCATCAAACAAAAATAACTAATATTTGTAATGATATCTATGAAGGTCAACATATTCAAAGGGATCACATTGCCTGATGCTCCACGATTCGGGAAAGTGTTTGGAGGACAGTTCATTGGACAGGTACTATTTTCATTCATCAATAGTTTACAGGATCATATGCATATGCAACCTTGTTTTCATTCTTTATGATTTGGGAAAGTACTTTCATATGTGCGTATACTCTTTTATAATATAGAAAATAGTTTCATGCCAATGTATCATTTATAATAGAGTAAAATGCCATTTTCGTCCCTGAGGTTTGTCCAGTTTTGCGACTTTCGTCCAAAGGTTTGTTTTTTCGCATCTGGATCCAAAAGGTTTGAAATCTTGTTGTTTTCATCCGGCTCGTTAACTCCATCCATTTTTCTCCGTTAAGTCAGGGGTGTTTTTATCTTTTTTGTTAACTTAAAAGGCAATTCCGTCTTTTTCACTTTATGTAAAAAGACCGAATACCCCTGAAAAAGACCGAATTGGCCTTTAAGTTAACGAAAAAAGACGGAAATACCGCTGACTTAACGGAGCAAAATGGATGGAGTTAACGAGCCGGTTGAAAATGGCAAGATCTCAAATCTTTTGGATCCAGATGTGTGAAAAAACAAACCTTTGGACGAAAGTCGCAAAAGTGGCCAAACCTCAGGGATGAAAATGGCATTTTACTCTTTATAATATTTAAAACGCAAATGCAAATTTATATTTTCTAAAAAATTGACTTGATGCAGGCATTGGCTGCGGCATCAAAAACTGTTGATTCGCTCAAGATTGTTCATAGCTTGCACGTTTACTTTCTTCTTGTTGGGGATCTTGAGCGTAAGTCCTGCTCTTCGTCTTTTGGGGATAATAACTAACTCTGTTAGCTTATAAAACTGTTATCATGTATGTTATACATTGTTCCATACCTATAAGTGGAATGGTTGTTGCAATATATTAAACCGTTTTCTTTCAATCTCTATATGTTTGCAGTTCCAATTATATATCATGTACATCGCGTACGTGATGGCAATAGTTTTGCTACCCGAAGGATAGATGCAATACAAAAGGGAGTGGTGGTTTTCACAATGATTGCATCATTTCAGGTACCATTGACTATTCATCTGTATACAGCCAAAGCTAGAAACATCAATTAATAAGTTTTTTTTATATTGATCAAGTATGGGTTGATATTTTACAGAAGGAAGAAGTAGGATTTGATCACCAGTTACCTTCAATGCCAGCTGTCCCTGATCCAGAACTGGTACCGGAACTAAAATGACCACTACTTAAAATTGCTATTTCGATTAACTCCAATGTTTGCACTTTGCAGCTTTTATCAATGGAAGATTTGCGGGAGAGACGCCTTATTGATCCCCGTCTTCCCAGGTAGATTCCATTATCTATTCAAGAGTCAGTGGGTCAAAATTTCCACCTGTATCATTGTGCATAGCTCCAGTTTGGAAATAAGGTGTATAATAACTAAATTCATTGTTACAGGACTTATCGTAATAAAGTCGCGACAGCAAAGTTTATCCCGTGGCCTATCGAGATAAGGTTTTGTGAGCCTAGTAATTCAACCAACTTTGATAAACGTCCTGCAAGGTCAAGCGCTGTTCATGAAAGCATAACAAACCTTTTAAGTTTTACCTACTGCGTTGACTTTATGGTTATTCAGTATCTTATTTTATAACTGCAGTTTGAAGTATTGGTTTAGAGCAAAGGGAAAACTCTCAGACGATGAGGCTTTGCATAGGTGAGTAGTAACTTTTACTGTTCCGTATATACTTAAGCTGGTGATAAAGGTTCATGTGAAACATATATATGTATCTATAATGTGAAAAATATTGAAGTATCTGCGAATTATATATTCTGCAGATGTGTTGCAGCATACACTTCAGATCTCATATTTTTAAATGTCAGTTTGAATCCTCACCGTGAAAAGGGATTGAAGACTTCTTCTATTAGCTTGGATCACTCGTAAGTACTTCAAGAGCTTTAACTAATGAAACAGATTGTTATATTTACCTCTTCCTAGTGTATAACTATAGATGTTACGGCATTCTTATTTAATAATGTTAATCTCGTCTTGATAATCTTATTTTTATAGGATGTGGTTTCACCGGTCTTTTAGAGCTGATGAGTGGTTGTTGTTTGTGGTAAGTGCCAACTAGAAATCAGGTTTATTGTTTTTTTTCTTGGCGTTTGGCTTCCGTGTTTACTCTTCGATTTTAAAATTCACTCTTTGTTATATAGATATCTAGCCCTACTGCATACAATGCCCGTGGATTTGTTAGCGGGGAAATGTTCAACAGAAAAGGCGAGGTACGCCACAATATGTTTTTTAAAAAAGAACTTACACACACCCATCTTAATATTCATCTGTTTGATGAACCAATCAAGTGTGACCAAATGTAAATTTTGGATAATTTATGTATGTTTGTATTCAGCTCGTTGCATCTATAACTCAAGAGGGGTTAATAAGGAAAGCGAGAACACCTCCCTCGCCTGCAGTATCAAAGTTGTAAAGGTCGACTTTTACAAATAACAAATTCGTCTTCGTGGACGCGAGTCGATTTGAAGTTACACTATTTGTAGGTTCAGTTATTCTGGATATCTAAATCTTCAAACAAAGGAAATTGCTGTCCAAATCAAGCCTTAAAGATCCCAAAACCTTAGTTTCGGGTAGGGTCTTTATCATTCTTTTGGCAATTTCTTTATGTAATAGAGAACTATATGGTATGCATAGAATGAATCTGAATGAAATGAGGTATTGCATTTAAAATTGTGCTTCCTGTTATATGATGATTTATTCTGTAGCTATCGTGTTTCAAGAAAGTAATTATTTTCTATAGTTATATCATTCTATCAGACTGTGCGTTGTGGCACCCGTTAGCGCCGCGGTGAGCCACGTAGGCGGCCAGGTGGCTCGCAAGCACCGTTGCCGTGAGCTGTCAGATGTGAGCGCCGGGTGAGCATGGTCGCTTGGGCGAGCGGCTGTTTTGGGAGTGTTTGGAGGTGTGATAGCTTTGGCGAGCAGAGGGTAATTACAACAGGCTCAAGTGAGGGGAGGGGCGAGTGAGCGAGGAGATGAGTAGGCGTCTAGTCAGCGCCATGTGTCGCAATATTAGAGGATGAATCCGGGTTGTCAAGTGAGCCAACAACGGGTAGTCTCACTAGAACTCATTAATAAAAGTTGGGGGGATTATCCCTTGTGAAATATGTGATGTGCATAATCAAACACCACCAAGGACTCCCAAAACTGGTTTCGTCAGGGTTTCGTCAGCGTGGCACGCGGTTGAGATGCTGGAAGACCGAGCTCATAGAAAGAAAGACCTTGAAAGTGGTATTGGTTTGGACCAGAATTTTCTGGTCGGTCGGAGGTTGAAAGGAATCCATACTCACTAGTCACTATCCTTGACTACTTTAGTCTCACACCACTACTTTTACATCCTATCCTCACCATCCTTTAATCATATGAATCCATCCTTATTACCCTCAAAACCAATTTTAAATAAATTAAAAAAAAAACATTTAATACATCCTCACCGTCGTAAACCATGGGATGGTGTTCCCTTCGGCACCCCGCTGCCACATTGCCATCCCAATCCTGTCTTGACTTCATTGCGTGTCACGCATCTCTTTTTTTTTCTTATATTTTTTAGAAAAAAGAGACGAATTTAGGTTACAAGAAGGATTCAAACTTGCAAGCATTTAGGCAAGCATCAGTGAAACGTCATCATATTGTGGCTAGAGGTAAGAATTCTACAAGCATCGGTGAAACGTGATCATATTGTGACTAGAGCTAAGAATTCTACGTGATTTTTTTTAGATATCAACATTAATATTAAAAATATTGCTTTACAAGGCTACTTGTTGTGGAGTGGTGTTCAATACCATCCCACCCAATACCAACACCAAACGCCAAAACATGGTGGTTAAAGGGGGACGTCAAGGGGGAGGACACGTTACCCCCTTAACGCATGTTAGCACAAAGAGTGGGTGGGTCCATTACCCTCCACCAATCACATGTGCATACATACACATTTATTTTTATTTTATTTATTTTTTTATTTAAATCATAACTCTAAATTAGTTAAATTAAGCACTAGTATTGTTGCTACTATTGGAGCTATCTTTTACTATTTTTGTCAGTTCATTATCATTTAGGGTTATAATTTCAAATTTAACATTTATTAAAAAAATAAGTGAAAAGGCATCATTAATTTTATTGAGGACAATTTGTACATGTAGTAAACAAAAGCATTGGGTTTAATTTTGTAGGTAGCAGGATACAACCTAAAATTATAAATTTAAAAAAGAAGACGAAACTAAAATGGATATAATCATTTACCTTTTTGAAAACAAGTTTTCCACGCAACTTATAGTGGTCCTTTTGTTATTGTTCACCAAAAATTTAAGTGAGGATATCATCATTGTGTGTTATTATTCACCAAAAATTTGAGGATTTGTTCACCAAAAATTTAAGTGAGGATATCATCATTGTGTATTTAGGATTGTTTGAGATTGTGTTTTGATATATATATATATATAGGATAATGCTACACAAGAAACCTTAGATTTTTAAAAAACTTTGAAAACCCATCACATGGTCTAGATTTGTCCACGTGTCCCAGCTAGCTTCATATATAGATGACAAAACAGAGGGTATTTTGGTCTTTTTACAATGCTCTTTCTCTCTCTTCCTGACATATTATACCATCTCCTCTTTCTTCTTTATACCAACTCCATCTCCAGATCTATACACCTCTCTCCCTTTCTATCTCTCTCTCTCTCTTCATCAAATCTCTCTCTCATCGTTATCTTTTTTTCCCACCACACCACCGCACCACCACCATTATCACCACCACACCACCATCAGTATTTTACCTCCGACACCACCGTAAACCCCTCCGACCCTGTTGCACAACCCCCACCACCGTTGAACCTTTTACCACCGTCGGCCGACCCCCGCTGCACAACCCCCACCACTGCCCCTCCACCACCGCCATCCCCCAACCCCAACCCATATATTCAGATGTGGAACTGAATATATTCAACCCAAATGGCTATACTTTATTCCTTGAAGAACCATGTGGGTCCGTAGCATCCTCAAAATGGCACCAGATCTGAATGTTGCCATCATCAACTACTGCTCAAAGGTAACCGATGTCGACGAGCTCTTGAGATCATATAAAATATGATTTGTATATGTTGTTTTAGATCTGAATATTTGTGAGTTTTTTACACTTTTTTAGTTTATATAAAATATGATTTGTATATGTTGTTTCAGATTTTGGTTATTGTTTTGTATGTGATTTGTTTGAAATAATTTGTTGAAATTTGTAAGGTGTTAAGAGTTGTTAAATCTGTGAGGTTTTTTTTTTTTCTGTTAATGTTGTGTAAGATTAATTTTACTAAACATGTGATTAATTTTACTAATTGTTGATTAGGTGTTGCTGAATTAATTGCTGAAAAAATGTGTTTGATTTTACTAATTCATGGATTACTTGTTTTGGTTTCAAACTCGTTTGATTTTGATCCATTGATTAGTTATTTTTGTGTTAAAAAAATGTGTTTGTTGGTTTGGGGATTTTGATCTGAATAGTAACTGTTTTTTTGTTGGTATGGTTGCCTTGTTTGGTGCTTTTTGATCTGAATAGTAACTGTTTTTTGTTGGTTAGGTTGCTTTGTTTTGGGCTTTTGATCTGAATAGTAACTGTTTTTGCTTTGTTTTGGGCTTTTGATCTGAATAGTAACTGTTGGTTAGGTTGCTGTGTTCATGTATAACATGTGTTAAGCCCCTGATAGAATGATATATAACATGTGTTAATAATCGGCACATCTGTTTTTAGAAACGAAAAGCCAAGTTTGTCTTACAGCACAACCAACGTAACACGTGTTATAGTCTGAACTCCTGTTTCACAGCTAAGCCAAGTTTGTCTTACAGCACAACCAATGTAACACGTGTTATAGTCTGAACTCCTGTTTCACAGCTAAACCATAGTCACATGTTATAGAGACATGTATTAGGGTATGACGACGTATTAGAGACATGTATTAGGGTATGACGAATTAATTGCAGGTTTTTAGTTCTGTGTCCTTTGTTAGTTGTTGTTTCAGTTGTGTAAGATTAATTTGCAGGTTTTTTATTTTTGTGTTAAAAAATTGTGCTTGGTTTGGTTGCTTGTTTGGGCTTTTGATCTGAATAGTAACTGTTTTTTGTTGGTTTGGTTGGTTTGTTTGGGGCTTTTGATCTGAATAGTAACTGTTTTTGTGATGTTATCTGAGAAAAAAGATTTTCTGGCTATGAATGTGTTAATATTTATGTCTGGTTAACGACTTAATGGTTATCTTATCTTTTTGTTATTAGGATGGTGATGGATACAAGGGAAACAAGATCCAATTCTCGGGACCGTTGGTTTCGTCAAACGTGGATCAGATGCTTAAGGATCATGACCATGTTTATGTTACAGCACAACACAACTAACACGTGTTAGTGCTATGTATTTTAGTTTACTTCAGGACATGCATGTGTTACATGTGACATGAAACCCATACAACGTAACACGTGTTAGTGCTATGTATTTTTGTTTACTCACTATATGTAATGTGATACTCTTCTTGTTTTCTCTAGTACACGATGTTAAAACGGTCTAGACTTAACACATTTTCTGTTGGAGGCGCCCATATTTGTACCTCTAATGTTACAATTACTATTAAAGTTTATGCATCCATTCTGGAAGTATTAAGACATGTTATAATAAAGGCTTAAAACACGTTATATCAGGTTTACTCTGTTGTTATTAACTTACTATTGGAGTTTATTCATCCATTATGGAAGTCTTAACACACGTTATAATAGATGATTAACACCCGTTATACATTTTCAGTCATTTTAACACATGTTACAAGATGTATATACACATCATGGTGTTTTGGAAACCACTAGCTTATACATGACACCATGTTAGGTTAAACCAAGATTATAACAGAGGCTTAACACATGTTATCCCAGGTATACGGTGTTACGATATTAACTTGTATGTTCCATATTAACTTGTTCATGTGTTACGATCAGTATATGCACATCATGGTGTTTTGCAAACCACTTTCATATACATGAATACAAGTCGGGTTATAATGGATGCTTACATGTTAGGGTTACAACAGGATTACAATATTAACTAAGCTCACCATTAAACTCATCACCCCCTTCGACTGTTTTCACCCTTGTCACATGTTAAGCAATTACATGTTTCGAACAGACAAATTGTAACACATGTTAGATCAGTATATACACATCATGGTGTTTTGTAAACCACTAGCTTATACATGAATACATGTTAGGTTACAAAAAGATTATAACAGAGGCTTAACACATGTTATACATTCCAGAATGTGCAAAACAAATGACCCGTTTCATATTATATTTTCCAATGCTACAACTCCATGTTCTTCCCAAAAACCGAGCCCATCGTCTTCATCATTCCCTACCCCGATCCCATCATATCAATGCAGCCCGTCATCCTCGTCGTTTCCGAGCCCGTCCACCCAGGACATGAACAAGAACCCGTTTGCGTATCTTAATAACGCATTTTCTGTTGTAGGCGCCCGTATTTGTACCTCTACTGTTACAGTTACTATTGAAGTTTATGCATCCATTCTGGAAGTCTTAACACATGTTATAATAAATGCTTAACACACGTTATATCAGGTTTACTCTGTTGTTATTAAGTTACTATTGGAGTTTATTCATCCATTATGGAAGTCTTTACACACGTTATAATAAATGATTAACACCCATTATACATTTTAGTCGCTTAACACATGTTACAGTATGTATATACACATCATGGTGTTTTGGAAACCAATAGCTTATACATGACACCAGGTTAGGTTAAACCAAGATTATAACAGAGGCTTAACACATGTTATCCCAGGTATACGGTGTTACAATATTAACTTGTATGTTCCATATTAACTTGTGCACGTGTTACGATCAGTATATGCACATCATGGTGTTTTGCAAACCACTTTCATATACATGAATACAAGTCGGGTTATAATGGATGCTTACATGTTAGGGTTACAACAAGATTACAATATTAACTAAGCTCACCATTAAACTCATCGCCCCCTTCGACTGTTTTCACCCTTGTCACATGTTAAGCAATTACATGTTTCGAACAGACAAATTGTAACACATGTTAGATCAGTATATACACATCATGGTGTTTTGTAAACCACTAGCTTATACATGAATACATGTCAGGTTACAAAAAGATTATAACAGAGGCTTAACACATGTTATACATTCCAGAAAGTGCAAAACAAATGACCCGTTTCATATTATATTTTTCCAATGCTACAACTCCATGTTCTTCCCAAAAACCGAGCCCATCGTCTTCATCATTCCCTACCCCGATCCCATCATATCAATACCTCGTCGTTTCCGAGCCCGTCCACCCAGGACATGAACAAGAACCCGTTTGCGTATCTTAATAACGCATTTTCTGTTGTAGGCGCCCGTATTTGTACCTCTATTGTTACAGTTACTATTGAAGTTTATGCATCCATTCTGGAAGTCTTAACACATGTTATAATAGATGCTTAACACACGTTATATCAGGTTTACTCTGTTGTTATTAAGTTACTATTGGAGTTTATTCATCCATTATGGAAGTCTTTACACACGTTATAATAAATGATTAACACCCGTTATACATTTCAGTCGCTTAACACATGTTACAGTATGTATATACACATCATGGTGTTTTGGAAACCAATAGCTTATACATGACACCATGTTACGGTGTTACGATATTAACTTGTATGTTCCATATTAACTTGTACACGTGTTACGATCAGTATATGCACATCATAGTGTTTTGCAAACCACTTTCATACACATGAATACAAGTCGGGTTACAACAAGATTATAATGGTGGAGGCGTCCGTATTTGTACCACTACTGTTACAGTTACTATTGAAGTTTATGCGTCCATTCTGGAAGTCTTAACACATGTTATAATAGACGCTTAACACACGTTATATCAGGTTTTTACTCTGTTGTTATTAAGTTACTATTGGAGTTTATTCATCCATTATGGAAGTCTTAACACACGTTATAATAGATGCTTAACACACGTTATACATTTTTCAGTCACTTAACACCTGTGTCAGTATGTATATACACATTTGTTATATTGCCTAAACATCCACAAATCTCAACAAAACAGGTTCATAACAAAAACAAATTAACGGAATCTTGAACAACTTCATCTTAATTAAAGAAACAAGAATCATAAGTGGGACACCTCATCCACCAAAGCCTAACACTCTCGATTCAGATTTAATTGGGGAAAAACATATGCTATAACTTAAGACCGATTTAATTGTGAAAAAACACCAAACCATGATTCAGTTGCAGAAGACGATGGCGGTTGTAGCAAGGGTTAGGTCAAAACAAAATCATCACCGCCGAACACCGCCCCATCAACCATCACTGCCCACTACTGCCCCAGCCACCATCCAACAGAACACACCAAATCAAACCACAACCCCACCTGCCACCATCCAACACACGAAAACCCCCTTTTCAATTTCGAACAATCTCGTCACCATCCAGCACCACCAACCACCCACCCTCCACCACCTTCTACAACCACCCACTGTCGCCGCTATCAACCACCAACACCCTAGAATGAACCAGTCACCACCTTCCACCAACCACCAGATCTGCAACCACCATCATGCCTCACTCATTCCCCTGCCCCAACCATAACGGTCAACAACACCACCGCCACAGCGCTGCTGCTGCCGTGGGTGGCTGGAAACCCATCTGTTTTCTCTCTCTCTTTCGATTTCTCTGGACCTCTCTTTCGATTTCTCTGGTACTCTCTCTCACGGCTCTCACTCTCTCTCTAGGCTTGCAGGTTGTAAGTGTTGTGTAGAGAGAAGGGAAAGTCATGGGGGCTAGGTTTTGATTCGGGGAGGAGAAGATGAAATCTGTGATTTTAGAGAGAGGGATTGTGATTTTGAAGAGGAGAAGATGAAATCTGTGATTTTAGAGAGAGTGATTGTGATTTTGAATTGGATATGAAGAGAGAGAAAGATCATTGCATTAAAGAGAGATGATGGGACTAAACAGTGGAGAGAGAAGAAAATGTTCTACCAAAAATGCCCTTTTCAGTTGACTAATGTGTATTATTACATTTCTTTTAAATCTAATTGTTACCAAAATTATGAGAGCCATTGATCAAGTGTGATGAGAGACAATCAATGGCTCACATTGGGTTTCCAAGGTTTCTTAAAAAAGATGGGGTTTCTTGTATAGCCAAGCCTATATATATATATATAGAGGAAGGTTAAAATGAGAACCACCTCGAGTTGTAAGAACCAGCGAGAACCACCCCCGCGGGGGGCCGTTGACCACGAATTTTTTTTTTACACCTAGATCCGTATATTTTAACACGGGGGGTAAATTTTGGGGTCAAACGGCGCGCCCGATTGGTAGTTTTTTACGCCCAAAGTTTGGGTTTTTTTAATTTTCTTTTTTTTTACCAAACTTTGGGCGTAAAAAACTACTCCCTCGGGCGCGCCGTTTGACCCCAAAATTTACCCCCCGTGTTAAAATATACGGATCTAGGTGTAAAAAAAATTTCGTGGTCAACGGCCCCCCGCGGGGGTGGTTCTCGCTGGTTCTTACAACTCGAGGTGGTTCTCATTTTAACTTATTCCTATATATATATATATATATATATATATATATATATAGGGAGGGGCTCATGCGAGAACCACCCTTATTGTGAGAATCATGAGAACCAATGTGAACACAACCTAAAATAGCTAAAAAAACATAAAAAAAACCTAAAAAACCTAACCCCCACCCCCCCCCCCCACCCAAAAACCTAAACCCCCCACCCCCCCCCCCCAAAAAAAAACCTAAACCCCCCCCCCCCCCCCAAGCTAAAAAAAACCTAACCCCACCCCCCCCCCCCAAAAAAAAACCTAAACCCCCCTCCCCCACCCCCAAAAAACCTAACCCCCCCCCCCCCCAAGCTAAAATGCTAAAAACTAAACCCCAAAAAACCTAAAAAAATCCAAATTTTTTTTTGATTTTTTTAATATTTTTTAGGTTAAAATCGCTACTTTTCGAAGTCAAAAAAAAAAATTTTAAAAATTAAAAAAAAAAAATTTAAAATTTTTTTTTTTTGGTTCGAAAAGTAGCGATTTTAACCTAAAAAATATTAAAAAAATAAAAAAAAAATTTGTGTGATTTTTAGCTATTTTTAGGCATTTTTGGTGTGTTCACATTGGTTCTCGCGGTTCTCGCAATAAGAGGTGGTTCTCGCATGATCTTCTCCCTATATATATATATATATATATATATATATATAGGATTAGGTTCAAACGTGAACAAAATCCCAAGAGTGAACTGCGTGAACTGATCTGGGCCCTTGATTTTTATGATCTTGAGATTAAAGTGAGTGGCATGATGGTAATTATTTGGTTAATTTTTTTCATTTAATTAAATACAAAAGGGTATATGTGTAATTTCAATCTTAAATTGATTGCATAAATCTCTCACAAATCAAGTAATCAATTATCCTCTTAAATTGATTGCATAAATCTCTCACAAATCAAATCAAGGATTAGGAAAGATGTAACTTAATTCAATTATTAAAATAAATATTTGTTTAAATGCGATGTACACATGTGTATTCTGATTTTGCCCTCTTTTTAATGCGATTTACACATGTGTATATCGTCTGTTTTTGTGATATCTCAGAATTTTTTTTTTGTATTGAATGTTGATGTACACCTGTGAATTACTGTACACATATGTACGATGCTGAGTACACATGTGTACTGTTCTATTTATATCCAAGTACACATGTGTATACCTTTGAAATATGAAGGTTACGTGGATCTTAAAAATCAAAATTTGAATTCTGGTGATGAAATCTGAAATAAAAATTAAAATTGAAATCTGGTGATTTGTTGTTTGTTTTGATAATTATCTTATTAATAAATAAACATAATGTGGATATAATGAATTCAAATTAGGAAAGATGTAACTTAATGCAATTATTAAAATAATGATTTAAATCTAATTTTTTATATAATTACAATCCTACCCTTAACAACTAAAAAGAAAATCAAGGGTCCATATCTGTTCACGCAGTTCACTCTTGGGAGGTTGTTCACGCTGGAACCCTATATATATATATATATATATATATATATATATATAGAGAGAGAGAGAGAGAGAGTGGGGATCCTACGGAAAGTGTGTTTTTCAAAGAAAGTCTAGGAAGCGATCTGGGCCATCCAATGGGTGTGTTTAATGGTTGAGATCATCTTGGTGGTATTTTGGTAATATGTGTTTCTTAAAAATGTGATTATTTAATTAATCGGGGGTAGATATGTCATTTAGCTTGTTTTAAATATGGAAATAATTTTCATTCCATAACCACCCCACATTTCTTGCAATTTTTTTTCTCTCTCTCCCTTTCTCTCTCTCTATCTCTTCCTTCTATCCTTCATGAAGAAACACATCATATTAATCTGCTTGCTGTTAAAACACAACGTCAAGAAATCCTCCAGCATTACCAGCATGGATGGTAAAACACAGCGTATGAATCTACTTGCTGTTAAAACACAACTGTATGAATCTGAATGCTAAAACACAACTGTATGAATCTGTATGCTAAAACACAACTGTATGAATCTGCTTGCTGTTAAAACACAATTGTATGAATCTGCTTGCGTAAACACAATTGTATGAATCTGCTTGTTGTTAAAACACAACTGTATGAATCTGCTTGCTGTAAAAACACAACTGTATGAATCTGCTTTCTGTTAAAGCACAACTGTATGAATCTTAATGCTAAAACACAACTGTATGAATCTGCTTGCTGTTAAAACACAACTGTATGAATCTGAATGCTAAAACACAACTGTATGAATCTGCTTACTGTTAAAACACAACTGTATGAATCTGCTTACTATTAAAACACAACTGTATGAATCTGAATGCTAAAACACAACTGTATGAATCTGCTTGCTGTTAAAACACAACTGTATGAATCTGAATGCTAAAACACAACTGTATGAATCTGCTTGCTGTTAAAACACAACTGTATGAATCTGAATGCTAAAACACAACTGTATGAATCTGCTTGTTGTTAAAACACAACTGTATGAATCTGAATGCTAAAACACAACTGTATGAATCTGCTTGCTATTAAAACACAACGTCAAGAACATTCTGGTGGTTTCTAGACATAGTTAAAATTCGATACAGACCAGATAATAGTAAATAGAAAAAGAAGTGTATTTGCCATATCCGCAATCAAGAATTGTGTTTGAAGCCATTACTATCTCTCACGTAAAAAATGATTTACGAATAAAGTTGATCAAGATTGTGAAAGGAACGAATGAGAATTTGATTGATATTTACGTCTGGTAGTAATTTGCAAATCACGGAGAATCAGTTACCATAAAATCGTGCATAGTTAGTTAATGAGATATAAATTCCAAAATTAAAATAAAATGTCAAATTACACAATTGCCCTTTTAGTTAAAATCCTTCAATGCCACATGTCACGTTCTGATTGCTTCCTAGACTTTCTAGGAAAATAAGGCTTTCTACCCAACTCTTACTCTCTCTCTTTCTCTCTCTCTCTCTATATATATATATAGAGGAGAAGTTGGGTAGAAAGTGGGTTTTTCCTAGAAAGTCTAGGAAGCAATAAGAATGTGACACGCGGCATGGAGGGATTTTAACTAAAAGGGCACTTGTGTAATTTGACATTTTATTTTATTTTTAGAATTTTATCTCTCATTAACTAACAATGCCTAAAATTATGAAAACTGTTTCTCCAAGATTTTTTGTATTTCGCAACCTTCTCCTTCTTCGTCTTCGTCATCATCAAACACTTCTCCATCTCCACCATCTCCGAGTTCATCATCACCATTCAAATACTGTTCGTTTCATCTCCGTTTTCTTGACAATGTGTTTTAACAGCAAGCAAATTAATACAGTTGTGTTTTAGCAGCAAGCAGATTCATACAGTTGTGTTTTAGCATTCAGATTCATACAGTGGTCTTTTAACAGCAAGCAGATTCATACAGTTGTGTTTTAACAGCAAGCAGATTCATACAGTTGTGTTTTAACAGCAAGCAGATTCATACAGTTGTGTTTTAGCATTCAGATTCATACAGTTATGTTTTAGCATTAACATTCATACAGTTGTGTTTTAACAGCAAGCAGATTCATACAGTTGTGTTTTAACAGCAACCAGATTCATACAGTTGTGTTTTAGCATTCAGATTCATACAGTTGTGTTTTAACTGCAAGCAGGTTCATACAATTGTGTTTTAGCATTCAGAATCATACAGTTGTGTTTTAACAGCAAGCAGATTCATACGCTGTGTTTTACCATCCATGCTGGTAATGCTGGAGGATTTCTTGACGCTGTGTTTTAACAACAACCAGATTAGCAAGCAGATTAATACGATGTGTTTTCTTGATGTGTTTCTTCATGAATGATAGAAGGAAGAGAGAGAGAGAGAAAATCCCATGAAATGTGGGGTGGTTATGGAATGACAATTATTTCTATATTTAAAACAAACTAAATGACATATCTACCCCTGATTAATTAAATAATCCTATTTTTAAGAAACACATATTACCAAAATGCCACCAAGATGATCTCAACCATTAAACACACCCATTGGATGGCCCAGATCGCTTCCTAGACTTTCTAGGAAAAACACACTTTTCGTAGGATCCCCACTCTATATATATATATAATGAAAAAACAGTGACTAATTTTAGGTTTATTAGTTGGGTTTATGTTTTAATCATAAGGGTTAATCTTCTTAATCCTTCCTGAGCTATAACAATGATCCTTCCTACAAAACAATCAACACCCCGTTAAGCTCGTTAAGAGGGGAATATGGGGGATTCCCTCTTAACCACTCTCCGGCGTGAGAATAAGTATTTGTTTTGAGGAAATAAGTGTGTGTCAAGAGTGAGAGAGCAGAATGGTTTAACCTGTGTATGAAGGTCCCTATTTATAGCCGGAGTAGTGTAGAAAGAGATGGGCTGATGGGCCTTGGGCCTGGACACGACAACAAGGAATATCCTTCTTGTCTCTTCTATGACGACCGTTAGTGTTTCTAGAAGATCGTTGGTGCTGGCGCACCTTGATTGGAACCACGTGTCCGGGTTGTCGTCCTTGTTGTCTCTTTTACATCAACAGGTGAGTGGGGATCATGGGGCAGTTATTGCCGCCCCCTGATTGGTGACACGTAGGCGTCCTTGTGTACTTTTTGTCTCTTGCACGATTGTTAATCATGGAGCACGATAGAATACAGCCTGTTGGATGCTTATTGGCTTACTCCTCTGCCACTCGTACCTTTCGTGCGTCTTGGAATGAACCTGCGTCGCTACCCTGGCGCGGCCTTTGGTGTGTGTCCAGTCAGCCGGCGCGAGGTCTAGGGCTCGAGGGCCTTCATTCAGGATGCTAAGTGTAGAATCTGAGCTTTATCTTTGCTTGGGCCTCGCGTGCGGCTTAGGCTTTGCCTAAGTAGTCCGCGCAGGGTCTGTAGATTAGTCAGATTAATGCATTAGGAGTATGGAACTGCGCGCGACCTAATTGGTCTGTGCGGTTTTTTTGGGACCATACCCCTTCAAGTCCCCTAGTCCAGTGCTGTTTCCATGCGCGAAGTAAATGGTTGGAGCTCTGGACTCAGAAAAAAGAATAAAGTGGGTTGGCCTTTGAAGCATTCGCTCAGCGTTGATAGCTGACGCGCGTGTAAGTGTTTGTCAATTACTACGGCGCGACTACTAGAGCTGAATCTTGAAAGTTGTTGCTTTTGAGGGTTGGCCCCGCATGATCATTGGCTGGTGATGCATGCGGCGCAGCCCTTGCTATCTTCAATATGAAGTTTCTTTCTAAGTTTAGGCGGGAATTTCCTCGAATTTTGAATTCTGACAGGTTGGTGCAAATGTCGTTGATGGCGAGTGATCATCATGTTGTCACTGACGGTTCGTCTTTTTTCAGGTGAGTGAGGCCCACGCGCGGGTGGTAACCGTCACTCCGGTAATCCCGCCTTATTTGGCGGTCTTTGATTGGGTACGCGCGCGGTGCGTTCGGCATGTTTACCCATCGCATTAAATGCGATGGGTATATATATTCAAAGATAAGAGAGAGATTCACATCTGTTTCTTCAACTTTCTCTCTCTGATCTTCATATCTCCTTCAAATCATCAAAGATTTCTTTGCTTATCTTCAAGTTTTTCCAGAATTTTCATGAGATCTTCATCGATTTTCATCTGATATTTAACCGATGGCTGAAGAAGAGGTGGTTGCTATTGAAGAAGGTCCATTACCGGTTCTCAAATGGGACTCATCAGAGGTTTTCAGTTTCCTGTTGAATGGGATGCACATTATCCCCAGCAAGGCCAGACGGCCGCTGATGCCCGACCCGGTTACATAACCTTGTTTGCTGACTTCTTTGTCGATGGTAATTTCTGTTTACCGGCCACTACTTTCATGGCCTCGATATTATATTTTTATGGGTTTCATATATCCCAGATGAGTCCTATGGGGATGGTTAGAGTTAGGCATTTCGAATTTCTATGTAGATCTCAGGGGTTGGAGCCTTCAATTGCACTCTTTAGGGTTTTCTACCAGTTGATTCGCAACATGGGTTTCTATTCATTTGCCTTGTGCAACGTGAAGAAGATCTTGATCAACCCCCCAAGAGTTTTCACGATTGAAAAACTAAGTTTTTCTTCATTCGGGAAGAGGTGATGCCGATTGCTATGGAATTCCGTTCTCCTGGAGAGATTGAGAAGGAGGATACCCCTATCCCTAAAAAGGAGGCCTGGTATGATAACCTGATGCCCATTCCGAACAGGATATTCGGAGAGCAGGTACTTGTCGCGGCTGGTATGAGTGATAAGTGGCCCGAGAGGAGTGAGGAAGTACCAGTGTTACTTTTCAAAGGAGAAGGTAACACTATAATCATTTTATTTCCTTTAGCGAGTTCTGTTTTGACATTTAGTATGAATGTGTAGAGCAAGCGCTCTATCAGAGTGCTTTCAAGACTTTTGGTGGATCAATGGGCGTGAGGCCCTTAGAAGCCGGTGAGCCCTTCTGGTACGAGCGGATTAAAAACAATTTCATGTTCCCTCCAGCGGGAAGCTTTGCTAGCCCTCCCACTGCGGCTGGAGGTGCGCATCTTCCCAAACCAAGACCCTTGCGAGGCGTGACTTCTGCTGGGAAAGTAATTCTCTATCTTTCCAGCGAGGAGTCCGTTGTCTCGTCAAATGAAGATCTAAGTTCTTGGTCTAACATATTTGCAGGTGTGCTGTGCGATCTAGGAATAGATCCAAAAGAGAAAACAAAGAAGGCCCCAGCGAAGAAGAAGGCAACTACAAGGAAGAAGGCGGTTGTTCATACTGCGTGACCAATAAGAAGACTGGAGGTAGCCACGCAACTGCTGCGGTTCCTGTAAAAGGTACTCTTCTCTTTCGACAGAGTAACCTTGAAGACTATGTTGTTGCAAGTGACTCACTAGAGGGTTTATCATGTATAGGTGAGAAGAAGGCGGGCAGGGCGGCTGCGTCAAAGAGTTCAGGGAGCGTCGAGTCTAAGGCTCCTGAGTCTGGCGCGACTCCGTCATCTATTCCTGAGGAAGAGGAAGAAGAAGAGGCTGAAGAAGAAGGCGCCAAGTTGGTGACTAGAAAAAGGTCGCGAGAGGAGACTAGCGCTGGGGACACTCCACCAGCGCAAAAAGCTGCTGCAACCCAGCCGATAGGGAAGCAGGGTAGGTTGTGGAGCTTATATAAATTCTCGCCAGGTTGGTGTTGTAACCCTCTTGTTTTATGCTTTCTGCCTTTGTAAAATTTCTAACACCTTTCCCTTCTGCAGAGGCACTGAAGAAGGTTGCGGAGATGGTTAAGGGACCTGAGCTAAAAAAGGCCAAGGAGCCAGAGCCCAAGAAAACCAAGTTTGTTATTATCCCACCGAAGACAACGACTAAGAAGGAGGCTGAAAAGAGGGTTGAGGAGCCTGCGGGCGATGTTATTCCTGAAAAAGAAGTGTTGAAAAAGACCGAGACCGCTGCTACTACTGTCCATGATCAAGCGTAGGGTCCGGAGGTCGTTCATATCATAGGGCTTGACCAACCCTTGAAAAGTAAAGGACCCTTCGAGTCCGGCCGCGCAACATGATGCCCTAGCCAAATTGCACAAAAACAATCTTCTGTTGGGGGTCTGCTTTAAATATACAGGCGCAGGTGGCGCATGGTGATGCTTCTGCCACTGCGGCTGGTACAGGTGCTGGTAGTTCCGGCGTGGCGAGCCAGAAGGATGGGGGGAAGAAAATCACAAGGCCATGATCCCCCATTGGTGTGGAAGACACATTGGGGGATATCTACTACAAGACTTACACTGAAGCACGTGGCGAAGAAAAACATGTCCCGGAATGGAGCCTAAAACAAAAGGATACTTTCGTTGAATTCGGGGCATGTAGGGATTGGTTTTTAGGGACTTTTCCTCTGGGTGAGGTGAACCAGCAACGGGCGCCTACCCCGGAGGCTTTATACCGTGCTTACATTGTCGGCGAGGCCAATACTTCTGCAGCTAGTCACCAGATTTTGCGCGAATGGCGCCAAATGCACCGGGAGCGCGCCAGCTGGGAAAAATACTGGGAGCGCTTGTCTGCTGAGGCTAGGATGTTTGAACAAATGAAGAACAAGTTTTTAGAAGAGAAGGCCTCTTTCGAGAAAGAGAAAAAGTCTGAGGAGTGGGGGCGTGATGGTTTGAAGAATAAACTCCACGCCGCTGAAGAGCTTCTGGCGAAGGAGCGTGCAAAATTTAAGAAGGCACGTGACAATGACAACAAGCCTATGTATGCTGCGCGCACCAAGATTACCAACCTTGAAGCTGAGATTGCCACTTTGAAAGAAAAGATTGAGGAAGCTCAAGCTGATAGAGAGCGTGTCGAGGTTCAACAGGCTAGCTCCCTTTCCTCTTGTACTTCTTTACTTGTCAAAAATTTCTAACTTTCCTTTCAAAAAAAAAACAAACTTGTAGGTCGAATTGAATGCGCGCATCGTGAATAAGGACAAGGATCTTGCTGCTAAAGATGTCGAGATCGCGGAGCTGAAGCGTAGGTTGTTTGAGGCTCATGAAAAGAGTGAATCTTTAGAGATAGATCTGTTCGTTGAAAAGGTGAGGGCTGATACTGCCGAAGAGGTACGTAAAGTGGCCAAAGAGGCGCGCAACATCAACACTTCTGCCTTGAACGTGGCGCAGAACAACTACGCTGAACCTCAATCTATCGTGGATACGCTTGTTTCTGAATCTGAGTGGATGCACAATAAAGGGGTAGCTGTTGTAAGTGTTTTCCCCTTTTTTTGCCTTAGACTATCATAGCTTGTTAACTTGTTTTCACGATTTCGTTTCTCTTGAGTAGGTTGCTAATTCCATACTGAACACCACTGAGCTAGATCAGGCAGTTGCGGCGCTTACAGATGTTGTAACACCTCGAAAATTCACGTCCTATAATGTGTTGACACGTGTCATAAAGTTTGAACGTGTGAAAGAATGTTATAAAAGGACTAAAGTTGACAAACATGGAAAGTATGAGATTATACGGATTCTAAGTGTCAACAGTGAATAAATATACTTCATAATAACCCTACATGATGTTCATAACATCAAACGAATAAATCATGGATCATACGAAGCTAAAAGTGAGAGATTACAAACTACAGGGGTTAAATGTGTCAACATGTTAAAGATATACCTCTGCGTGACCTTTTGACAAACCCGAAGCTTTGTAAATATAAATTATGCTCACTAGAATGCACGATTAAAATTTCATAAAGTTTCGTTATCGTATGAGAAAGTTATGATCAAATTCGTGTGCGAGGGGTTAAAGCGTAAACGTTGAAAGTTAGGACTTTTCGGGTGACAACAAAGTTAACCGGGGACCTAACAAAGTGAGCATATGTTTTAAAGCCCTTATAGATAAATTGTGAGGGTTCACATTGCAATAAACAAGTGCCTATTCGAAGTTAGAAGAGCCAAGGACTGAAACTGCAATTAAAGGAAAAATGGTTTGGCTGATCTACACATGCTCGCGTAGCGCGAGCCTGATGCCATATGGCGTCGCGCTACGCGAGGGCCATAGCTGGGCAGAATATTGTTTTCTTGTATAGGGGCCTGCTAGGTGAACTTGTAATCGATTTTAAACGAGTTTTCAGATCCCCCCTTGTCCCCTAAATGACCCCTAAACATCTAGGACACTTGTTGGAAGGGTATGGAGAGTTGTAGACACCAAGTGTCAAAGATTTGTGGTGGAATTTTCACTATAAAAGCCCATCTTATGCAACACAACTCCTCACACCTTCATTTGCATGATTTGATCATTCCTGGAGCTCTCAAGCTGGTCCAACTGATCTAAAGTCGTGCATAGGACTCTTGTAAGTCTACTAGTCCTTCTTTATTTGAGTTTAGCTTGTTTAATTAGCTAAAAGTCAAACCGTCGTAAATACGGTTTGACTTCGAGATTAGTCAATAATGGCTCAGTCATATCTCGAATTAAAAGTAGTTATAGGATGGTATTTATGTGGGTAATAAAACCCCAAAAGGGTTTCCCCTGATCACCATCCTAAGCAGGTCAAATGTCGGGTCAAACCTTTACTTAAAAAGTCAACATAATGCTTAAAATGTCATTTATGCATAATTAGCTATCTAGATCATATATAACCTGTTTGATTATTGTTATAACTTAGAAATAAGTGTAAGAACATGTCCCAACATGTTCAACCCGACTATTTCCTGTTTAGACCCGGTTCGGAACCGAAAGTCACATAGTTTGACTTTCTCGTTGACTTTCAGTTCTGACCCGTTTGGGCATATTTTAGAAATGCCTCAGAGCTTAAATTGGATTAGGAGACATGTTAGAACAACCCTCTGTGATCATACACCTTGGTTCACTAGTTATCCAATTAATATGCATATTTCCGTTAATTGCTCATATGTTGACCGTTATGCCCTTATTACCTTAAAACGTGATTTATGAAAATGTAAAAGAGTAGAAACCTTAGTTACTGATATATAAACTTGTATGCAAAGTTTGACATCAGTTTGACTTGTAGATTAAGAGTTATGCTCATTGTCGCTAAATTAAAGCTTTATGTTAACAAAATGGCGTAATTAGCGTATAGCCTAGTTAAACATACTTTTTGATATCAAATCTTTTACCCACTGATGTAATATATTATTTTGGGATTTTTAAAGATTTTTAATTAATTTTAGGCTGAGCATAACTAGTAGTCGTAGGCTTAATCCGGTAATTGTCGGTTTTGCCCTTACGGGCCATAAAATGAGTTTTACTTATCTAAATGACTCCAAACCTTTTGCTACTGATCACATATGATAAATAAATTATTTTAAGCCTTCTGGAAATATAAAAATATCAGATTGAAGTATAGAACCCGGAAATGGCCTTTAATCGCCATAATTAGCGTTTTTAACGCATAGTATGTCTTAAGATCATATTGGACATACCCGGGTTGATACCTACTGATATATGAGGCAAATTATGATATTCTAACAGTAAGCAAAGGTTGATAAACTCAGACTTCGTTTTTGAGCTTTTCGGCTTATGTGAAATTACCAAAATACCCCTACGGGGCATAGTTTGGTTAAAGATGATAAATTTCACATATAAGCTTTAGCCTACTGATATAACTTATCAAATTGAGTATGTTTGCTGTTTACATCAGACCTGTATCTCAGTTAAACAATTAAACTCTTTTACAAACTTTAAAATGACCAAACTACCCCTACGGGGCATAGTTTGTGTTTAAATTAGTTCGGGGCATAACAAAAGACATCCTACTGATGTCACAACATATTTGAAGCATATTAACTTAGAAAACCTGTATATAGCTCTTACGGATACCCGTTACGCTTATTTCGCGTTCGGTTTGGTTTATGTAACAAGTTTACATAAATTAGCCGAAACGGGTCAAACCTTATCGGTTTTATCTCAAAATCCAGAATGTGAATAATAAACCCATATTAAACAAGTCTTCAAACTTGTCGGGTCAGAATCACATTCTATCCGGTCTTCGCTTAATCGTGCGTACGAACCGTGTCTTCGAAACTAGCCGGTCTAAGCTTAAGCATAATTAAAGACCCGCTAGGATTCTAATAGGTTATTAAAAACCTTCGTTCCAGATTAGGAGCCCAGTAAAAGCTATCTGTACTTGCTGATTGATATACGGCTGGGATTGAATTTATATTTAGCTCAGGTAAATACTTTTAACTTATTTTCCCTATACGGGCTTGGGTTACGGTACATAGCGTACCGCTTGTTCGGGCATCAAATCTCCACGCTTAGTGGGTAGTTGAATAATTTGATCGGCTCGTTTTAAACAGATTTGTTTACTTTACAGCCTTTGGGGGGTTAATGACCATGTCCCGGATATCCTCGGCATTATCTTACGAGATGGCCACGACCTGAGCACGGGGTGTAGGCGTACACCTGTCGGTGTATAACTCATTATTGTGGTGTGTCTATTGATCTTTAACCCGGATACGTTCCGGGCTACTGAACGCATAAGTAACATGTAAATCGTTCACAAGATTATAATATTAAATAATTCTCCCAAGTTAAAAAGATTAATTTTGCCTCTGTGCATTTTAATCAATGTGTCAAGATATTTTGTGCCACGTGCATTCAAAACAATTTACAAACTCTTTTTCCAAAATGAGTCAGTTGAATGTATTTACCAGTGTAAACTGACGTATTTTCCAAAAAGGCTAAATGCAGGTACTATACGAAATTGGCTGGATATGTCTCCTTAGCATCAATAGAAGTCTCGCAAGCTTAAGATGCCTAAAAGTCTGTTGAACTATTGTTTCCATTTTATGTTCGATCCTTCTGTGGATAAACTTCCGAATATTGTGACAATTGATATTACAATAATAAATTCGGTTGTATTATATTTTCAATTGCTTCCGCTGTGCTTAATAATATTGTGTTGTTCGACTATTATGTTGCCAACCATGACGTCACGATACTCCCCACCGGGCCCACCGGTGACACGTGGAAATTCGGGGTGTGACAGATGTCGCGCGTGCCGTTGGGCATCGTGGTGGCTATCTTGAGTGTGCCCAACATGTTGAAAAGGCAATGCAGACGCACTTCGGGACTCGCCACTGTTCCGTGACCGACCGAGCTGACGAGATGTTGGCCCAAGCTGAACATGTTTATGATCATCTATCTTTACTAGTCATGGTGTTGGTCACGGAGGCGTTAAAGCATGATGACTATGTGGCGCGATTGAAGTCCATCCTTGTCGCTTCGGAGACTGTGGAGCTGTCAGATGAAGAAGAAGCGGCTGGTGATGGCGGTGATGAATAGATTGTAGGATGTTTGTGCTTTAATGCCTTGTAAATTTTTGTTGTTTCTAAATGTGTAAACGGTGAGCGGTCGCGCTTTTATGAATGGAAGTAAGTTTGCCTTTTATTTTGTCAAGTGTTACAATTATTGCATTGTTGTTAGAAACTTTGGTTAAGTTAGCGCGAATATACGTAAGTGTGGCTCGTTATGAGTATTGTTTCCCGGCCTCGCGCTGTGTTCACAGAGAACCTTGGAGGCTTAACTCAAGAGCTCGTAATTTACTGAAGCGTTTTCGTGCTAATCAAAAGTTTAACATGCATTTGTAACTTAGGCACAACAGAACGTAATCATAAAACGTAGACAACCTTTTTCATTAAAGAACCGAAATAGGCGTGTGGCCAACATACATAGGAGGTTATTACATGTAGCATTTGCGCAGTTGTTGCGTGTTCCATGTGCGTGGGATGATGTGACCATCTAAAGTGCGCAGTTTGTACGCCCCTTTTCCTATCACCTCATGAACTAAGTATGGGCCTTCCCATTTAGGTGCTACTTTTCCAGGGCGCTCGGCATTAGAGGCTTCGTTGTCCCTGAACACATATTACCCTGGAGTGTACGTACATATGTGCACCCTCGCATTGTAGTATCGCTCCAGCTTGGTCTTGTACTTGGCCTCTTTGATGCGCGTGATTTCGTGCCTTTCTTCGAGTAGGTCCAAGTCTAAGCGGTGCTCCGCCTCGTTATCAATCTTGTTAACTGCTGATAAGCGTGGCGAGGGGAGACCTATTTCTGCTGGGATAACCGCCTCTGAGCCGTAAACAAGGCTAAAGGGGGTCTCGCCATTGCTTGTTTTTGGCATTGTATGATGAGCCCATAAGATACTAGGGAGCTCATCGACCCAGTCTCGTCTTTTTGTGCCCAGTCAGGCCTTTATCCCTTCCACTATGCTTTTGTTGACACTCTCCACTTGACCGTTGCCTTGGTGGTGCGCAACGAAAGAGAAGGTGTGCTCAATGTTCAGCTCCTTCATCCATTTTTGAAGATCTTCGTAGGTGAAATTGGTGCCATTATCAGTCACTATTTTGAGTGGGAGGCCAAATCTGCAAATGATATGCTCCCAAATGAATTTCCGCACTATCGTTGCTGAGGTTGAAGAGAGGGCCTTTGCCTCCACCCACTTAGTGAAGTAATAAACAAAAACAATTATGAACTTGACTGCGCCTGGGGCTTCAGGAAAGGGTCCCACCATGTCGATCCCCCACTGTTGGAAAGGCCAGGCTGTTGATACTGGAATCAGATCATTTTTTTGGCGCAGGGTCTTTGGCGCATGTCTCTGACAGGCATCACATTTGCGCAGTTCCTTTAAAGCGTTGACGTGCATCCGTAGCCAATAATAGCCTTCATTCATGATTTTTGCCACGACCATGCGTGGTCCCGCATGTATTCCACAGATGCCCTCATGGATTTATCTGATTAAGTAAATTGCATCTTGGGGGTCCACACAATGTAGTAGTGGGCCCAAAAAGGATCTCCTGTAGAGAATGGCCCCATTCATTTCATAAAACAGCACCTTGTTCTGAATCTTTCTAGCCTCCGCCTTGTTTTTCAGGAGGATCCCTTCTTGCAGATATTGGATGATAGGGGTCATCCACGAAGGTGGCCCTATCTCTATAACATTCACTTGACGCAACAATACCGATGGGTTTTTCAAAACTTCAATTCTTATGTCCTTTGCGAGGTGCTAAAATGTTGTTGAGGCTAGCTTACTTAGCGCGTCAGCGGGCTTGTTTTCCGATCGGTTGATGTGAACAACCTTGTACGATTTGAATCTTTGGAGCAGCTCTCTTGCTTTTTCCAAGTATAAAGCCATTACCTTTCCTTTTGAATTATATAAACCATTGATTTGACTCGCGATTAGCAGAGAGTCAACATGCGCTTGCAAGTTCTGAGTCCGCATCTTGATGGCCAGGCGTAAGCCTGCCAGGAACGCCTCATATTCTGCTTCATTGTTGGTATTCTTGAAATCCAACTTGATAGCATAGGTGAACTCATGTTTTTCTGGACTGACGAGGCGCAGACCAGCTCCTGCACCGTCTTCATTTGAAGCCCCATCGGTGAATAGTAACCACAATTCATCCAATATGTTCTGGGTGGGAGTATCCACTGCTTCACATTCTTTGATCTTATCTTCCGAAACTTCGGTAATGAAGTCTGCTAGCACTTGACCTTTGATAGTTGGGTGCGGCCTATACATGATGTTATGGCCTCCCTGTTCAATTGCCCATTTTGCCAATCGACCGGATGTTTTTGGCTTTTGCAAGATAGTGCCAATATGGAAGTTGGTGAGTACAGTGATAACATGACCGGTGAAATATCTGCGCAGCCTCCTGGAAGCATGTAGTAGCGCGAGAACTAACTTTTCCATGGTTGAATAGCGTGTTTCCGGATCAATGAGCACCCTACTGACATAATAAATTGGAGATTGAACTCCATCTCTCTCCACTAACAATACTGAGCCAATTGCCTTGTTCAAAGAGGATAAGTACAAAATGAGTGGCTCCTTTTCAAATGGTGTTGTTAAAGTAGGGAGCTTGATCAAGCATTCTTTCATCTGCTGGAAGGTTGCTTTTGCTTCCAATGTCCATTTAAATTCTTGTTTTTTCACGCAATTCCGCAATGTACTGATGAAAGGGTAAGACTTTGCCGTGTGATTTGATAAAAACGATTGAGCGCGGTGTAACAACACGACTCTTCGGGTCATTACTTATCATATGTTATTTCTTGCTTAATTTCTTGTACTCTCGAGATTCCGATTATCGCAATGGGTTAACTATTTTACACTATTTTCAAACCCATTTTAAACGCTTATTACAACGCTTATTCAAAACGCAGTTGTCGCAACTAAACGCTATTTATAACGCTTGCTATTTAAATACATTTTGTCGCTAGTTTGGACTAAACGTTATCACAACGCAACTCAACGCAAACTTGAAACGCGGATTTGTATTATATTTACTTGTGTGAAATATGCGTGTCCTTATGTGCTTTACTTGTGTGTGCTTTATATATATGTTTTGGGATGACACTCGCAAACGCTATCCTCGATTAAACGCAACGCTTAACGCATGAAACGAAAGTTGGAAAACGAACTCGCACAACACGGCTGTCCGAATGGACATCCGATCAGATGGCCATCTGACCGGACGACCCATTCGACCGGCAAGCCATTCGACACCTCGCACACCGCCTTAACTCCCTCTCACTCGCCTATAAATACTACCACACACGTCCATTTCCCTGATTTGACACCTCCATTCGACCACTCGCTCTCAAGTCACTCTTAGACACTTTTCATCAAGATTCAAGGCTATTTCGTAAGTATTTCTCCTCAAATCTTGTACAACCTTCATCATTAAACACTTCTACATCATCTTCTCCATCCAAATCACTCAAACACTTCAACTTTTTCTATGAAATCACTGGTTTGAACCTCTTGAAGGTGTTCTTCACTCATTTTGTTTATGCAAGCTGAGGTGAAGCACCAACTCATCAAGATTGGTTCAGATCTAAGAGATTTCCACAACTCTCAACTAAACAATGAAAGATTTTCACAACTTTTTCATCTATTTTCATTTTTTCTTCAACTCTTATCCAAAACCAATGGAGTCTGGACTCAATCTGACCCTAGACTCGTTCCATAGTCTAGAGTCGGCTTGAAAACGGATTTCCGCCGAAGAGATGGACCGATTAACGGGCCGAACACGAGATTCCATCAAGTACAGTGTGTCTGTCCGAAGGGGGTGATTCCCATCCGATCGGATGGGCTAAGGCTTGGTGTATCTCCGTTGTTTGACACACCATCACGCCGTCTCCGTTAAACTTCAAACTTTTTTTAGAAAATTTTACGAATTTCCAAAACAATAGATCGACCACTCGAGTGACCATCCGATCGAATGACCATTCGACCATGTGACCTGTCCCTTATACTAATCCTTGTTCAAACGATTTGGTCAAACTTCGAATCTTAACAATTTCACAAACACCCACACGCCACTCGAATGGCCATCCGTTCGAATGGCCATCCGCTCGAATGACCATCCGCTCGGATGGATTATACTCATTCGATCGAATCACCATTTGATTATCTGTTACGCACTGTTCAAACGCTTACGCTACTGTTTCCAGGCTCATACTATCTCCAAGCGCTCCCTTCAATCTAACCGACTGTGTTTATTTGTTAAACACATACTGTGAGTATACTCGAACCCATTTTCTTTTGACGCACTTTTGGGTGTTACATACGTTCTATATCAAAACACAAAATACAACGCAAACACTTTAAATGCTAACCATTCCCGCATGCTATACGTGTACTTTGAATGCTTGTACTATGCTATACAGTGTTACGCTATACCGCCTCTATCAACGATAGTACTATAGTTTGGACTCAGCACCTGTCGTGGACGGGGGTTGCTAGGGATCACATTACTTTACTTCACGTGTTCGCAGTGGGAAACATGTGTCACACATACTCCAAAATGCAATCTCGTGGTTAAGTTGTAGAAATTGTTTGATAGTTACATGCTTCGCTGGTTATGTGTTACATGTTGGTTATGCATAAACGCTTTTACTACTATATGCTACTTAAACTTGTGTACTCACCTTTTCATTTTATGTATTGACTTTATTTTAACGTATGTGACAGGTTGATAGGATGCTATATTTGTTGGAAATCAAGATAGACAGTCTAGAAACTACACAAATAGAAATCTAGGTTGTCGGACTTGTTTTGTTTGAGAGAAACTCGTTATCTATAATAATCAATGTTGCAAAAATCGCGATTACTCGGCGATTAATCGCTGACTAGTCGCTAGTCGGCCTCCTACTGGGTAATTTTTCACTAATCAGTCAAAAAATCGCTAGTCGGTCAAAGCCGGTCCAAGCCGCCCTAGTCGGCCCAAGTCGCCCTAGTCGGCCCATTTGAAATCCTTACAAAACAGGCCCAAGATTAAAACTTTAGCCCATTTTCCTTATCCCTTACCCTAATATGACGAAGAATTTGAGTCGAAGAAAGAGGATGAAGTAGACGAGGAGATTGAATACGAGTCGGATGGTGTCGAAATCATTGAACACTACGGGGATGACGATTACATTTGAGCTATTTGTTAATGTTTGAATTTTAAGTACGAAGACTTGTTATGTTGTGACTTATATGTAAGTTTAGTTTGTATTTTGAACTACTTTTACCTTTTTAAGTATTATATTGATATGGATGTGTGAGTATATATATACATATTTATAAAAATAATAAAATTTACATATAAAGTTCCGATCCGATTAATCCCGAGTAATCTCGAGTAGTCGCTAGTCCCCACCTCACCGGCCGACTAGCGACTAGCGAGTTCTCCAACCTTGATAATAATTACTTGTTGAATATTTTGTTGATTGGTATGGGACAATTGACCTTTAAAAAATATTGGTAGAAAATACAGTAGAAACTCTATAAAATAATACACTTGGGACCACCAAAATTTATTAATTAAAAGAGTTATTAATTAATCGATAAATTAATAATTATTAATTTATATATTAATTAATATTTTATTAATTTATAGTAGAATACTTAGTTTACAAATACCTTTCAAGCTTCCACTTAATTATTGTATACAATGCATGTATATCAAATGAACGGCCCAATTTGAAAGAAACCTTCAATCTCCCACCTTATTATGCTTCTTGTGTTCAATGTATCACTTTATGGACATTAAAAATATTTTCTATATAAATACAAGATCAAAATAGAGTGGATCTGTTGAAATGGAATTAAAAATTTTCGGCGTTTCAAGAAACCTTCATAAATCATTCATGTATTATGCTATATATAAGGAATTATTAATTTATATTTTATATGGGGTCTAAAGAAATTATCAAAAATGTATTATCTTATAATTTTAGCGAATTATTAATTTAGCACCCTATCCCCGAGTCGGGACCGGCAAAAAATATTATCTTAGAGGGTTTATTAAATAATCGAGTATTAATTTATCGAGTTTCTACTGTAGTTGTTATCGATCTCTTGAGCAATCTGGTTCGCCTAGTGTCGCACCCCGATGATTCCGCCATCGGTTGGGGTGTGACACGCGGCTAGGCGACCGACTAATCTTTGCATTTCTTTGATTGTGCGCGGTGACAACATTCTCTCGATTGCTTGGACTTTTTCTGGGTTGACTTTAAAACCACCATTAGTCACCACGAAACCCAAAAACTTGCCCTCTTCCATCCTGAAAGAACATTTGCTCGGGTTGAGCTTCATGTTCGCACTGCGCAGGGAATTGAATGTCTTCTCAATGTCTTTTAACAATTGGTCCTCTTCAGGACTCTTGATTACAAGATCGTTAATGGAAACCTCGATATGCTTGCCAATGTCATCTCCAAAAATCTTGTCCATCAATCGCTGGTAAGTTGCGCCTGCATTCTTGAGCCCGAAGGGCATCTTTGTATAGCAGAAAATACCGATGTCGGTGCGAAAAGTAGTTTTATCTTCATCTTCCAGCTTCATCTGGACCTGGTGATAACCCTTATAGCAATCTAAAAAACATTTCCACCCGAATGGGGCGAGAGTGTCTATTTTCTTGTCAATCTCAGGCAATGAGTAACAGTCTTTGGGACATACCTTATTGAGATCTGTGAAGTTGACGCACATGTGCCACCCACCTGTAGACTTCTCGACCATTACAGGGTTCGCAACCCAACTCTGGTAGCGCACCTCCCGCAATATTCCTGCTTTGAGCAGCTCACAAACTTGTTCATTCATAGCCTTTTTCTTGTCTGTCCCTAGGTTGCGCTTCCTCTGGACTTTTGGCTCGACAGATGGGTAAGTGTTTAAACAATTTTCAGTGATGTCACACGGGACACCCGTCATGTCAGACGGAGTCCAGACGAATATATCCATGTTTCTGAACAGCAGTTGTTTGAGGTACGTCCTGATACTTGGTGAAATTGCATTGCCGATCATCACCGTTTGTTCTGGGTACCTGTGATTCAAGACCCATTTCTCTGGTTCTGTTGGTGAGACCTTACTTGCTTTGACTGGACGAGCTTCCTCTGTCGCCATCACTTCTTTCTTTGAATAAATAATCGCCACCCCCGTTTCAGTTGGAAAACCAATGGCTGAATGGGGCGTGGAGGTTACCATGTTCATCTCCCCTTGGGTTTCTCTTCCGATCAGGACGTCGTGTCTTGACTTTACTGGCATCACCAAGAAGTTGACGTTTGTTGTTCTTGAGTGCTTCCTGTCAGATAGCGTGACTGGGAAGCTAATCTGACCTAGCGGGAAGACTGCTTCGTTGCAGAATCCGGATAGAGGATAGTCAACTGGCTCGAGACGCGCTTTGTCTTCAGGGTCGAATTGATTGAAACATTGTTCGTAGATTATGTCGGTCGTGCTTCCAGGATTGATGAAGACATAATCTGTTTCGTAAGGCCCTATAATGCCAGTAATAACGGCGAGGCACGTGGCGCGTGGACCCCCGCGCACTACTGGGAAAATCACTTGCTGCTCTTGCCATGCTGGCTCAAACGGATGCTTGCCTTTGCTTTTCGCGCTGTGTCTCGGTTCATCGACCATGTGAGTTTCTAAACGTCTGACTTTCTTCTGGCCACCATCATCATTTCTTTGTATTTGGCGCCTCTCTTTGCGCACGTTCTTAACCAGGTGGCTCATCTTGCCGCTTTTTAAAGCTTTCTTAATCTCTTGCCTCAAGCTGATACAGTCATCAGTAAGATGGCCTATATCTTTGTGAAAATCACAATAAAGATTAGGGTCTTGCCCTTTCTTGTTTGTCATTGGTTTTGGCACCTTAAAATCATGATTCTTTGTCATGAGTACCTCCTTAGGTGTCTTAATTAGTGGAGTCCAATGTTTTTCTCGATTCTCGTTCTTGATGGCTTTGCGATAACTAATTCAATCGATTGTATCACGCTTATCCTCCTTGAAGTGAGGCCTCTCTTCATACCCTCTTGACTGACTTTCTTTCAAGTATGGGTTCCTGTTTTTGGTGCGCCTGCCAGAGTCGCGCGTGTTGCTTCTCAAATAACGATCATCAGAATAAGTGTTCTTGCTACCTGCCAACGATTCTTCTGTTTGCTCGACGATCTTGGCTGCTGTCATGAGCTTGTCCCATTCTTTAGGCATGTCGTATTTACCTGTGATAGTCCTGATCAGACTGTCACAACGGATGGCCTTTTTGAAGTGGGCTCGCATTAAATCTTCGCTCACGCCTCCAATCTCCAAACATTCCTTGTTAAAGCGGGTGATGAAGACTTCCAACCCTTCATTTTGTCTGCGCCAGATGTCTGTGACTTCGGACGTATCGCGCTGATAACGTCTTTACTAGCTAAAATGCGTGACGAATTGATCTCTGAAATCAGTCCATGACTTGATTCTTCCAGAGGGGAGGCTGTCGAACCTTGAGCGAGCAGCTCCCGTGAAAGTTTGGACAAAAAGATGGCACCACATTGGCATGTTCCATTGTCCCAAAATGCCAACGCTCGTGAAGACTCGTACATGATCGTCGGGGTCCGTAAGACCGTTGAACTTTCCCACAGTTTGTGGTAACTTAGCTTTTTCCAACGGGGCTAAAGCGATGCTTTGAATAAACTTTGAGTGTTCTATTGCTTCCGCTGGTCTGTAAAGGAGACTAAAGTCATGCTCAGCTGCTTCATTGTAAACGGCGCGCGACCTTGGTCTGTAAGACTCATGATTTCTTTGCAAGCGGTTGAAAACTGAAGAACCTTCGCCTTCTTGCCATGTAGGATCATCCTCGTCCGTGTTGTCCCATTCATTGTTGATGTTGCGCGGCCCCAGCCGGTTGGGTAATGGACGCCTGTGTTGCGCGTTGGATGGGTAATCGTAATAAGTGCCTGTCTCCCCATATGTTTCGCGTCATGCATGCTTGGTCTTCTTTGTGGAGGAGGTCTATGGAACTGCCCTTGCACATTATGTTGAGGAGGCGTCTGGTGAGCGACCTGTGTTGGCCCAAGTGGAGTCACCAGAGATGTTTCCACTTGCAACATTGCTTATTGTGCGCTTAACGTTTGAAAAAACGAGTTCACCGTAGCAATCTGCTTAGCATACCATGAGGCCAGGGTTTCACCTTCTGGTAAGCCTAACAGGGATGATATGTTTGAAGGTGTTGGGTTTGACGGACCATCTGTGTTGCTCGTCGGGGTAGCCGTATTGATGCAAGTGATGCTCGCGCGGGGTCCCCCAATGTTTGTTGCTTCGCCTTCGGCTAACTCGTCAATGGGAAGGGGTTGAACGTGCGAGTTTTCCTCCCCCTTTCCCACTTGAGAGTGTGTACCGAAACCGAAATCTGGTATTCCCTAACTAGCCATGATCGAGAGATTAAGAAAAAAGCTCGGAAAAAGAAGATGAGGTGATTGTAAAAATCGGTGGGCGCCAATGAAGAAACACTGACTAATTTTAGGTTTATTAGTTGGGTTTATGTTTCAATCATAAGGGTTAATCTTCTTAATCCTTCCTGAGCTATAGCAATGATCCTTCCTACAAAATAATCAACACCCCGTTAAGCTCGTTAAGAGGGGAATATGGGGGTTTCCCTCTTAACCACTCTCCGGCGTGATAATAAGTATTTGTTTTGAGGAAATAAGTGTGTGTCAAGAGTGAGAGAGCAGAGAGCAGAATGGTTTAACCTGTGTATGAAGGTCCCTATTTATAGCCGGAGTAGTGTAGAAGGAGATGGGCTGATGAGCCTTGGGCCTGGAGACGACAAGGAATATCTTTCTTGTCTCTTCTATGACGACCGTTAGTGTTTCTAGAAGATTTTTGGTGCTGGTGCACCTTGATTGGAACTACGTGTCCGGGTTGTCGTCCTTGTTGTCTCTCTGACATCAGCAAGTGAGTGGGGATCATGGGGCAGTTGTCGCCGCCCCCTGATTGGTGACACGTAAGCGTCCTTGTGTACTTTTTGTCTCTTGCACGATTATTAATCGTGGAGCACGATAGAATACAGCCTGTTGGACGCTTATTGGCTTACTCCTCTGCCACTCGTACCTTTCGTGCGTCCTGGAATGAACCTGCGCCGCAACTCTCGCGCGGCCTTTGGTGTGTGTCCAGTCAGCCGGCGCGAGGTCTAGGGCTCGAGGGCCTTCATTCAGGATGCTAAGTGTAGAATATGAGTTTTACCTTTGCTTGGGCCTCGCGCGCGGCTTAGGCTTTGCCTAAGTAGTCCGCGCGGGGTCTCTAGATTATTCAGATTAATGTATTAGGAGTATGGACTTGCGCGCGACCTGATTGGTCTGCGCGGCTTTTTGGGACCATACCCCTTCATATATATATATATATGTATATATGTATATATGTATATATTTTGCAATTATTGTATTTTAGCTTTATATATAGCGTGAGGTTCAGGGAACACTAAAAAGTGAGGAACTGGGAGACGATCTTAAAAATTCAACTTAACATGTTAAAATTATATTTATTTTTTTAAATATCGACACTTTTTCTTATAAATACATGTAGAAGCATTTTTATTAAAAAACTAAAAAAATTAAAAAAAATATTTAAAAAACAATTAAAAAAATATCTTATAAAATTAACTTAACATGTTAAAATTCAATTTTTTTTAAACTTTTCAGCGTTTTTCCTTATAAAAATGGGTATAAACTATTCCAATAAAAACCATTTTTGTAAAAAAAAATATATTGCCTTTTTTAACTGTTTTTTAAACATTTTTTTATATTTTTAGTTTTTGATTTTTTTATTAAAAATGTTTCTACATGTATTTATAAGAAAAGGCGCCAATTTTTTTTAAATTTGATTTTTAACATGTTAAGTTGATTTTTAAGAGTGTTCCCCGGTTCCCCACTTTTTTAGTGTTCCCCAATGAACCATCCCCTATATAAGTAAGGTTATAATACAAATGATCTTAATATACTAAACGTGAGAAGTGAATGAGAGAATGTTTTTTTTTTTTTTTTGTCGGTGAACACCCCGAAAACGGGTTTGGTAATCAAACCACGTTAATATTAAAAGACGGGTAAAGTACCGTTAGTGGTAAAAATTAACCCGGTGAATATTAGGATTTTAAATAAATAAACCTAATATTAAATAAAAGTTGAATAAAGGCTTTTGAGGAAATAAAGTTTATAAAAGGTCGGAGTTAACGAGACTTAAAATAAATTTAGCCATAAATCTCCCTGAACCCACTAAGTTAACTAGGAATGTTTAACCTAGTTAATAAGTGGGAATATTATTAGAAATAAGTAGGTTGTGGCCTACTTAATAACTCACTAAACATGAGGGGCCAAAGTGGGTTAACTTGAAAGTTAACTAAATAAATAACAAACAAAACAAAATACACACACAGTGTGAGTTCATGAACTACCAGGAAGCTCCCATGGAGCCAAAAACCCTAACTTCCATAAAACCATCAAATTGAAGGCTTAAACGAAGCTCAAATTCACAATTGAACGTGAATTAATGATCACCCAAGCTAGGGGATCATAAGGTATGTAAAATTTTGATGATTTGTGAAGTTGTGAAATTTGAAGAAACATCATAATCACGAATTATGTATGGATTATAGAAGCTATGGCTGAATTAGTGATGTATACTTGCTTAGAAACAAAACCCTAAGTGAAAATTATACATATGATGCTATGAATTGAATGTTTAGATGATTTACCACATTAGGATAAGTGAGTTTTAATCATATAATGAAATTGATGATATAATTGTGTTTAGAATCATCATACATGATATTAATAAGATGAAACTTGAACAGATTAGGTGTTTAAGTATATAAATCATACTTGCTAAGAAATGAGTTTTGTATGATATGATAAAAATTGATGATATGTTTATGTTAAATTATGTTTAATATCATCATGTATTAATTCGGTAACTGTAGGATCGTTTTCTGACCCGAACGAGTCGTTCAGAAGAGTTTATCTCAGTTTCAGAGGCGGAAACTAAAAAACTGAGTTCAATTCAGCAAGCAATACACTTTAAACTGTTGTATGATTGATTTTAGAACGTTTTACAACCTGACAACACTTCGGCAGCACTTCGTTGCACAAGCCGGAAAGTTACAAATGATGAAAGTTTGAAGCCTATTTATAGGGAGAGACCCTCTCGTTTGAAACTGACATGACCAGTTTCAAACTGTCACGACTAACCCTCCCATTTGAAAGTGACAGGCCACCTTCAAACTAGACCCTTCAAACTTGACATCTTCAAACTTGACCTCTTCAAACTTGACCTCTTCAAACTATCAGTCCGAGACTCGATATAAGACGAAGACGACAGATGTATGCACCAACAGACTCCCCCTCAGATGTTGACGAGTCTTAAGTGTCGAGTCTACACATCTTCAGTCTTTATCAGTCCTCTTGAACTCTTTGAAGTATTTGACGTTGTAAGTATCTTCAAATCTCCTATCTTCTCTTTTTCCTCAGCACCAATACATTCCTTCCTTTTGGTGTCTTCAGACTCCCCCTTTCGATATGCTGGGATCGCAGCCTGGTATATTGAAATCACAAAGTCCTCAGGTATCGGAACCTGACTCTCTATCATTCAAATATCCTACACATTCTCTACCCAAAAATAAATTTTCTGATGACCATTTGTAGAGCAAATTTTAAAATGATTCAACATTTATAGTATCTGATGAACCACTTACAGGAGTATCATATTCATTTTCAAAACAACATACTCTCCCAAACCATCTGTTCATCATGTCTAGCACTCGGAATTTTGAAAATTAGCTCTCCAACATCAGTTGTCGAAAATCTTTTTAACTTTTTCAAAATTTATGCTAAAACACACTGAAAATCTTTTTGGATTTTGAAATATAATGAAATGCAATAAAGAAATATTTACAAATAATATTTTTGTGAGTTTGTGTAACAGGATCATATCAGTTTATGAGACCAATCACTAACACCGTTAAGCTTTAAACATTTTAAGCTCTAAAAGATTCACTTAGATTGTCAGTATACCGATCCACTTAAATTTTCACATAAAGTTCAACTGTTTCGAGATATGATATTAATGACTTAAGCACTTAAACTTAATCGCATGTCCCACCTCAGAATATACTCCCGTATCCAGATCCCAATATTCAGTCTTACAGGTAATTATGACACGAATGATATCTGTAGGGGTTAATAAATTATGAAGAATCATGAGAGCTCAGGTCAGAACTACCGTTCAGCAGAGAGATCATGACTCAATTTTTGGGTGTGTCCCCTTTAGAGGATCTTTTTTACAACAGCATTGCTAAGCAATTTTATTGTCTTATCATATATGCTGAGGGTGATGCTATGTTTCAAGCATTTTGCGGAAAGTATTATTCGAGGACTAGGTCAGAACTACCGTTCAGCAGAAGTCCTGGAATAATACCCCAGACATCACTGAGTATAAAGACCTAGTATATCAGATTATGAGACCTTTCAAACGAGATTTCGGGGGTTACCCATATATCCGAGAGATGTTTCCCCACGATATAAGCAAGTTTGAAATTTAGGTTTATATCTCGTCACAATCTACTAAATGTGCAAAAACCTACTGGCACATCATCAGTGAGACCGTTTATCACTTTTTAACTTTCCATTTCTTTAGCATGTTGTGATCGTCCACTGATGTACTATCATTTTCTCTTTTATACAACAAAACTCATTTTCATTTTATCATGTTTTTGTATTTTTCAAATTTTCAAATGTTTTTGGATTTTCTAAAATTTCTTACTCCCCCTAAAATGCAAACACATTTTAGGAAATTTGAAATTAAACTGTACAATAAAGTGACAACCAATATCGAATCACCTCAATTCGCCATTCACTTGGCATAAACAATCAGAACTCCCCCTCACAACAAACCATTTTCTCATTAAGATTTCAAAACACTTAAGTTTGTTTTAATCAAAATGATTTTTCCGAAAATAAGTTTGTTTTTACCACTTGTAAAGTTGGGGATGTGAATCATCATTTTGACTTCAACCACTTGTAGAAAATCAAGTACAAATTAATGTCCCTGATTTACCACTTGTACTAAAAATTACAATCAAATACACAGAATGATGCCGATTCCTGATCCACGATTACCAACTTGGGATCTCCGGCAAGTCCACAGACTTATTGTTCATAATATGAACCATCCCAGTCACAAACCAGGGATGGTTCAACTTTATCTTTCTTCGTCTTCTTCTCATAGAACTCTTTAACCCCTTTGACTTTTCGATCAATCATTTTACCAAAAATGTGTTTCACCGTGGGGTTAAAGGCTTTTTCAACATCAAAAACCTTGTTATCATCATAAAATTGGTTTGAAATCTCAATTTTACCAATTTTCTTTTTATAATTTTCAGTCCGAAGTGATGGAAAATTTTCATCATCCACAGTCAGAACTGATTTTTCTCCTTTTACCTCAACCTGTGGCTCATCTGATTTTGTGGAATCAGATTCATCGCCAGAAGATAACTCCTCTGATTTCGACCTATCAGAATCATCGCTAGAGCTACCACCAGACCTTTCAACAACCCATTTATGGTTGTCAGATTTAGCTCTTTTATTGTAAAACTTGTTTGAACATTCACCAATTTCAAAAATTGAATCTTTGAAAAGTTTTGATCTATCAATTGGTGGTTCAAACTCAATCACTTTCTTTTTGAGTTTACGAGAAACTCCCTGTTTTGATGATATTGCCTTAGAACAATCTCTGGCAATATGTCCAACAGTGTTGCATTGGAAACAGGTTCTCGTATCTTTCTTCTGCTCAGCCATCTTCTTCATTTCGTCTTGCTTCTTTGCAAGGAACTCACTGTTTGACTGCTTCCAGAATTCTTTCTTTTCTTCTTCGTCTGATGAAGTACCTGAAACAAATGTCATTTTTGCTTTAAAATCACGAACATACTTTTCATTTTTCTGTTTTTCTGTTGGAATAAATCCAAGACCTTTCTTTTTGAAATTACGGTTAGGGTTTGGTTTTTTGTGAAAACCAGAACCAGAACTGTAACCTTTTTTCTTGTTTAATCTTTGTTGTACTCTTGAGGTGTAAGGTTTAGGTTTACCATTAAGATTTAAATCTTTTATTTCAGAAATATTAATTTCTGTAAGTTTGAAAACCTTTTTGATCAATTCAGTTTTGACACCTCTTATTGGAAATTCCTCATCAGAATATAATTTGTCAGAATCATTCAAAGTATATGCAACTTTAAATGTTTCGTCATTCAAATTAGATTTTGATAACAGGAATTCTTTGTTATAAACTCTTTTAACCGAAGAATTTGGACTGTTGACTGTCGAACTCGAACTTTCAGAACCAGACTTTGACTCTGACTCTGACTTTGACTTTGACTCTGAGTTTGATTCCAATTTTGACTCCTCAGTTTCATATTTATCCAACACCTGATCGACCACTTTCTTTATTAACTCGGACTCATGATCAGTGTCAGATGATATATCGTGACATCTATATTTTCTGGCAAATTGACTGACGACTCCGACTCCCATTGTAAGTTTGTAGCCTTTTGGACTCTTTTAGAATTTGGATTTCTGGGCAAATATCCATTTTCTAGCGGGGGTGGACACTTGTTGTAACTGACATCTTGTTTCTTACCAGAATCCTTCTTGTCAGTCTTTTTCTTTGTGTCACTCTTCTTCTTGTTCTTCTTTTCTGGAGTCTTTTCTTTAGCCACTTTTCCATCATCATTCTTTTCTTCAGTTACTTTTCCATCATCGTTTTCTGACCCGAACGAGTCGTTCAGAAGAGTTTATCTCATTTTCAGAGGCGGAAACTAAAAAACTGAGTTCAATTCAGCAAGCAATACACTTTAAACTGTTGTATGATTGATTTTAGAACGTTTTACAACCTGACAACACTTCGGCAGCACTTCGTTGCACAAGCCGGAAAGTTACAAATGATGAAAGTTTGAAGCCTATTTATAGGGAGGGACCCTCCCATTTGAAACTGACATGACCAGTTTCAAACTGTCACGACTAACCCTCCCGTTTGAAAGTGACAGGCCACCTTCAAACTAGACCCCTTCAAACTTGACATCTTCAAACTTGACCTCTTCAAACTTGACCTCTTCAAACTATCAGTCCGAGACTCGATATAAGACGAAGACGACAGATGTATGCACCAACAGTAACTTATGATTACAAGAACTTGGTTAATAAGTGATTAAAACGGTAGCATAAGAATGATGCTTACCAGATAATTGACCAAGTAATTAAACGAGTAGTTGAGCTACATCTTGTAATTATTTACGTTAATAGGCAGTTGACTTTTAAAAGTCAAACTGACCTTTGATATGATCGAATGATAATTTCAACATAAAAAAATCGTAGGATGGAATAGTCGTGAATGATTATGAGTAATCTAACCATCTTACAAATTACAATGATAGTTTGACGCTTGACAAGCTAGGTGAAAGCTTGGGAAGGAATCGGGTCAAACGAATCAAGTATGAAGGAAAAGCATAATCTGGATGTAAGGTAAGTAAAGCTTACACCCTTTTATTGAATACCTATTTGTTTTATAGGTTATGAATACTAGAAAGTCATGTTTGAATTATGATGTTCCGATGCGACATAATACGGGTCGAAACAAAAGACAATAATAATAAACCATGTTTAATGGTTAAAAAGGACTAATACGATTATTTAGTCATGCAATAACTAATAGATAATGAGTTTTGAATGGTTACCTTATAGGGTAAACCAACATAAATAATAAGGGTAAAACCGTAATTCGGTCATTCGTTGACGATAACCGTTAGTTTTTGAAAGACACTTTATGGCATAAGCCATAATGGGTCAAAAGAGTCAAGAAATGGTTTATAAGTAAAATGACCGTACAGTGTAAACCGGAGCGAGTCATGTAGATGAGATGGTAATAAATATCATCTCACAAAGATAAACGGTCACTTAGACCAAACGGGTCAAAAGGTGAAGATATCACCCTTTGACAATATCGACTAATGATTATTTGTCGAGTTATATGCTTACAGGAGTAGATATCTAATGGATATTAGCGTCGCTATTAATTAGCGGTTATTAAAGCAAGGTATTAAACGGGTCAATATATTGATCCGAGCCAGGTATGTGTGATAGGTTAACTACTCATTTAGAACTTAAGGGTCAATGAGAGATAAATGAATTCAAAATTTGACATTTCGTTACCTTAATAGGTAAACCCGATAATTTAAATAATAGGCATTGTGTTTTTAGAAACATAATGATTTCGAAACAAAATTATAGTTACAATATGGGATTTTGGTCAAATACGACATTAAAAGTCCTTCGTCGTAAAAGAAGAGTTAAAGATGACCAAAACGCCCTTGTAAGCTAAATCGAACAAACGACCCTTAAAGGTTGTTTGAAAACGAGTTTTATGATCAAGTAAATACTTAGAATAAGTATAAAAAGCGAAAGGTATGAATCTTTGGGTCAAATTACTCTAAATGAGTCTTTGCCGTAAAATGATATTTTGAGGGATAAAACTCGGAACAAATAGTTACCACATTAAAATCCACCACAATTATAGTTGCGGTGGAAGACCATTTGATAATTAATGTGGAAATATGATGCTAGCTATGAATAAACGTAATTTACGTTTAAAAGTGCTTAAATACCCTTAACTGGTCAAAATAAGCACATAAGCAAAAACGGGTTTAAAATGCATAAAACCCGCAATTTTGCACCTTGAATAATAGGAAACTGTTGGGATTGAACCCTACCAAAGGAACAGATAATGTAAAGCCAAAACCAGGTCACAAAAGTGGATTCACAATAAGCAGCTGTTTACACTTTACTTTCCCCTTGAAAGTGATTCATAACAACTGATGGTCTCTATCTGCTGCTCATATTCAACTGCTGCTGTCCTTTCAACTGCTGATGAAAACCCTGAAGTATTCAACACTGCTGGTCCTATCTACTGATGTTAAAGCACTGCCCAGTCAAGGACTGATCAACCTTGAGGAAAGCACTGACATAAAGGGAGAGCAGTTGTTTAGTAAATTGTTTGTCTTATGTATAGTCAGTGGTTAGGTTAGCAGTGTTTGTGTAAGGGCAGTAGATACAGGTTGTTAGGCTGTTAGAAGTCGCTTTCATGGTGACGTCAGCTGAGATACCTCAGTGGTTTGGTTTGCCTATAAATGTAACAGTACCCTGTACTGTTACATTTGATTGACTGAGCTGGTTTTTCCTTCTTATGTCTAATCCTTTCATCTTGTGCAATCCAACCTTGGGGCATCAGGCTGAGGGGGAGTATAGTTTGTAAGCTTATCTGTAATCTTTTGCTTTGATTTGTAATTCATTCGAATCTATGAGAAGCAATTGTTTATCAAACTATTTTCTCCTTTGATTGTGTTTACAAAGTTTGTTTTCATTTCCGCTGCACTTAACATATTTTCATATTCGTTAATCATTCATTTTAAACAAACAAACACTATCATGAGAGCCTCCGATCTTAACAATTGGTATCAGAGCCTGGACAGTCAAATTCGATCTAACAATCAATTTGACATAACTGTTCGGCTCAAAATTCATTGATACTAAGGTTGGTTGTATTCAGTTGAAAAACAGAGTAACGAGTAGATCATGTTCAAAGTGGTTATTCAAAACTCTGTAAATCAACCAAGATGTCATATGACACACAAATTTCATACAACAAGCGATATCATACACAAATCACTCATAGTTTTCAGATCTGTAAACATATCTGATAAATTATGGGATTGGTCTATATTCTCAAATTGATTTCAACTGTTGTTTTGATATTTGTGATGTTTTCATTAAATACTAAAGTACTAACCTCAGTTTAACAAAACCTATGTTCATAAAAGCATTGATGTTTTGTTAACACTAAAAGAGGGAAATTAACACTTTAGTTATTTAGATCTTATATGTGTTGAAAACAGGTTGAGTTCTTCAAAAGGACAAAATCAGCTATGTTAAAATACAATAAGAAAATTCACAAAAACTCCGAAGTGTGTTCATCTCAATGCTTCTGAAGTCAGAAGAAAAGAGTATAAACATAAAACACTGAAGAGTCAAAGTTTGAGGTAATAATGGTCATTAAGCAAATATACGCATTCATCTGTTCAGGGAAAGGTTTTGATTCCAGTAAATGAACTCCAAAAAGGACTAGACATATGTTTTAAAAATATATCCATGTGTCCTCATGTTTGCAATCAACCGACAAAGAAAATGGTTCCAAACAGTGGTCAAAAAGTATTCAAAAGTTTTCAACCACTGTTGCTAAACCACTGACCATGTTCAAAAACCTGTGAATGATGTGATTACATTCTCTATTGAAATTTTGCCAGATCTTTTTGACACTATTCTTAGAAAATCCTTTAACCATTTTTTTTGTTCAAAGGATTCTTTCGAATAACCAGGATATATTATTCATTTTTATATATAATATATTTGAAACTTTTGCTTGTTTTTGTTGGCAATAGTTTCAGCTCCTGTCAGGATGTAATACCTTATTTTTGCATGGTATTTGTGTCCTCAGAAATGGGTCAAAAGGAAATGGTACATATGTCATGATCATGTCATACTCAGGCTTGCTCCTAAATGTTTATCAAAGGATGATTGCAAACTGTGATTAAATTACTAGGGTACTCATGTGTTAATTGAATATTAAACGAAAATGAGTTGCCTTAGTAAAAAGTTTTCATCATCTGGGGTACTAAACCACTGTCTTTCAAAATTGACATGTTGCAAAACCTTGAATGAAAATTCTTAAAACTGTTGCTGAAACATATGTTCTTCAGATTTGCACCATTTACCCTAACCACTGTTTTGTTCCAACATCTGATCTCTAAACACTGTCCACTGCTGAAAGTTAACCACTGATCCCTCATTTTCTTGTAAGCACTGATGCTCAAAATCAGTGTCTTATCCACTGATATGCTATCTACTGATAGTAAAAATCATCCACTGTCCAAGATTTTTACCGTTGTAATCACTGATGCTTGATACGTCAGTGGCTCTTAAAACAACTGTTCTCCATACTTAATCCGTTTCATCAGTGTTTGACACGTGGTCAGTTTTTAGCCCTCGGATCTTAATAACCGCTGCCACATCAGCGATCATCTTTTAAAAATAAAACCTGCCCTAAACCCCAAACAGGGTTTTACACTGTCGAATTGAATTCCAAAAATTCTCTTCTCATAGCAGTTTCTAACCCTTCTTCTCAAAATCTCCAAAATCTTCCTTTATTCTTCTTTGCAAAAATGACAAAATCAAAGTCAAAATCAAAACCAAAACCTAAATCACCATCACCTTCCAAAGAGGTCGCTCAAACGACCGAAGAACCCATCGAAATACCATTCAAACAATCTCACAATTATCTGGGTTTATTCACAAAACCTACTGATAATCACACCTTTGACACCATCATTGATGCATTATCTGCATCAAAGTACAAAACTTTGTTGACAGCAAATGCTCCTATCTATCTGCAAACCCAGAGAGAGTTTTGGAAAAAGGCGTCGCTTGAAAAACAAGACGGAAAAGTCATAGCCATTAACTCCTCGATACAGGGAAAAGCGATCAAAATCACACCAAAATCGATATCAGAAGTCTTCATACTCGACGATCAGAACGGTAAAACCTCTTTTGACAAAAACGAGTTAAAAGCTGATTTTCTGAAAAGGGGTTATGCAGAAGAACCAAAGGTTGATACCCTACAAAAGGGTTATTTTCCATCTGCACCCAGGTTTTTATTCCACACACTCTTGATGTGTGCTTCAAATAAAACAACATCTTTCAACGAAATACCATTAAAAATTCAAAGCCTGGGTTACGCTATTTTGAATAACAAAGACTATAACTACTCCCAGGAGATTTTCAATGACATGGTGAAAAACGTTGAAAGTAAAGCATTTTTACTTTTTCCAAGATTTTTGAGTTATTATTTTGAACAAAAATTTGAAAAGAAAAATGTAGATTTGCTCAAACAAGGTGTTTATTGTCAAATAAAAAGCATAACAAAAGAAACATTTTCAAGGATGATGGCACCAATAAAAACAAAAGCAGGGGTACCTGAGCAGACTTTAGCGGTTACAACTGCTCCTCAGGTATCAGCTGATGAGCCCACTGCTCCAGGTGATCATAGCAGCACTCCCACTGCTTTGAAACCCACACCTGCCACCACTAAAAAGACCAAAAAGAAAACATCCAGAAAACCCACCAATCCCAAAACAAAGGCAACTCTGGAAGATGAGATCCCAGAGGAAATGCCTGTGACAACACAAAAGTCACCAAAAACCACTGCTGCTACTTCCTCACAGCAGTTGGAAGAAAGATCTCAACCCATGCCTAAAACTCCTCCTGCATCCTCACAAAAGGATCAGGTTGTAAGCACAGGGACACCACAATATGCAGCTCTGAATCCACTCGGATCCATCTTCCTCAGTCCTGATCCCAAGGACATGTCTCTTTCAACCCCCATCCCCTCACCAATCATAATGCCACAATCCATGCTACCTCTGTTGCATGCAGCTGCTATTGCACAGACACAAACCAGTTCCTCTCTATCACCTATCACTGAGAGTATACATCCACAAGTGACTGGGTCTGATGCTACTACTTCTGCTATCCCAGCAACAGTTGAGGAGGTTACACTGCAGGAGTTACAAGTAACTCTTGTCAGTAGTTCAAGTGGAGCAGCAACTACAAATGTTGGATCAACAGGTCTACATTTGGACAGTTGTTTCATCAGTCAGACTCCCTTGAAGGCAATTTCTTCCATAGCACCTCTGAAAATCACTAGTGAGGCTATTTTGTCCACTAGTAACATTAAAGATTTATCAAGTGCTGAAGAGAGAAGTCCCCAGTACCAAGAACAAGGGGCATCAATGGGTGACTTTTGGGACTCAGTTCCTAAGTCAAACATTGATATAACCACTGCTGGTGGGGATTCAGATGATCCTACTAATGTAGGTGATGATTCAAGATATCAGGAATTGACGGGCAGAGTTGACAAACTTGAAGAATCAGTTGCTGAAATAAAGGAGATGGTGCAAGAGATTTTAAAAGCTCAAAAAGCACAATCCACTGCAGCCCCACCACAATCTGCTGTTCCTGCTCAAGCACCTGCACAACAGGCATTTGCTGCAAATGAGCTATGGAATATATTTCAACCCATGCTTGAAGCACAGCAACAAATGGCTGATAAAAAGCATGTTATTCAAGTACAAATGCTGACAAATATGGTTGAATCAAGATTTAAAGACACTCAAGCAGATATCAAGGCTATAAAGACTAGCATTCAAAATGCTTCTGGAAAAGTTCCTTCTTCAATACCATTTCTTGTAAATCCCCCTTCAGATAATGCCAAAAAGGGGGAGAATAACAAGTTGTTGGGAAATTTGAACAGGAGGGGAATAGAACATGGCCTTCATGTTGAGCCTGAAAAAGGAAAAGAAAAAGAAAAACAGGTCTCAAAACCTGTTAGCCAAACAGCTGATACAGCAGTAGTTACAAAAACTGCTGTCAGTAGCCAAACAGCTGCCATGACATCAACACACACATCTGCAACACACACCACTCTACCACACACCACTACAACCACTGTTCCATCATCATCACCATCTACAATCATATCACCACCACTGCCTCCTGCCATAAAGCAGAAGACAACAGATGTTACAACATCTGTTGTAATGACAGCAGCGGTTGAAGCACCAGTTGTTTCAACCACTGTCAGTCAATCACTGCCATAAACCACTGCTATCCAATCTACCACCACTGATCCACCCAAAACATCATCTGCTTCTTCTTCATTAAAAAGGAGAAGAAATCTTATATCAGATGATGATTCACCACCAACATCACCACTCCCATCCCCTGCTCAAAAGCAGAAGACAATTGCTGACATATCAGCAGTTGTAATGACAACAGATGTTGAGACACCAGTTGTTTCAACAGCTGTGAGTCAGTCATCCACTACTGCTCTCTCCTTTTCTACTTCACAGCCAAAGATTTTCAACAGAATAAGAAAGCCAATACATGTCGATGAGGGTATACATGATCCTAATGCTGCACAACATCCACTAGAACTTGAAGCTATCAAAAATGAGATGAGGCAATTTTATACAGAAGAAGATCCTTCAAAAAGAAGGTTTTCCTCACTCATAGGCTACATGCCACCAGAGGATATGGATGATTACCTCAAACTCAAGGCAAAGCAGGCCAAAGTAAAAGCCAAGGTTGATAGTGAAAAAGAAAAGTTAAGCGAAGATGACATTGCTAAAAAGTGAAAAAGAAAAGTTAAGCGAAGATGACATTGCTAAAAGACTGGAGTTCTACTTCATAAAAGTAAAGCAGATAGAAGGGTTTGCACAAGACCTAAACAAAGAAAAGGCTGATCAAAAGAAAGAATTAAGAAAACAATGTCTAGCCTACATCATGAAAGAGAAATTCTATCCTGCTGAAGAACAACAGTTCAGAGAATGGCCAGTAGCAGCTCTTAAGCGTGAGGCAGAAAGGATTGAAAAGATTAAGAATGATCCTACGAAAAAGAAGAATGCTCCTAACTGGAGAAAATATGAAAGGCTGAAGAAAAGAAAGATAACTGTTTCAGGCACTTCTAAGAAGAAAGAACAAATGATGAAGCTTGAACAGAAAATGGGAAACCTCGACACACTGTTCCAGTCTACCTTTGTAACAAATCAAGAACAGGGAGAACAGTTGACTGAAGAAGAGGTAATAGAAAAAGAAGCAGAGTACTTCAAAGATACCATCAAGAAAATGGGTCTAAAAGAAGAAACTTCAACAAAGCTTCAAAGCCTTTTTAAGGCATTAAACAAAACTGCATCTCCAAACACTGCTAAAGACAAGACAGAAGCTGAAAAACAAGAACTCATTGAACAAGATACTGCAGAAGATATAGCTGCAGTTGACAAAGTCTTTGAAGAAGCCTTCAAAAGAATGTCTGAAAGTCTGCAGTTGTTTTCAAGGCCATTATCCCTCAACTCATCTTCAAATAAGTCTCTCCCAAGAAACCCACTTGGCTTAAAAATACTAAAGTGGATGTCTGATCAAAAGACACACGTATTGACCTTGGTCAGAGCCAATGGCGATGTGAAGCACATATCAAGGAAAGAAGCACTAGGCCTTAGTGTTCAAGATTTGCAGGATCTCCTTGGGCTTTCACTGTGTAGGGATGAGGATGACCAGAGTGCAAAGGAATTTGAAGCTGAATTCAAAGAACAAGCTAAGGCACTCTTGATGAGTAATAAAGGTCCTGAATAATGAAAGGTTTTGGCATTATCTGTTCCAGGGGGAGATTGTTGGGATTGAACCCTACCAAAGGAACAGATAATGTAAAGCCAAAACCAGGTCACAAAAGTGGATTCACAATAAGCAGCTGTTTACACTTTACTTTCCCCTTGAAAGTGATTCATAACAACTGATGGTCTCTATCTGCTGCTCATATTCAACTGTTGTTGTCCTTTCAACTGCTGATGAAAACCCTGAAGTATTCAACACTGCTGGTCCTATCTACTGATGTTAAAGCACTGCCCAGTCAAGGACTGATCAACCTTGAGGAAAGCACTGACATAAAGGGAGAGCAGCTGTTTAGTAAATTGTTTGTCTTATGTATAGTCAGTGGTTAGGTTAGCAGTGTTTGTGTAAGGGCAGTAGATACAGGTTGTTAGGCTGTTAGAAGTCGCTTTCATGGTGACGTCAGCTGAGATACCTCAGTGGTTTGGTTTGCCTATAAATGTAACAATACCCTGTACTGTTACATTTGATTGACTGAGCTGGTTTTTCCTTCTTATGTCTAATCCTTTCATCTTGTGCAATCCAACCTTGGGGCATTAGGCTGAGGGGGAGTATAGTTTGTAAGCTTATCTGTAATCTTTTGCTTTGATTTGTAATTCATTCGAATCTATGAGAAGCAATTGTTTATCAAACTATTTTCTCCTTTGATTGTGTTTACAAAGTTTGTTTTCATTTCCGCTGCACTTAACATATTTTCATATTCATTGATCATTCATTTTAAACAAACAAACACTATCATGAGAGCCTCCGATCTTAACAGAAACAGATATAACATGATGTTCATGATAATTTGTATGCAACAAACAATGTGGTTTGATAAAATCATGAACGGGTCAAAAGTTTTGTAAATATATATTAAGCCGAAGGCTTAAAAGTCTCAAATTTTGTTAATCCGGATGTCGGATTTTAACTCCATATGATGGAGAATCAATTTACGATCACGTAGGAAGAAACGTGATTTAAATCGGATCAATAACGAATGAGTTATGTCCGTTTTAGTAAAACTTGGTCTGGCTGGGAATTTGCTGCATTCAACAACAAAAACCCTGGAAAATAGGGGGTGTCGCGCCACGCGACAGCAGAGGTCAAGGCCCCTCGCGCGGCGCGACGGTGCACAGTTTAAGTGAAAATTTTTTATTTTATTTTTTTTGTATTGCGAACTCGTTTAAACACGTTTTAAACTACGTATGACTAATTCAATTCATGTTTTATGAATTGTAGGTATAATTTATCATACCGGAGGACGATCAAGCTCAACGAAGAACCGAACACGATTAGAGATTCAAGCTTCCGCGTTATGATTCGTCATCATGTTTTTAAACGGCGAATGCTTTATAAAATGTTGAATTGTTTTATTTCTTAAGAGTTTTAAAGAAATACGTATTTGGTAAAGTATGTGTAAGAGTATTTACACAATTATAATCGAAAACTATATGAAAATCGTATAAATCAAGTAAGGGTCTTAAAGTCAGCCACACTTATAAGATTGTGTTCTTTTACTACATAAAAAATTCACAATAAAGCATAGTTTAAGACAAATAAGATATTCATATTCAAATGAAATGTGTATCCCTCTACCCGGGTTCTGGGAAAATGGGTTTGTGGCGGAGCAAATGGTACTGAAAGCAGAGTCAAAGAAGGTGGAAAAGCACTCGAAAGCTTGTGAGGATAATCATCATGCCTTTGTTCCCCTGCCGTTTGACACATTCGGCTTCTTAGCGCCAGAGGCGGTTCGGTTCTTGGCTAGAGTACAGCGTGTGGTCCACAACAACTTTTCGACACCTCAGGGGCGAGGCTTTGTTTTTAGTAGATTAGGGTTTTCTATTCAGAAGGGGATAGCGGCGCAGTTTGTTGCCCGTCTACCTGTTATCCTTATGTAATTTGGCATGTTTATTGAAATGAAACTATCCATTCGTAGTAAAAAAAATGAAATGTTAGACTTGGAACAAAATAACAAAAATATCTAAGTTTGCCACATATATGTAGAGGTCAAACTTAAAAAGAGATAATACTTGACAAAAACACCTTTCGTACTTACAAAAATATGCAACACAGGGGTTGCAAGTATGGTTAATGGCTTGAAAAATCTAATTAATATGTCTTTGCGACTTGCAACCACATATATTGGACCAAAACTATTAGGCTCATACAAGTTGGGCTTTTCATTCGACCCCACATGTCTATCAAAGTAGCTTTTACAACCATGTTTTCTTAAATGAAACAGCGGTTAACCAGAGAGTTAATTTACTAATCTCGTCGAGTAGGGTTAATCCCTTCTTCCTCGATCAATGACCGGATCGTCCTCTAACCTGTTTCTTGCACAAGGAAACACACCGTGGCCCATAACAAGGAGGATGGGGTGGGGGTTGCTCCTTATTACCACTCTCTGGCATGAGAATCAGTATTTACTTGAGAGCAAAGTCTGTGTTTAAGTAGTGTGTGTGTGAGAGCAGATCAGCGTTACCCCAAACCTGGTCTGGGATGAGTATTTATAGCTGAAGAGCGAAGGACGAGAGCCAAGAGGCTAGACTGAAAACGCGTAGCCTTTTGTAGGTGTGTCAGGAGCGCAAGTCATGAAAACGTTGGACACATCCGGAGGTGATTGTAACACCCCAATCGCGTAATACAACAACACGCGGCGGAAATATCAGGGAGTCACGTTACAAATTGCTCACAACTAATGGTACTAAATTGTTTCAATATTGTTAAAATTGTTTTACAAAGAATACATGTAATTGTCTTTTGATTAGAGAAGTCTAAGGCCTGGATGCAGTCCTATGCGTTGCATGCTTGAATAGTCAAAATCCTGAAACATATGTGAAAAATAGTCAGCATAAAAATGTCGGCGAGTACATAGGTTTTGTTAGCCAAATAAATGGCAAAAAGTTTGGTATTGCAATACTTTGACAATTACGAGAGTTGTCGATTGAAAAATAAATCTTGAAGCCAGAGAATGGCAAAAGTTTAGTATCGCAATACATAATCTTGATTGTGAAAACTTGTGGCAAACAGTTTTGTATATGGCAATATGATTATTACTAAGTAATTTTTATGCCATTGAAATTGTACATTGTAATCTTGTTGAAATCATTGTAAAACTTGTTATTGTGTTTTTAGAAATCCAATCAAGTATTAATAATAACAATACTTGAATTCTATCAAAACTTGTGTGAGTATTATATAAATCAAATCAATGATTTATAGAAATACTTTAGATATCCTTCTAAGAATCTAACATATGAAGATATGGAAGATTCTACAAGGATTTGGATACTTGAACATCGAATCAATCGTACATAAAATCCTAATGTGATTTGGATAACGCTACAAGAGTAATAAAATAAGAACACTTATATATAGGAAGTACCAGCGGCGTATCCACCATGTTCTTATTTTATTACACCCGTTTCGTTGTCTAAATCACAACTACCACATAAAGACATAAATTGTCAACTTGTCACCAACTTGTAAACAGGCATTAAAGTACACAATGAATCCAAACAAGGATTCCAATATTAGTACTTTAAACATCCCATGTATGTCTAGCTATGAAGATAGATATATACTACAGGGATCCGGTTCTCGTCACATCGTCTTGTCACATACGCATTAAAGTACACAATGAATCCAAACTAGGACTCTAATATTAGCACTTTAAACATCCTACAAGAATCAATCTATGAAAATAGATAGATGCTAAAAAGGATTTGGTTTCTGTCACATTGAATCATTGCATCATAACATCCTAAATCCTAATGGTGATTCGGAATAACGCCACGAAGGGTAATACAATAAGCACACTTATATATAGGAAGTACCAGCGGCGTATCCACCATGTGTAACAACCCGACTTTTCGAAGTCAAAGTACAAGTCAAAGTCAAAGGAAAAAAAGATTGCTAATTGGAAACTTTCATTCCTTGCTTAATTATTACTTGTACCACCCGAATCGTTAGAAGATACTTTGATTTATGATAACTTAGTTATATTATGTGGAAGTAACAATGCGATAAAGATAACTAAAACGCTAATCTACTTATACGCTATCACATCGCTATCGCATCGCAACTCGGATTACAGGTTATGGATATTGTTTTACGTGTGTATGCCTTTATGTGTTACTTGTGTATGTATTACATTTATGTTTGAAGTGATTATTCGAAAACGTAATCGCAACCTCATCGCAACACAAAACGCAGAATGGGTATGTTTAGGTTTACGACTGTTAGTTAGGTTACTTGAGTAATTAATGAGAAATATTATCGCATCGCTTACTCGCATCGCATCGCAACGCTCAACGCACGAAACGAAACATCGAAAACTAACTTGCCAAACCCATCCAATCGAATGACCATTAGATCGAACCATCCGATCGGATGGCCATCCGATCGAACCACCCTTCGTTCGCACTACTACACCGTCTCTTCTCCTCCCTTGCCTATAAATAGCACCTGTCACATCACACGAATAGTGATGTGACAGCTCTCGTTCGACCAGCTCGTTCCAGCCCTCTTTTCTCTCGATTTCTCACGATTCTTGTAAGTTTCTACCTCAAATCTTGTACTTCTATGATCTACACACACTTCTTCATCATTTTCACCATCAAATCTTAACTTTTCACCATGAAATCGGCTGATTTTGGCGGTTCTAGGGTGATGTCATCATGGGTTCTCAAGAACACCAAAGTGTGACTTCATTCCATCAAGAACAACTCAGATCTAAGTGATTTCAACATGTTTAAACACTGATTTCTCCAAAATCTAAACAAAATCAAAGTGTTTCAAACTTTTCTCCAATAATCTCAACTTTTCACATAAAACCGATAGAATCTGAACTCATTCAGGCCTTATACTCATCCTCTAGTAAAGTGTCGGTCTGAGAACTGATTTCTATCTACGAGATGGTCGACTTAACGGGTTGAATATGAAGTCCGTCAAAGAACCTTCAACTGAACGGACGGGGTGATCCCCATCTGATTGGGTGACTTGGACTTGATGGAGTTTCCGTTGTTTAACACGTGGTCACCCCGTCTTGGCTCAAACACAAAAACTTTCTAAACTTAGCAAAATTCACAGATTTCAAAACGAACAAGTTATCAAACGGGTTGCCGTCCAATCGGATAGCCATCCGATTGAATGGCAATTCGATCGGACGACTTGTGGTTTTCAACACTTAACAATTTTTTCAAAAATATAAAGAAGATCAGTTTCAGCTAACCGCCATCCGAACGGACGGCCATCCGTCTGGATGACCATCCCGTCGGATGGCCTGATTTGTAGGAACACTTCTTGGTTTATAAAATGCTGCAACGAAAACTTCAAAGTTCCATCATACACAAACCCATCCATCCCAAGCGAGTGACCATCCGACCGAATGGTCATCCGTCTGGATGACAATCCGTCCCACAATCACTTGTCTCGTTTTACACACCGTTCAATGCTTATGCTATTGTACTGTGTTCAGGCTAATCTCTCAGCGCTCCCTTCAATCCAAGAGAGTGTTTATTTACTAAACACGATCTGTGAGTACACTCAATCCCTTTTTGCTTTAAGCACTTTTATGTGTTGCATATGTTACCTATATCAAATCACATCGATCACACAACGCAAACGCTTTTTATACGCTAACCGCTCTCGCATCTTATACGTGTTACTCGATGAATGCTTGTATCCTGACACCTTAGCAACGATAGTACTATAGTTTGGACTCAGCACCTGTCGTGGAAGGGGGTTGCTAAGGGTATTTCTTCACGTGTCACGGTGGTGACATGTGTTGCGCACTCTACAACTCGCAGTCACGTCTGTGCATATTTCATTGTCGATAACCTACTTGCTCCACATTATACATGTTACATGTTGGTTATGCGTAATTCGCTTTCGCTACTATTATACTATCAAACTTGTATGCTCACCTTTACACTATGTGTAATGACTTTTATTTTAACGTATGTGACAGATGTTTAGGATGTTTGCCTTACTTGTTAGCTGCCATGGAATCAAGCTAGGAGAGTCTAGAAGCAAACTAAATAAAATCTGAGTTGTCGGAATGTATATTTGTCTTTGAGAACAACGTTTGTAATAACTGTTTTATTTTATATGTTTGTGGTATGGGACATGAACCTTTAATATATTATAATTAATAGTTGTTATGGATTCTCCTGGACAATCTGTTTCGCTCAGTGTCGCGCCCCGATGTTTCCGCCATCGGTTGGGGTGTAACAGATTGGTATCAGAGCTATAACTATAGGGAATTAGGCAAGACTCGACCTAGTCCGGGTCGATGTCTTAGAAATGACCTAGTCTATAGTCTAAGTACCAACAGACCGACTTATGCAAACCCAGTAAGGGTTATGTACGAGCTTACTTGATATTCTCGCTCGAATTCGTTGAACTCTACACATTTGCGCGAACATCGCATACTATCGCTTCACGCAAGATCAGCCTTTCCTAAGGCTGGCAAATCACACACAAACGAATGATCTGGTTGTGACTAGGTGTGAAAGCCGCAAACTCTCGATCAAATCGCTCGTTCGACGCGCCTTTTTACTATTAACACGAGAATTTGCATTGAATCAGGAGTGAAATCCACACTTCGACGCAAATCTCCCTCTCTATCTCGTGATTTTATCACACAAACAGGGAGGAAGTTATTAAGATAGGGGTGAAACCCGCATCTTAACGACTTAATCCGTTGTATACTTTGGGTTTTACAAAACTCTCACCAAAGTCTCGATGGATTCCAACGACTTAAGTGCGAAAAGATCGAAAGGATGCGTGCCATTCACCGCATGTCGGTGATGGAGCACAGTCTATTAGGTCAAAAGGACTTCGAGTACATCTTTGAGTATACTCGAATCACTTTGGGTAGTCAAAGTCTAGCACACCCGAGGCATTCTATTCGATTTTATGTGTTTTGATTCTGGATACGCACCCGCTAACTCTGTGATGTATCGCTTTATGTGGATTTTTATGAGTTTTATGTGGTTTTACATGATTATGTGCTTCGATTTTGGTGACTTACTCGCTTTTCGTTGTTCGCTTCGATACACACGCACAACTCGCATTACACATTTATCTCAATACGCTAACAAATCGTTTATGTTACTCGCAATCGCTACTCGCTAATCGCATTTGCAACTCTCGAATCGCTTTTCGCAGCCTTGAATGATAGGGGAATACGTGCCATATATGTAGGTGAATACATGCAAAATATAGTTGAATATGTGCTTCTGTCCTTACACGGACTATGTGCCTATGTGCTTACGTGCTTCTGTGGTTTATGTGCCTATGTGTTGATGTGTTCCTGGGCTTTATATGTATATAAGTAGCGCGTGGAGAAACGCTAGACTATACTCGACTTAATTGTGTCTGAGTCCTATGACGATGTCTGTTGCAGACAATGTCGTCATTCGGATCACACACTTCTCGTGCCACATGCAGAAATCACGCTGACAAGCGTATCGCTTCTCTAGTCGCAAAGCAGATGGCTAAGTTCATTCCTCAAATTGTTAGCCAGCTTAATGAAAATGCTAGCAAGACCTCTGAGGAATCAAGGACTGACTCACCTCGAGCTACTTTTAGCTTCAAGCAGTTTAAGGCCTACGGCCCCAAGGAATTCACCGGAGAAGACGGGCCTACTGCCATGTTTCAATGGTTCGATTCAATCAAAGTCATCCTGCGCCAAAGCGGCTGTCCTGATAATCTTTGCACTGTTAACGCCACTGGCGTTTTCCAGTCCAGGGCTCTGGACTGGTGGACTGCCAAAAGAAACAAGCGCGGAAATGATGCAGCCTATGGGCTTACGTGGGATGAGCTGAAAGAAATCATGATGAAAGAATTATGCCCTCCCCATAAGCTTCAGAAGCTTGGGGACGAGTTTTGGCACATCAAGCAAGAGGGTGGCGACAACGCTGGTCTGCCCGCTTTAAGCAGCTAAGCATAATCTGTCCTGGTCAAGTCTCTAATCCAGATGTCACCATCAAGAAATACATCTGTGCTTTACTGGATTGTGTTGCGGACTTTGTGCAAGCCGCCAAGACTACCACAATTGAGGAGACTTTCCTACTCGTTGCTGAGATACACGACAAGCGAGTTAGGGCTGGTTACTTCGATAAAACCACCAACAGTCTTCATCAAGCTACCGCTACTTCCACCACTGAAACCGCCACTCCGCAGTCTTCAAAGTCTTCACGTCGTAAGCGCAAAAACAACAACAACAACAACAAGAAGAATTGTGCTGTCACCAACGCTCCTCTCACCGTCGTTCCACTCAATGCAGTCCCTGCTCAACAGCAGAACCAGAATCGCCAAGTAGCGGCACCAGCGACCAATGCACCGCAGGCCAAGCGTGCATATACTGGTCCACACCCTCTCTGCCCTACTTGTACTTATCATCATCCTGTTGTGATCGCATGCCGGTTTTGTATTCACTGTAACCTGTATGGCCACTTCACTGCCAACTGCCGTACTGGTCCCCGCATAGCTCAAGTTCAAGCCCCTGCCCTGCCACTCAACCAGCTCTACTTCCCGCTCCACAGGGACAACCAGCAGCTCCTGCTCCCGCTGCTCACGCAAGAGCCTGCTATGCGTGTGGTGATCCTAACCACTTCGTAAACATCTGCCCAAACCGAGTGGTGAAGCAAGAGCCACAGCAGCAGCCAGCGCAACAACAACACCAACAGCAGCCGTAGCAGCAGCAGCCAGCATGGCAAGCAGCCCGCGGGCGAGTCTTCAACATCAACGCCCATCAGGCCCAGGCAGACAACAACGTGGTTAATGGTACGTTTCTCGTAAATGGTATATATGCTTCGTGTTTGTTTGATACAGGAGCCGATAACTGTTTTGTATCATTCAAATTCGAAAGGCTCCTAAACCGTAAACGCGTTAATCTCTCATCAACATTCGACGTAGAAGTTGCCACTGGAAGAACCGTCACTGTTAGTTCCATTCTACGTGATTGTACTACTGAGCTCAACAACCATGTCTTTCCGATCAATCTCATTCCGATGCAGCTCGGTAGTTTTTATGTCATAATAGGCATGGATTTCCTTCGGGAGAATCACGCTGAAATCGTGTGTTTCGATAAGATGATTCGCTTTTCTCTCGAAAACGGTGATCAATTGTGTGTTTATGGAGAAATCATTTCAAACAAGTTACAACTCATGTCGTGTGTCCAAGCGAGCAAGTATCTCCGCAAGGAATACAGAGCTTTCTTGGCACACATCGTAGTAGCAGAGAAGGAAAACAAAGGGAAGACAATGGGAGAAGTACCTGTGGTTCGTGATTTTCCTGCCGTATTTCCTGATGATTTACCTGGCTTACCGCCATCTCGTGATATCGACTTCCGAATTGATCTCATTCCTGGAGCTAATCCTGTCGCTAAAGCTCCTTATCGACTCGCTCCATCTAAAATGCGCGAACTCTCGAGTCAACTCCAGGAATTGCTTGATAAAGGCTTCATTCGCCCGAGCACCTCTCCTTGGGGCGCACCTGTCCTATTCGTCAAAAAGAAGGACGGATCCTTCTGGATGTGCATCGACTACCGGGAATTGAATAAGCTTACTATCAATAATCGCTATCCTTTACGTAGAACCAATGATTTATTTGATCAATTACAAGGTGCTACGCGTTTCTCCAAGATCGATCTACGTTCAGGCTATCACCAGTTACGAATTCAAGAGGAAGATATCCCCAAGACCGCTTTTCGAACCCAATACGGCCACTACGAGTTTGTTGTTATGCCCTTTGGTCTTACTAATGCTCCCGCAGTCTTTATGGATCTAATGAATCGCGTGTGTAAACCCTATCTCGACCGCTTCGTCATCGTGTTTATCGATGATATCCTGATCTATTCTAAGTCAAGAGCCGAACACACGCGACATCTCAGTTTGGTTCTTGAACTGCTCCAAGGAAACCGCCTTTATGCCAAGTTCTCCAAGTGTGAATTCTGGCTCGAGGAGGTTCAATTCCCCGGTCACATTGTCAATAGTCAAGGTATTCATGTCGATCCTGCGAAGATCAAGGCAGTTAAGAGTTGGGTTACACCAAAGAACCCGTCTGAAGTTCGTTCTTTCCTCGGATTGGCGGGCTATTATCGCCGATTCATCGCTGATTTTTCGAAGATCGTTGACCCTCTCACTTCTCTCACACATAAACACAAGCCTTTTGTTTGGGGAACTGAACAAGAGGAAGCCTTTCAAACTCTGAAACTTATGCTTTGCAACGCTCCCGTACCCGCGTTACCCGACGGAAACGACGATTTCATAGTCTATTGTGATGCCTCTAACCTCGGCCTCGGTTGTGTTCTCATGCAACGGGACAAGGTTATCGCGTACGCCTCTTATCAGCTCAAGATCCACGAGAAGAACTATACGACCCACGATCTCGAGCTTGGTGCAGTTGTTTTTGCGTTAAAGATATGGCGACACTACCTATACGGTACTAAGTGTACGATCTTCACAGGTCATAAGAGCCTACAACACATCTTGAGCCAAAAGGAACTGAATATGCGCCAGCGCCGCTGGGTTGAACTTCTCAACGATTACGACTGTGAGATTCGTTACCACCCAGGCAAAGCAAACGTCGTTTCCGATGCTCTCAGTCGACGAAGCTATTTGCATAGCATTCGTAATACTCAAGCCCAGCACAATCTCGAAACTCTTATTCACGAAGCCCAACATGCTTGCTTTACCGAACGCACTTTGAAGAAGGAAAGGATTATCAAAAACGGCGAACAGTTAGTGAATAAATCGAATGGTATATTCCATTATCTAGACCGAATTTGGATTCCCAAACGCACCAACTTACGACAGATTCTGCTAGACGAAGCCCAAAAGTCCAGATATTCTATTCATCCCGGTGCAGACAAGATGTACCAGGACCTTCGCTACAAGTACCGGTGGCCGGGCATGAAGAAAGATATCGTTATCTATGTTTCGAAGTGCTTGACTTGTTCAAGGGTCAAGGCTGAACATCAACGCCCCTCTGGCTTACTCGTACAACCCGAGATCCCTATGTGGAAATGGGAGAGTATAGCTATGGACTTCATAACAAAGCTTCCGCGCACGCCATCAGGTCACGATAGCATTTGGGTTATCATTGATCGACTTACAAAATCTGCTCATTTTCTGCCGATACGAGAAGACTTTAAGGTAGAACGATTAGCCCGAATCTACACCGACGAGATCATTTGTCGACACGGGACGCCTCGTGATATCATCTCTGATCGCGATGGTCGGTTTACCTCACGCCTTTGGGAAATGTTTCAATCTGCTCTCGGTACTACTCTTAATCTAAGTACCGCTTTCCATCCCCAAACCGACGGTCAGACTGAACGAACGATTCGTACCCTTGAAGACATGCTCCGTTCGTGTGTCATAGATTTCGGTGGTAATTGGGATTCGCATTTACCCTTATTCAAATTCTCGTACAATAACAGTTATCACTCTAGCATTCAAATGGAACCATTTGAGGCATTATACGGAAGAACATGTCGATCGCCTATTGTATGGAACGAGATCGGGGATGCGCAAATTACCGGTCCTGAGCTGTTGCAAAAAACGACTGACAAGATCCTCCAAATCCGAGATAATCTCTTGAAAGCTCGGATTCGTCAAAAGAGTTACGCCGATAGACGCCGCAAGCCCCTTGAATTTGACATTGGCGATCACATACTCCTAAAGGTATCCCCTTGGAAGGGGGTGATCAAATTCGGCAAGAAAGGGAAGCTCGCGCCTCGATATGTTGGACCCTTTAAGATTCTGGAAAGGATTGACAAAGTGGCCTACAGACTCAAACTACCGGAGGAACTCAGCAATGTTCATCCGACTTTCCACGTCTCGAACCTCAAAAAGTGCCTAGCCGAGCAGAATTTACAAGTCCCTCTTGAGGATCTACAAGTGGACGAAACATTACACTTCGTGGAAAAGCCTGTCGAGATCATGGACCAAGAAACCAAGACGCTTCGACGCTCACGCATTCCCATTGTGAAGGTTCGCTGGGAAGGCAAACGTGGCGCCGAGTTCACTTGGGAACTCGAAAGTGACATGAAGGCTAAGTATCCACAACCCTTTGTTATGCCTGCGCCTTAAATTTCGGGATGAAATTTCCTAAAGTAGGGGAGGTTGTAACAACCCGACTTTTTGAAGTCAAAGTACAAGTCAAAGGAAGAAAAGATTGCTAATTGGAATCTTTCATTCCTTGCTTAATTATTACTTGTACCACCCGAATCGTCAGACGATACTTTGATTTATGATAACTTAGTTGTATTATGTGGAAGTAACGATGCGATAAAGATAACTAAAACGCTAATCTACTTATACGCTATCACAACGCTATCGCATCGCAACTCGGATTACAGGTTATGGATATTGTTTTACGTGTGTATGCCTTTATGTGTTACTTGTGCATGTATTACATTTATATTTGAAGTGATTATTCGAAAATGCAATCGCAACTCTATCACAACGCAACCTCATCGCAACACAAAACGCAGAATGGGTATGTTTAGGTTTACGATTGTTAGTTAGGTTACTTGAGTAATTAATAAGAAATACTATCGCATCGCTTACTCGCATCGCTTGGCAGCGCTCAACGCACGAAACGAAACATTGAAAACCAACTCGCTAAACCCATCCGATCGAATGACCATTCGATTGAATGGTCATCCATCCGGATGACCATCTGATCTGATGGCCATTCGATCGAACCACCCTTCGTTCGCACTACTACACTGCCTCTTCTCCTCTCTTGCCTATAAATAGCACCTGTCACATCACATGAACAGTGATGTGACAGCTCTCGTTCGACTAGCTCGTTCCAGCCCTCTTTTCTCTCGATTTCTCGCGATTCTTGTAAGTTTCTACCTAAAATCTTGTACTTCTATGATCTACACACACTTCTTTATCATTTTCACCATCAAATCTTAACTTTTCACCATGAAATTGGCTGATTTGGGCTGTTTAGGGTGATGTCATCATGGGTTCTCAAGAACACCAAAGTGTTACTTCATTCCATCAAGAACAACTCAGATCTAAGTGATTTCAACATGTTTAAACACTGATTTCTCCAAAATCTAAACAAAATCAAAGTGTTTCAAACTTTTCTCCAATAATCTCAACTTTTCACATAAAACCGATAGAATCTGAGCTCATTCAGGCCTTCTACTCATCCTCTAGTAAAGTGTCGGTCTGAGAACTGATTTCTATCTACGAGATGGTCGACTTAACGGGTTGAATATGAAGTCCGTCAAAGAACCCTCAACTGAACGGACGGGGTGATCCCCATCTGATCGGGTGACTTGGACTTGATGGAGTTTCCGTTGTTTAACACGTGGTCACCCCGTCTCGGCTCAAACACCAAAAATTTCTAAACTAAGAAAAATTCACAGATTTCAAAATGAACAAGTTACCAAACGGGTTGTCGCCCGATCGAATAGCCATCCGATCGAACGACAATCCGATCAGATGACTTGTGGTTTTCAACACTTAACAATTTTTACAAAAATATAAAGAAGATCAGTTTCAGCGAACCGCCATCCGAACGGACGGCCATCCGTCCGGATGACCATCCGGCCGGATGACCTGATTTGTAGGAACACTTCTTGTTTATAACAACAAAAACTTCAAAGTTCCATCATACACAAACCCATCCATCCCAAGCGAGTGACCATCCGACCGAATGGTCATCCGGCCGGATGATCCGTTTTGAAGGTCATCCGATCGGATGACAATTCGTCCTACAGTCACTTGTCTCATTTTACACACCGTTCAACGCTTATGCTATCGTATTGTGTTCAGTCTAATCTCTATGCGCTCCCTTCATTCCAAGAGAGTGTTTATTTACTAAACACGATCTGTGAGTATACTCGATCCCTTTTTGCTTTAATCACTTTTGGTTGTTACATACGTTACCTATATCAAATCACATCGATCACACAACGCAAACACTTTTTATACGCTAACCGTTCTCACATGTTATACGTGTTACTCGATGAATGCTTGTATGTTATGTTTACACAGTGATTGTTTCCTGACACCTTAGCAACGATCTATGCAGTTAACTCGGCCGATATATCGGTGCTATATCACCGGTATATCGGTTATCGGACCTAGCCCCAAATATCGGTTTCGTATCTCGGTCAACGATAATATCGGTGGTCAACACCAAAATATCGCCGATATTTTGTAAAATTCATATCGGTTGTCTCGCCGATATCTCGTCTGGGCCCAATTCCGACCGTATAGCGACCTCCGGCGGCTGAAAACAGAAGAAGAAACATACCTGTTGGCACTTATCGACCACATATCGACCGTATAGCGACCTCCGGCGGCCAATTCCGACGCCTCTGCCGGAATTTCTGTTGTAAACCAGTAGCGGCTGAGGGAAGCGAGAGACAGGAAGAAGGAGAAGAAAGTAGCGGCTGATGATGAAGAAGAAGATGTTGTGTTACTTTTAGGGTTAAATAAGTTTTAAGTATTTTAATATTTACCCCTCTATCTTTCACAAGTTTATACTTAGTCCTTTAAACTTGTATTTTTTTTACATAAAAGCACATTATTAGTTTGTGTATATAAATATTTAACCCCTCTATCTTCACTAGTTTATATTTAGTCCTTAAACTTACAAATCTATGCATAAAAAGTATAAACTTAACATTATATATATAAATTTATATAGGTTCTATATGTGTATATATATTTAGGCACTATATTAGAAATTACCGATATCTCACCGATATATCACCGCGATAAACGATATCTCAGATATCGGTCCTTGACCGATAACCGATATTTTTCCGCATTAACTGCTTAGGCAACGATAGTACTATAGTTTGGACTCAGCACCTGTCGTGGACCGGGGTTGCTAAGGGTATTTCTTCACGTGTCACGGTGGTGACGCACTCTACAACTCGCAGTCACGTCTGTGCATATTTCATTGTCGATAACCTACTTGCTTCACATTATACATGTTACATGCTGGTTATAGGTAATTGTAACACCCCAAAAATGGGTTTGGTAATTTAAGAGGGGTAGACACGTCATGAAATAAATAACTAGGCTACTTAACCTAGTTAAGGGTATGGTCAAAAGTATTAAATGATGAAGGTAGTGTCAGTTATGTTTTAAAGGTAAACCCGAGGGGCTAAAGTGGAACAAATGAAAGTTTGTTTACTAATTAAAAGAACTCAAAACACAAATAAACACACACATCGTGTGTGTTCGAGAAAGAGCCAGGAGCTCCATGAGAGCTCCACAAACCCTAATCATGAAGATCATCAAATCGGAAGGCAAGATGAAGCTTAAATCCATAACCGAGCATGGATTAATGATCACCAACACGAGGGGATCATAAGGTATGTCTTAAATCTAAGATTGGTGATCATGTGTGAAGTGGGTTATGTTCAAATCCATGAATTTATATGAAATTAAGCATGTAGAGGTATTAAAAACACCAAATAGAACTTGTGTCATGAATAATTTCAAGTAATTGGGTGATTTAGAATGAAACCCATTTCATGAGTGTGAAGATGATGATCATGATGAACTTGTAGATGTTATAGTGTGATCTTATGATGTATAAGGTGTTATATGATAGATTGAGATAGATAAACTTGATGTGGAATTTATGATTATGAGATGTTGCTTGAATGTGATAGTTCATAAGATGAAATAGGGAAGAACATGCTTAAAGCACTTGTACCTTATGCTTAGGAAATGATATGCACACCAAGTGTTTGATGAAATGCTTAGAAGAAAATGAAAAGTGAGAATGTATGCTAATCATGTCATGATGAATGTGATGACATGTACGGATAGGAGTCATGTCAACATGGACACAAGCATGGAAGGGCAACGGGCCAAGGATAAACACGGAAGCTATGCTTGAACTCAGACGCATGAGGTAAGTGAACTCCGAACTTACCCTTTTGTTTGGTACAGTAGTTATGATATATGGTAATTATTGAATGTAGTGTGAGAAGATATGAATCGATGTTATTACTAAGTTAAGTTCAAGTACAAATGAGTTGGGAGTGGTTAAGAAAGAGATTTGATAAGTTTGGGTAAGAAAGGGAACTTACATAATGAATTAGGCATAAGGATGATTTAAGGAGTTATACATGTAGGATGTAAATTGTAAGTATATGTATAAATAGAAAGTGAATACATGCTTGAGTGAGTATTTAATTACATGATGAATGAATAAGATGAGTAATGGTATTCGAGAATATATTCATATGAAGGGAAGCTAATGATACTAACCGTTTCTATTGAGAATTAATCTAAAGTATAGGCATGTAAACAATGGAAGTGAAGGTTAACTCCGCAATCCGATGCTAGTGATCGAATGGATGCATGAAGGGGCTGGTATAAGAGAAAACAGGATATGTTGACGCCTTACTATGCATGTGTTAAGATTTACTTTTTATTATGTCACCTGTTGCTAATGATTTGATTGAATGTGGTGACTGCAGGCCGTACAGGGTTTTGGATGTTTCATCAAGAAGTATACGCGGTTGAAGATCGAGTCAAGTCATGGTTTGTACGTGCGGGTGTATGTGGTCACTTAATTTAATATAAGTATTTTAGTTTTTGATCAATTTATATAAAAGGATTGATGTATTTAAGAGAAAGAAAGATTATCATGTAAGAAATTTTAGGTTTGTGCTTTCCGCTGCAAGTTAAGGGTAAAATCGTGTTAGGGCGTTACAGTAATTCGTTTTCGCTACTATTATACTATCAAACTTGTATGCTCACCTTTACACTATGTGTATTGACTTTTATTTTAACGTATGTGACAGGCGTTTAGGATGTTTGCCTTACTTGTTAGCAGCCATGGAATCAAGCTAGGAGAGTCTAGAAACAAACTAAATAAAATTTGAGTTGTCGGAATGGATATTTGTCTTTGAGAACAACGTCTGTAATAACTGTTTTATTTTATATGTTTGTGGTATGGGACATGAACCTTTAATATATTATAATTAATAGTTGTTATGGATTCTCCTGGACAGTCTGTTTCGCTCAGTGCCGCGCCCCGATGTTTCCGCCATCGGTTGGGGTGTGACACCATGTCCTTATTGTATTACTCTAGTTTCATTATCTAAATCACCAACAATCTACACATAAACCATAACCATCGTCTTGTAAAGTACTTCTTAAAAATCTCACTATGAAGATAGGAAGATCTAAGACTGTACTTCAAATATCCTATAAGAATCTAACTATGAAAATAGATAGATCTTTTAAGGAATTGAATAATCATCGTGTTTGCATAATCAGAATAATACACATAAAAGCACTTAGTAAACACATACTTGCCATACATTTGAAAATAAATCGGTTACACATTTGAATCACCCCAAAACATTTGAAAACAGTAAAAGAGGGGACTATGTACTTACTTGGGATTACGTATAGATCTTGTTCAAAAGGTACAACAAAGCTCAAAGCATCGAGAGTTCAAGTGTTTAAGTGCTTCCTAGTGTATCAGATACTATATTAGTGTAACGGGACATAAATCGAGGAATCTGATAGAATGAGGTATTGTAAACCAAATGAGTGTTGTTTGAGAAATAAGCTTTTGTAGTATTTTTGGATGAGAGAATACAAACCAAGTTAATGGTTTGTGTGATAAATTCCTTACCTTTTAAAAATTTATTGTTTTTAGGATAAAATGTTTTAAATTAAAATTTTCTTAAAATTAAGAAACTTTGTGTTTGAAATTTTGAAAATTCTCATCCAATTGGTAAAAAAATTGAAGTTTTGAAAGACAAAAGGTAGTTTTTTTTTTTTGAAAATAAAATAAGATTGCATAGTGTCATGAAACGAATTGAAATTCATTTCAAATGTTTTAGATACAAATATATCACCGAAGGTAATATAATGGAATAGTATCGCAAACATAAATTTGTTTTGATTGTTGTGAATAGCAAACATATTACCAATGGTAATATGAATGAGTAGTGTCACAAAGGTTGTAGTGTTTGGAAATCGTTCGATACGGTCAAGGTGGATATGTTTTTATAATGTTTCACGAAGACATGTTTTAGCCTATAAGTGGACACTCACCCTAAGAGTTCCCAGGTAAGAGTGACTGGTCCGATAATGTGGATTTGTACGAACACTCTAGCGTTAGACAGAAAACTCAGGGTAGAGGCATCCACCCTTCCAGATTGCATGTGTTCACATTATTAAAACCTAAGATTTTGATGAAAAATGTTTAAGGAAAACATTTAAGAAATCTTTTTTATACAAATTGTTTGAGATAAACATGTTGTGAAATATTTTGGCGAAAACGTTTTTAAGAAAAACATTTTGAGAAATATTTCAATGAAAATGTTTTGAGAAAAACATTTTGAATAATACCTTAAGGCCTAAGGGTTTAGGATAAATCATCTAAGGTTAGATGATTTGTAAATCATAGAGTAGTTGTGGCACGAATAAGGAAGAGGATTAGGATAGAGATCCTAAGTCTACTCATGTTTGGGTCCTAGGAAGGTTATAGACTAGGTTTAAGGTATGCTAATAACCTAATTCCCTATAACCAGTGCTCTGATACCAATCTGTAACACCCCAATCGCGTAATACAACAACACGCGGCGGAAATATCGGGGAGTCACGTTACAAATTGCTCACAACTACTGGTACTAAATTGTTTCAATATTGTTAACATTGTTTTACAAAGAATACATGTAAATGTCTTTTGATTAAAGAAGTCTAAGGCCCGGATGCAGTCCTATGCGTTGCATGCTTGAATAGTTGAAATCCTGAAACATATGTGAAAAATAGTCAGCATAAAAATGCCGGCGAGTACATAGGTTTTGTTAGCCAAATAAATAGCAAAAAGTTTGGTATTGCAATACTTTGAGAACTACGAGAGTTGTCGATTGAAAAATAAATCTTGAAGCCAAAGAATGGAAAAAGTTTAGTATTGCAATACATAATCTTGATTGTGAAAACTTGTGGAAAACAGTTTTGTATATGGCAATATGATTATTACTAAGTAATTTTTATGCCATTGAAATTGTACATTGTAATCTTGTTGAAATCATCATAAAACTTGTTATTGTGTTATTAGAAATCCAATCAAGGATTAATAATAACAATACTTGAATTCTGTCAAAACTTGTGTGAGTATTATATAAATCAAATCAATGATTTATAGAAATACTTTAGATATCCTTCTAAGAATCTAACATATGAAGATATGGAAGATTCTACAAGGATTTGGATACTTGAACATCGAATCAATTGTACACAAAATCCTAATGTGATTTGGATAACGCTACAAGAGTAATAAAATAAGAACACTTATATATAGGAAGTACCAACGACGTATCCACCATGTTCTTATTTTATTACACCCGTTTCGTTGTCTAAATCACAACTACCACATAAACACATAAATCGTCAACTTGTCACCAACTTGTAAACACGCATTAAAGTACACAATGAATCCAAACAACGACTCCAATATTAGTACTTTAAACATCCCATGTATGTCTAGCTATGAAGATAGATAGATACTACAGGGATCCGGTTCTCGTCACATCGTCTTGTCACATACGCATTAAAGTACGCAATGAATCCAAACTAGGACTCCAATATTAGCACTTTAAACATCCTACAAGAATCAATCTATGAAAATAGATCGATGCTAAAAAGGATTTGGTTTCTGTCACATTGAATCATTGCATCATAACATCCTAAATCCTAATAGTGATTCGGGATAACGCCACGAAGGGTAATGCAATAAGCACACTTATATATAGGAAGTATCAGCGGCGTATCCACCATGTCCTTATTGTATTACTCTAGTTTCGTTATCTAAATCACCAACAATCTACACATAAAGCATAACCATCGTCTTGTAAAGTACTTCTTAAAAATCTCACTATGAAGATAGGAAGATCTAAGACTGTACTTCAAATATCCTATAAGAATCTAACTATGAAAATAGATAGATCTTTTAAGGATTTGAATAATCATCGTGTTTGCATAATCGGAATAATACACATAAAAGCACTTAGTAAACACATATTTGCCATACATTTGAAAATAAATCGGTTACACATATGAATCACTCCAAAACATTTAAAAATGGTAAAAGAGGGGACCATGTACTCACTTGGGATTGCGTATAGCTCTTGTTCAAAAGGTACAACAAAGCTCAAAGGATCGATAGTTCAAGTGTTGAAGTGGTTCCTAGTGTATCAGATACTATGTTAGTGTAACGGGACATAAATCGAGGAATCGGATAGAATGAGGTATTGTAAACCAAATGGGTGTTGGAACTCATATGGAATGGTTTACTAAACCTAACATTCTGATTTGAAACCTATCCTAAGTGCTTTTGACCCGTTATGACCTGTTAAGGTAGTTTACGCTACTTTAACGCGTCATTTGCGCAAAAGCGCATTCGGATGGTCTAACTAGCCCTATGATAAGTATTATATGCCCTAACATGTTTAATTATGTTGCATAATCAGTTTAGGTGTCAAAACGTTGGTTACATATGCTTAAATTGGAATTATGCGCAAAAAGAGCATTTGGTCATTTTCCTAAGGCATATAAACTACCTATCATACAACTAACTAAACGAAGTGTCCATAAGGTATAACCTCGGAAGGTTATTCCCTATACAACTATGGTCACCTAATGTGTTTGGTTGGATCCTTATGATCGACCAAACGAGTCGGGTTCGAAATTCTAAGCGGTTGTCGAGACCGCTTGACTTACGACCCTAAATAAGCACTAAACTAAAAGTGACGAGTTAAACATGTTAAATCATGTTTAACTAAGTTAGAAAACTGTTTTGATATCAAAACAAAGTGTTTTGATACCCGAAAATAGTTTCGACGCAAAATGCACATAAACGTGCATTTTGACCGAAACTTTGACTCGTCACTTCGACTAGTCAACGTGATAATCAGTAGGTATAGTCGCAAGGGACTATAACCATCGTGATTACGCTCACGTTGCAAAGTTCAAACGAACTTTGACTTGACCAAATCATGGTCAAAGCAGAAAGTCAAACACTGTTTGACTTTCTTGTTTGAAATGAATAAACAAGCATGAAGGAACACTTACAAGAGTCCCAAGCTTGGAAAAATGACTAGAATGCTCAAGTATGAGGCCTCCAACTTAATGTGGTAGCCTCAATTCAGAGCAAAGGTGAAAGAAAAGAAGAATGAGCAAGTTGGAAGTGAAGTGAGGCTTGCTATTTATAGGAATCAAGAATTCATAGGATGATGACAAGTGTTTGTGTGGTCACCAAGGAAAGATCATGGCCTTACAAGTGTTAGGACCAGGTTAGAAGCCTTGGAGAATACTTAAAATAACCCACAATATTGAAAAACAAGGAAAGAAACCAGCTGCAAACAGCCTAGAAGCTGTTATGAAGTTTCTGTCGCTGGCACTTTCTCGCCCCCCGCGAAGAATTAGCCTTAGGCTGTCGCTCCCCGCCAGAAAGTTCAGACAGAACTTTCATTTTTGGCAGAAACAGTCCCTGCATGCTCCAAACTTGTTTTTCGACGCATTTAACCCCCGTTAACCCATTTTCAAGGCTCTACAAGGATGTTAAATCATAGGGGACTTGAAATATGTTTGGAAATATCATGGATATCAGTTCGCTTGGTCGTACGGTCGCGTTTTGCGGTTAATTACGACGGAAGTCGTAACGAACGCGAAAACGATCCAAATTGCGCGACGAATGGTATTTTTGCATTCCTATCACTAAAATAAAATATTTTAGTGATTACAAAAATATTTGAATGTCCGGATATGGCCAGAACACGAGATATGCACGTAAATGCAAACTTTCGCAGTTTTGACGCTTTTGGTCCCTATGATCAAATAAGCGCATTTTCGCATACCAAACCCCTTAAAACTTATTTCTAAGCTATGTTAAGGGTATTTAGGGTATGTTTGGCTTATGATCTTGTTTCTATGCAAATCGGCAGACTTTTGCAGTTTGTCGCAAATAGTCCCTGTGATCGAATAAACTTGTTTTTGTCGTCCATAACCCTTCGAAGCTTTTTCCTAAGTTATGAAAAGGGTATTTAGGGTATGTGTAGCTCGTGTCCTCGTCTTGGTGTGTACGTTGTGTTAAACGGATTACGTTTAAGCATCGGTTAGAGTTGCTTTCAAAGAAAAAGTTTTTGAAAGCCCGAAATTTTGCACAAGGGTTACAGTGATGCCACGTCCTGCTGCGGCTGTCAGTCCGTCTGCCAGCTTTTCATGCATGTGGGCTGGGCAGCTGACCGCTGTCAGTGCCTGGACAGACCACTTGCTGGCTTGGTCACAGAAGTCAAAGTGTCAGTTCCACTTGTATTGACAATAGGATGCAGTTTTGGACCGCATCGCTATGTACGGTAACCACAGTGATTACCGCATCTCTTGTTGTGACGAAAACACCCGTTTTCATACACCCTTTCCCGAGTGGGAAAGCAACCTGGGTTCGCGCGTGCCCGCACGAACATTGGTAAATCCTTGTCGATAGGGGTAATGAGCCGGGTGATGGTCACTCGCGGCTAAGCCTGGTGCAAGATTTGGGACCATACCCCTTCAGATGGCAACAATTGCCAATTATTACAAACATGTTTTAATTGTGTTGCAACTTCTGACCCTATATTATATCGGATGATTTCGAATGAAAACCATTAATACAACTTAATGATTGTCGGGTTTTGTTTGAGCTTAAAAGTTTTCTAGTAAAGTCCCTTTCCCTGCAAAACATGCTCAAAAGTCAAAACTTTGAGAAAATAGGAATGTAAACATCATGAAAAAACAATTATTCGAAACAAAATTGTATTCATAATAAAGTATTTTCTAAATTCGAATTGAATTGAATTTGAACTCATATAATCGAATCAAATTGAGTCGAATTTTAACTTTGTATCGAACAACCTAAGACTATGGGGTATGGGGCGGGGGTTGGGGCGTGGGTTGGGTACAAACGCCCAAGTCACCACCCCGGGTGGGCTTGGGTTTCGACGTGGCCCCTTGGGCGGGGGTTTCAGCCCGTACGTTGGGCATGCCTACCGGTCCTATGTGGTCGGCTCTTATTGGCTTATTAGCTAGGTCCTAGCGGCTATGTTTAAATTTTAAAAAATAACCGTTTGGCCAAGCCCTTTAGGCTTTTTTTTATTTTGTAATCTTTTTTTTAGAATTTTGTAATTTTTAGGAAATTTTAATAATAATTTTAGGTTTTTTTTTTTGTGTGTGTATTTTATAATTTTAGGTTTTTTTTATTTTAATAAACTTGGCCAACCCACCTGGGCTAGCCACGCCCCGCCATACCTCACGGACACATCACTCACCAGCGAGGGACTCGAACTCCACATGTCAACCCATGTCACAAACCCTCGCCCCACCATACCAAACGTTCTAAAAAAGCTAGGTGAGAAAATATTAGAAGGCTGCTTCTTTTATTTGTTTAAGCACGTGACAATATTAGCATATGTGCCTGCCTGCGTTGCAGTTGATGTCATCTTCCAATAGGTTTATTGTTCTAAAATAAAAATTGGTTTTAAGAAAGTCAAATTGTGTTTGTTTTATAAATTCATTATTTTTATAATTACCATTAAACGTATTTATTCTTTTATAAATCATTAAAATTAATAAGCTTTCTAAAACTCATATATATGTGTGTTTTGACGGTGTATTTGTTATTTATATATTGGTTTAATTTATTTTTAATCGACATTATTTACTAATCTATCCATTAATTAAACATTTTATAAAAATATTTTAGTTTTCTGTACAAAGTTTATTAAAATCGTATCGGATATCTTTATTTGAATTTCTTTCATATCTTTTATCTATTTTATAATAATATATCAAATTTTAAAAATTAGAATCTATTTTTTTTAGAATAGAAAAATTTAGAATCGATTGTGTTATACTATTGATGTTTTTAATAATTTTAAAAGATCTTTAAACTCGTTGGGCCTCTCATATTCAACAAACTCAAACAAAGATGTCCGTGATAATCTTATAGATCTTCACATAACCATTTAACAAAATTATAATATCCTATGGTTTTAGGACTTGCGTAGTGGGGCGGTATGTCCGGTCATGGCGCCGGCAAAACGCCGGGCACACCATAACGTGGGGCGCTATCAAACGAAAAAGGGGGTGTGGCGCGATTAATTTAGCGGCGTGATGAATTGGTATTTTTAATTTTAGACCGTTAATAAACGGTCATATTCTTTAAAAAAAAATTCAATTTTTTTATTTTCACACTATAAATAACCCCCAACTCTTCCATTTTTTAACAAATCATACTCAAATATTCCCTCCTCTATATATTTTTTAAAAAGTTTTGAAGCTACTCCCACCCTATTAAAAAAATGGGTTCCCCGTCGGAAGACTCGTTCACCGATATTTACCGAAGATTTTTTTCACCCGAAGAAGACGCGGAGGAGGAAGAAGCGGTTACGAGTGCATGTACTTTTGTGATACAAGCATTTGAGCACGTTCGGCCTACTCCCCCTCCACGACCCATCTTGCGGCGCACCTATATCTTGAGATCGTGAAGCCACGAACGAGCGTTTGATGAGAGACTATTTTGATGCGACACCGGTTCACGGACCCAATGTTTTTAGACGGCGTTTTCGGATGAGCCAAAGGTTATTTTTGCGCATTACTAATGATTTGGAAAATAAGTATGATTTCTTTAAGCAAAGAATGAACGCGCGAGGATATTTAGGCTTCACCTAAATTCAAAAGGTCACATCCGCGTTACGCATATTATCATTGAGGATGATGGAAAAGCGATATGCCAAAACTATATTCCGGAAGATTTAGTCGAAGGAACCCAAGCAACAATGGAAGAGAGACTCGCAAATGCTCAACTATTGCGATCTAAGGAAATACATAACACGTTGAAGGCGGATTTGGTTGAGCATGCTTGGGCGATTCGCCCAATTTGATACAACACTGACGACGAAGAAGATTCCGAGGAAGAAGAGGTTGAGGAATTCGAAGACGGGAACTTTGAAGACGTAGGTTTGGATGCTGGAGAAAACGAAGAGGAAAAAGGAGAGAACGAAAATGAAGCCGAAGAATAAATATATTTTTTTAGGTGTAACGTTTTTTTTAGTGGAACCGTTTTTTTTATGTTACTGTAATGTTTTTTTTTTAAGTGTAATGTTTTTTATTTATTTTAGTGTAATGTTTTTTTAATTTAATGAAATGAATTTTAATTTTATAAAGTTAGAAAATAATTATAAAAAATTAGAAATTAATAATTGAGTAATGATTAGGCGGGGGCTTTATGACTACGGGCTTAAATGCATAACGTTCCATAACGCTCACCCGCACACGTGGCGCGCCACGTGTCGCATAACACCCACAAAGGGGCGTTATGACTACACATGGCCTTATAGCCTAGTGGTTTTTTGGGTGGGATAACGCTTTGAGGCTAATAGCTAATGGGTTCGATTCTCACAAGGGTGTTTTTTCATATTAATACTCCAGTAATCCGAAAAAAAAAACAAAAAACAAAATTAGAACACATCAAACACACACCCACTCAACCTATCACATAACCATCAAAGTATCAAACCCATATCTAACAAAATTAAGACCAAAACCAAAACCAAAATTAACCTGTATTTAGCATCTTCACATTATCATCGATTTTTTATTTTATTTTTCTTGACATGTTGTATTTTTTCATTATTTCCTCTCAAATTTGAAGTTTATGCTAGCTCTCTTGACACAATTTGTTTTTTTTTTCAATTATGTATTACATTAGTCGATAAATTTTTAGGATATATTAGTTGTAATTATCTGACTTTCTTGTTATAATTTATAGTTATCTTTTTGTTCTTAAAAACGTAATTATCGTTGTCCACAAACTCCTTATCGTGTGTCATTTTATGACATCTTAATTAGACATGTCACAACTTCGAATTGAAGAGTACATGTACCTAAAGTTTGCAGTAGTTATTTTTCCATTCCTTTTTATGATTTTCATTCCACTTTGCCTCACAAGTTAAAGTTAAAATACATAACTTAGATGACATTTACACTAACTTTAGTTACTATATCCATTTCTTTTAATAGTTAACTACTATCAGTAATATTACAGGAGTCAATTAGCAATATTTTGCTAATATCGTACATAAATTCAGAGATTTTACTATATCCTAATCAGTGGCGCAGCATAGTGGGGGCGGGCGACCCCTCGAACTTTTCACTCAGTAGTGGAGAGTATGTAGTTTTCGTATAGAAATTTTTGGGTATATACGTTTTCGACCCCCCCCCCCCGGGCCCGTTTTATAGAATTTTTTGATATATACGTTTTCGACCCCTCAATCGGAAATATCAAGCTTCGCGACTGATCCTAATTGTGGTTCTTGGAAAAGTGGCAGAAGAAAGGCGTGTAAAATTATATTATATATATATATATATATATTGTTAATGAACTACCATGAATAGTAACTTTATTTTTATAATAATATATAGCTTTTTATTATTATTTTATTTAATATATTATAATAGCTTATTATTATATTTACATTTAATAATATATTTTTAATATTTTTTTACCTTTTTAAAACCATATATTTCCTTTACCATTTTTAATAATTCTTTTTTTCTTTGTATAGAACATATATTATTTATCGATTAATTTGATGCTTCTCTAATAATTTACGTTTATAACTTTTTGCTAAAAACTTAAGTACGTAGTTTTGCTTTATTTTTTCCCTGACATTCCCTTATAAGTTTTGTTAAAAACAAAGTTATACTCAAAATTTTGGTATTATAAAATGGTATGTTGATAAACCTAAACTGTTCTAATGGTTTAGATTTCTAAACAATATGCTTTATTTTCAATTATATTATATTATATTATATTATATTATATTATATATATATATATATATATATATATTTATTGTGGATAAAGGATGATGAATAGTAACTTTGTTTTTATAATAATATATAGTTTTTTATTATTTTTATTTAATATATTATAATAGTTTATTATTATATTTCATTTAATAATATATATATATATTTAATATTTTTTTACCTTTTTAAAACCATATATTTCCTTTGCCATTTTTTAATAATTCCCTTTTCTTTGTTTAGAACATATATTAATTTATCGATTAATTTGATACTTCTCTAATAATTTACGTTTATGACTTTTTTTTCTAAAAACTTAAGTACGTAGTTGTGCTTGATTTTCCCCTGACATTACGTTATAAGTTTTGTTAAAAATGAAGTTGTAGCCAAAATAAAGTATTTATTTGGTATTATAAAATTGTACGATGATAAACTAAACCGTTCTAATGGTTTGCTTTCTAAACAATACGTTTTATTTTCAAATCACGTTTGTTTTACATTATCATTTACTCGGTTTCGCCGTAACGCGCGACGTCAAGTAAAACTAGTGAATATTACGTGCCAAAGAGATATCTTTCAAACTTTTTTCTTTGGTTTCAACTTTCAAGTATGTTTAAAACACTAAAATGATTATTATATAAAAATTAACAAAATCTATAGCATATGTTAAAATCAAGGGTAAAAATTGTTATAATTGAGTAAACACTACACACTCTAAACATATCATGTGAATATTTTTTTTTAGACCGAGTGTAGTCGATTCATGCCAAGACGGCACCACCACCCATGTAGAAGCCACGTCAGCACCACATGTCACGTTTCCCAAAACCCTGCAAAAGAGGTTCCGCTTTGGATGGTTGCCGACTTGGCGCCCCTTGGCTAATGCCCCACCTTATTTTTATAGTTAAATGAGATATTAGATTTAAATAACCTCAACTTTCACCAATTGAATAGCACTCTTAACTTTCAATTTGTATTACACCACTCCCAACTTTTAACTTATTGGCCGATAACACTTCCTAACTAAGGCTGGAGGGTGTGGAGGCGTCACCCTGCCACCTCACCTTCAATGGCGTCGATGGGGCTCCACTACCCATATCGTCATCTTTAGGGGGGGGGCATGGTGGTTTCGCCAAGATGGTAAAGGAAGAAAGGGGGCTCCATCGAAGTTGATTGGCTTTAAAGAGGGGCGCTATAAAGCCCCTAGCCACACCCTACAAGTTAAAGGAGGGGGCTTTAAAGCCCTTGTGTAACGTGGCGATGAGGTGGCATGAGAAAGCTCCTAGCCACACCCTCCAGCCTAACTGAACCCTCACCAAGATAGTTTTTTTTTTGCTGATGTGACACTTGTGTGTTGACATGACATTTGACGTGTAATTTTTTGATGACGTGGCATCTGACTTGGCTTTTTGATGTCATGACAGCTAATGTTAGTAAACTGGGTTAGTTTGAGAGTGCTGTCGGTCAATAAGTTGAAAGATGAGAGTGGCGTGGTACAAATCGAAAATTAAGAGTGTGATACGAACCTAAAGCCTCTGTTGGGCCGAACTGGATTAGAAAGCTCACCTGGGCTAGGTTTGGGCTGGAGTGGATCAGAAAGCCTATTTGGGCTAGGTCAAACCTGATACAAATTGAGTGGCGGGAGAAATATGCTGAGTGGAGGGAAAAGAGCGGGAAATCAGGAAGTGGAGGAGTGGGGCAGAAAACCACCGAGTAGTTAAGGAATTTTCTCTATATATTCAGAGTTTTGTTTTAGATTTAGGGTGTCTTTTGATTTTGATTTAAAGTGTTCCAGTATTTGTATCGGAGATCTCGCCCTTCTCGAAATCGGGCCGACTATCTATCTTTGTTTTCAGTAATTCAATCCATCTTATTTTCTGTTCCTATCAACTGGTTCCATTGCCGGGAATAACATGGCGCCTCAAACCCGAAGTAACCCATATATCAACTCGTCCAACCCTGACCCTGTGGCTGCCCAACTGGCGGTAATTGCGTCGTCCATGGAATTCTTGCAAAACGAAGTTGCTGCACTCAAGACATAAGCCCAAAAGAAAGAAAAATCAAGTAGTGGGTTTAATCGATTTGATGATGAAGAATCTTCCTAGAACAACTACCGACGTTATCGTCCATCCAACAAAATCGAGTTTCCCAAGTTCAGTGAGGGTGATCCACGTGGGTGGACCCTGAAACCCGAGAAGTATTTTCGTTATTACAACATCCCGGATGACGAAAAGGTCGACGTGGCTTCAATGCATCTGGAAGGCGACGCGCTGGACCTTTTTTCATGGCTATCGAAAGATCGGCCGATAGGTTTTTGGGAGGAACTGGTCCACGCCCTGCAGAAACACTTTGGACCAGCAGAGTTTCAAAATCCGGATGAGTTTTTATGCAATACTAAACAGACGGGAACAGTGCAGGAATACCGTCAGGAATTTGCTAAGAGATCGGCAAGGGTGTCCAATTGGCCGGATCATTGTCTTCTCGGGGTATTTTTAAACGGGCTGAAGGAAGAATTGCGGACCGACGCGCGGATTCACAAGCCACGAACAGTCTACAATGCTATGAGTTTTGCATTGAATTTGAGCCCAAGATCAGCCACCATCAAACCGAAAAGAAATCATCCAGTTTTCCGCAGCCCAAAACTGAATCCAAGCAAATCAGCTCTGTTACAACGGTATCCCCCCCCCCAATTACTTACCCCACAAAACCCCCTTCTCGTCTCTCGGATGCCGAGAAACAGTCTCGGTATCTTAAGGGTGAATGTTTCCGCTGTGGCGACAAATACGACCCGGGACATCGTTGTAAAACAGGCAGCTATCACCTACTGGAAGCTGCTGATGATGTTAACACCGGAGAAACTCGCCCAGTTAATCAAGAAGATGTGGCCGAAATCAGCCTTCAAGCTATCATGGGAAAAACGTCTTTTCCAGCCTTAATGCTCAAGGGTTTCATCAATATGCAACAGGTATCAATTTTAGTTGACAGTGGATCCACTCATAATTTTATAGCCGATTCATTTGTTAAAAAAGCAAAGCTTCCAACTCAATAGGTGGTCTGTTTTGGTGTACGAATTGGAAATGGTGAAGTTATTGGGTGCAATCAGATTTGCAAAGAAGTTGTGTTACAAATCGCAAACTTTCAAATCACACAAGATTTTTACCCGTTTGCATTGGGAGGAGCAGATGTGGTGCTTGGTGTCCAGTGGTTAGCTACACTCGGCACCGTTCAAGCCAACTGGACCAAGATGTTCCTTAGCTTTGTTATCGATGGTAGGGAATTTACGCTGCAGGGAATGCCTCCGGATATAGGCACTTCCGCTACTTTTCGTCACCTCCAACTCGAACTATATTGGGAAATTTCAAAGGTATCTACTGCACAAGAACCTCATCCTCAACGACTTGAGGACAAGTCGTTTTTCGAGGCCGACAATATTGATACGAACCCAAAGCCTCTGCTGGGCCGAACTGGATTAGAAAGCCCACCTGGGCTAGGTTTGGGCTGGAGTGGATCAGAAAGCCTACCTAGGCTAGGTCAAACCTGATACAAGTTGAGTGGCGAGAGAAATATGCTGAGTGCAGGGAAAAGAGCGAGAAATCAGGAAGTGGAGGAGTGGGGCAGAAAACCACCGAGTAGTTTAGGAATTTTCTCTATATATTCAGAGTTTTGTTTTAGATTTAGGGTGTCTTTTGATTTTGATTTAAAGTGTTCCAGTATTTGTATCGGAGATCTCGCCCTTCTCGAAATCGGGCCGACTATCTATCTTTGTTTTCAGTAATTCAATCCATCTTATTTTCTGTTCCTATCAGAGTGCTATCAGCCAATTAGTAAAAGTTAGGGTTATTTAAATATAATATATTCTAGTTAAATATCCTTTAAAAATTATTAAACTTATATACCTTGTGTTAAATATTTATTATATTATATTTTAATAAGTTTGACGGAAAAAGTAACCATCATCACCCACCTCTTGTTCCAGCCATTTTATAAGCCATAGTGGAGAGGACACCGGTACGTTCTCCATTGACCATTTCCTCCTCAATTACACATGCACTACAACTCTGACCTCCTTTTGAATTCAAAATATGCATTCTGAAGCAGGTAATTTCAAAAATCAAGCCCTAATTCTTCACATCTATCTACAAATTTCACTATGTGTTGTAATGTGCACGCTAATTACTATTTCTGTTTGCAGTTATCGAGTTTCTAGGCGACGTGCCGGTGCTCCAGAGACTTCCGAGCTCGTCTGTTAGAGATATTGCTCAACATGTTGTTGTTAAACACTACAGTAATTAATTCTCCAGACTTATCACTTTTTTAATTCGTTTAATCGATTTGAATTTTAATGATTATATTTTTGATTGAATTTTGAAGTTTTTGAGAGAAATTGTTGTGTTTTGTTATCGGATTTTCTAGGTTTGGTGTGAAAAATTGTTGATTATTTTAGTGTAGTTGGATTGACTTGTTGACCAAAGCGTATGGTAATTGTAATCAAAGTTTTATTTCTGAAAGAGTTAACTGCCATTTTCGTCCATGTGGTTTGTTCACTTTTGCCATTTTAGGCCAATTTTCAAAAATGCACCAGTTTCCTCCTTGACATACCGGAAACGTGCCACTTCAGTCCAAAAATTAAAATCCAGTTAAGTCAGACAGGTTAAATGAAGGGTATTATTGTCAATTCATATATCTTTTATTTTCATCTTATTTTATGAATTGACAATAATTTCCTTCATTTAACATGTCTAACTTAACTGGGTTTTAATTTTTGGACTGAAGTGGCACGTTTCCAGTATGTTAGGGAGGAAACTGGTGCATTTTGAAAAATTGGCCTGAAATGGCAAAAGTAAACAAATCACAGGGACGAAAATGGCAGTTAACTCTTTCTGAAAAATTACATTGAAAATATTGGCTCTAATTTTGATTTTTGAAGAAAAATAAAGTTCAAAAGGAAAACTGTTACTGGCTCAATACCTGTCCCCAATAATCAAATCAAATACTGAAACATCCTTTTGGTTATATTCTCTGCTTCACGAATTCGTATAGATCACATACTGTTCTTTGAGAATTTTCTCTAAGTTTTATCCAATTGAGAAATTCGAGTGAATCATCGAGTTGTTTCAATCTGAAAGTGATTCACATGACTCTCAGATTAATCCAATGTTCGTTCTAAGACTCCGACAAAAATCAGATACAACTAATTCGTTTTTGAATACTGTTTATTGTTTGTCATGAATGTCTTTTATGTACTGAAGCATCTAATCACCTTACCGGTAAAATCAGTTGTGTCTATATTAACTATTAAGGTAAAGAACCAGACATGCTGATCATGTTCATATATAGCTATTATAGTTAGAAAGATTTTGCTGATGTATTTTGGCCCAATCAATCCTGGACATGATTGTTTATAACCAGCTGTTCAAAATGTGCTTTATATGTGATATAAATGCATCCAAGTGGTCCTCACTATTGACATAATGTATTATAATATTATCAACAAAACTGATTGCATGTATGCTTTATTTTGAAGATCCTGGTGAGCGCGTTTTCCAAGAAGGGGAACCTGGTGGTGGAATTTACTTTATTCTGGAGGGTGAGGTAATTTTTTCTTATCCAAGTTGACTAATTCTCGCGTTAACTGAATCACATAGCCTTAAGTAACCCATTGTTTATTTGACGACATCTACATTTTTCAGGTCGAGGTATCCTGTTCATTTTATGCAGATAACCATGATTCTCAAGTTTTCCGGTGGGGAAAATTTGATCACTTCACGCAAAGTGAGCGGCCACACATTCCATCCTTTTTAGTCTCTGTTATTCAACTCAATACATTTGGAAATTGAAATTTTGGTAAACATGATCCAAGTCTATTTTGCAGGTGAATCTGATAGGCAGGAAAATATAATTGCATTGACTAAGGTAGTTGCTATAGTGCTTTTATCACTTTATGCAAACATAATTTTCTATATGGCATGCTGATTTGCGTAAAGTTTTTTTTCAGAGTATGTTCATATGTTTTTTTTGTACAGCCACAAAAAAATATTAATTTTATTCCACTATGGTTACAGCTGACCTGCTTAATGCTTCCAAACAAATATAGTCCCTTGATGCATCCATATTCAGTTTGGAGTGCGGATATGAATCTTATGACACGTGCATCTGCGGAACACATATTGTCCGTGGACCCACTGGATGTATGTGGTACTCTTGACCCAAATTAGTCATATTGCATCTACTAAAATTTCAAGGTTATTTTCAGTTATGTCACTAGTTCTCTTGATTGCAGAATACTAGTCAATATTGTCAATCCATGATGGCTACTTTTGTATATTTGCTTGTGGTTTTTATATTAATGCCGCAAAATAGAGACACCTTTGACATTTTGCGGTCAAATTTGAAATTTCTTGAATTGAACTTGATGTGTACCTTTTGTTTATTTTTGGTACATGCAACTATTAATATTGCAAACAATCTAAAAGGCTTTGCTATTGATATATCAATTGTTTCTGGTAGCTAAAGAACTCAGATCTTTTCTAACTATAAGATGCTGAATGTTGACTTTTAAAGGTAATTAAGAAAAAAGCTGAAACGACTGTGAAATGGACCTTTTCTGTTACATATTTTCAGTCACCTAATTTATCCTGCTGTAACCCAAGATGCTCATGTGCATGTATGTAACGGGAGTTTGACCTTTTTCTTAACTTTTCACAGAAAATTATGAAAAAAACAGGACCTTTTACAGCCGTACGTTGGTAGTCATGAACTTCTTGCTTAGAGAATTTATCCATACAAGTTACTTAGGAAACTTGCTTAGTTGCATAATTTCTTTATTTTTTCTACTGTTCATTTGGCATCATGTTCAAATTATAGAGCTTTGATCTAGTTCATTTTTGTTTATTTGAAGGTAAACACATTCAGAGGAATTACGTTGAAAGGAGCCCCAAAATCTGGTAAAGTGTATGGAGGGCAGTTTATGGGACAGGCATGACGTTCTGTGTTTTTCTACTTGAATTTGCTAGCATTACATATATAAAATATATATATGCTGATGATAAAGATATTTTGTACACCATGATGATCACCCTACTTCCACGACATACGAAGATCATTTAACTTTAACTATTATCGTTATATATTTGCTTTCTCATGTTCTTATGATTAAATATCTTTTTCTATGTAAACATAATTGACAGATCTAAACTAACCTGCACTACATAATATAATGAGATTCTCCATGCATACTTACATACGTAGATGGTCAAATTTATCCAGGCGCTAGCTGCGGCATCCAAAACTGTTCATTTTCACAAGATTTTGCATAGCTTTCATGCTCACTTTCTTCTTCCTGGGGACGTAAATAGTAAGTTGATTTCTATGTAACTGCATGTAACATATGATAGTAGTTTTCCAATCTTCTGAGTTTTGTACTCTCATTTTTCTCCAAAAAGCATGCATCCTGAATCTATTGTAAAAATATGTGAACCACATATTCAAAAATCAAAACCATGCACATGCTTATGTTAACTCTTTTTTGTAACGTATGCACCATGACACCAATATGCTACCCTGATAGTTAGTGTGCGTATGCAGTTCCGATCATATATCAAGTTGACCGACTAAGTGATGTGCCTAATATTGCTACAAGAAGGGTGAACGCATTACAAAAAGAGCGTGTTGTCTTCTTTTTGATTGCTTCCTTTCATGTAAGGGTTCTATGCGTCAAATACTATTCTCTCTTGTAATTGGGTTAGTTTGATTCTTTCTTGTACATATTTTCACCAACACTTATCACTTTTTTTTTTTGCTATCTTTCACTTCAGTACGAAACTTAAAATTTATGGGTACTTATCTTTATTAATCTTAGTAAGAAGATGTAGACAAATAGTTACACTTCAAATGTCAATGTGTCAGCTGATTCATGTTTGAAATTTGTATATGTTTGTACATATATGACTTAACTGATTTATAATAAATGATTCCCACTTATAGTTCTTTTTATGACAGAGGGAAGAAGAAGGATTTGATCACCAAGAATCAACAATGCCTTCTGTGCCTGACCCAGAAACGGTAACCAAATAATTTGTACGTTGAATAATCATTTTTCTTGTCAATTGCTGTTTTGTTTAATTAGAAAATCTTACCGTTGCAGCTTTTGCCAGAGCATGGATTAGAGGAGGGTGTTAAGCTTCCACGTCACCATCCTAGGTTAGATTTTGTATCCTTAACTCATTTTTCAGCGATACACTATTCAAGTAAAATAATTAGGAGTAGAATGTCATTTTATTCCCTGAGGTTTGGCCAGTTTTGCGACTTTCGTCCAAAGGTTTCCTTTTTTGCATGGATCCAAAAGGTTTGAAATCTTGCCATTTTCATCTGGCTCGTTAACTCCAACCATTTTTCTCCATTAAGTCAGAGGTTTTTCGTCTTTTTTGCTAACCTAAAGGGCAATTCGGTCTTTTTCACTTTGTGTAAAAAGATCGAATACCCTTGAAAAACCGAATTACCTTTAAGTTAACAAAAAAGACGGAAATACCCCTGAATTAACGGAGAAAAATGGATGGAGTTAACGAGCCGGATGAAAATGGCAAGATTTCAAACCTTTTGGATCCAGATGTGGAAAACCTCAGGGACGAAAATGGCATTTTACTCAATAATTAGTTTCTTTATAGTTTATACAGTGTGCTCATACTATGATTTAAATCATGATTAACAGAATCGGAGTTCCCACCTCAACATCTGTCCCGTGGCCTACAGAAATCAGGCCGGTGGATCCTAAAAAGTATACTCGCTACACTACACGGCCTCCGAGGTTATTTCTTGTACTCTGTTATTAAAGCAAGTTTGTATTCTTGTGTGTGCTTATATTGCATGGTATGTACGTCACAGCATCTTTGATAAGTGTATATCGTATTGCAGCATCAGTTACTGGTTGAGAGCAAAAGGTAGACTTCCTGATGACCAAGCTTTGCATAGGTAAGATTCTTTAACCTCTTTCTCTTTAGCTAATTGTTTGATTTGACCCGTTTGAGATTTTGGACACGTCCCAAATCGACCCACTCGTAAGTAAATGGGTTGAAATTGCCACTTCTAGTTTGTAGGTAGGTAGGTATCTTGTAGCTATGATAATTGTGATTGCAAATAACAGGTGTGTAGGAGCATACTTCTCAGATCTACTATTTATTCAAATCAGTCTGAATCCACACCGTAAAGAGGGCGTATTCCCATCTTCTATTAGTCTGGACCATTCGTAAGTTCATACATTCCTTAAAGTTTTACATCATAAAAGAAACACATGGCCAAAAAATTAACTTTTTCATAAAGGATAAGATCTTGTCTGATTGAAGCATAACTATTTTCATAGACGGAGATAAACTAATAGAGGAATAAAATGCTACTTTTTTAACGATAATAAAAAATATGTTGGCTTGTACATCACATATGAAATACCTCTTTTTCTTGCCGTTTCAGGATGTGGTTTCACAGAGATTTTAGAGCAGATGAGTGGTTGTTATATGTGGTAAGTATTGAAGACCATTACTTATGTAATGTTTGTTAACTTTCTACCGCTGGCAATCACCAAAAGTTATTATAAAGTCGCAACCATGTTATGGAATATACATGTTAATTGATACTTAATCATTCATTTTATAATTACACTTTTGAAAATGATCTTTTCGTTGTAACATTTATAGTTTCCACAGATTTCATCTTGGTTTCTTTTTATCACTAAATTTGTTGATAATTTTTTTCGTAGATTGATAGTCCCACTGCTTATAATGCACGAGGCTTTTCTCGTGGTCAAATGTTCAACAGAAAAGGAGAGGTAACCACTTCTTAACTTCTTACATGCCTCATCACATCATAGAGGTGACAAAACGGAGGTGAGGGTCAAAATGGGTAATTTATTAAAGTACAGATCAAAACAGGCCGGTCATGTTGTTGACCCGTCAACACTTTATAATCCATTGTTTTATTTTTAAAATGCTTTGTATGAATATAATTATGAAAACTAGTTATATTTATATAATCATATATTTTTCCAAAACGATCTAGCAAGTTGTAAGCATTTTACGGCGCATTATGTGATACTCAAAACCATCCTACCCATTTGACCTGTTTCCCATTTATAGTTTCATAGTTTTATTGTTTGATTTTGAGGCATGACTTTTTTTGGGACGATCGATGTCAACTCTTTGATTTTAAATTTTAATAAAAAGCAATAAGAGAGCTCCCCACCCTACATGACATGCAAAAACTGCAAAAGGCTTGTGGACTAATCTATTTTCATATTGCAGCTTGTTTTGTCAGCAATGCAGGTTGGCGTAGTAAGAAAACTAAAGCCACCAACGACTACATCTAAGCTATGACTCCGTCATGTACGTCGTATATCCATCTGTTGTATGTTCCACTGGAATTATTCATATGCTCCATTGAAATTACTCATGCATACATCTGTTGTATGATCCATTGAAATTCGGGTTGGTTATAGAGGCTGGAAAAAAGAAAAAAAAACATGTATATGGGTGATTGATTAAATCAGTAAACAGATAATGTTAAATCAGCAAACAGATAATAACTTTAAGTTGTGTGACAATTCTCATTTTCTTTTGGCAAAGGAAGGTTTAAATCTTATCGATACAAGAATAGTCGAGAAATATGTTTGAAATTACTCATATATCTTTTTTTTTCTAATACTTAACATACCATCTCTAATAATTTTATATATACCAAGCTATAAGCATCAAACCCCATTTCATGTAGCTTTTGAACCATATTCTGAAGTTCCAACTTCAAAGGTCTCATCAAAACCATTTCATGTAGTTTTTCAGCCATTTCCTCATGTTTTGGCATCATTGTGGCAAAACAGAAACAACCTAAATGCATTATGCATCCACATTATCCAGGAGACCTACCTAACTAATATCATGTTCCAAGAAAATAAGTTCCTCTCATCCATTTCAATTCATCAAACAACATTCGACGTCAATCATAATCCCACACTTGACATGCATCGACAACTAACATTCTATTCGTCAAATACACTTTCAGTTGACATTATAACCACATGTTTAAAAGTTGGCATTTTGTCAATCAAAGAAGGATACTGTGTTGGGATTTTAAGTTTGTAAATAGTGAACTCTATAAGAGCTCTAGTTTATTGACTAATCAAACAAAGGCGAGTTGCTATCTCCGGTTCAACATCTATCATCTTTTTGCTAGACGTGATGATGTCCACTTAAACACAAACGAAAGAAAATTTGCGACTAAAAGCAATCATATCAATTTTAATTCTGCAAAGAAGTCCAGACTGTACCTTCCATATCACAAGGATGGATGCCATTAAAGCACAATTTTCAACAAACAAGACGAATGCCTCATTAGTACGCCACCTTCTATAACTTAAAAGCAACGCCAACAACCTTTCCTCGACTTATAAATAGTATGGTAGATAAGTTGTAACAGTTGCTATGGTTGTATGAAATTAAAAAGGTTTAGAGAGTGCTATATGAAGTTCTTTCCTTAATTATTTAATCTTTACATAAGGTTAATGGCTTGATACAAAGACCAACATCTATGAGAAAAAAGACCAACATCCATGTTTGGACATACCAATAAGCAATGGGGTACGAAAAATAAAATTTAAGGGCCCAACCGGGTTCGAACCGGTGACCTATTGATCTGCAGTCAATTGCTCTACCACTGAGCTATGGACCCATTTGTGTCATTACAATAGTATTCCAACTTTATGAATTATTTGGACCTCTGGGATAATGATCCTGATTTCTGGATGGTTTTTTATTTTTTTTTATTTTATTTCTGTAAGAACTATGATTTGGTTGTTAATTGATATTTTAGGGTTTAAATTAATTTGTTAGTATGCCATGTATTGTTTAATTAGTTTTAGGGTTTCTGCATAAGATAGTGTGTGATCATCCAAATTGACAAGAGAATAAGTATTGGTTTATTATGTTTCAATTTGATAAATTCCATAGTTTCTTCTTATCCTGCATCCTATTAAAGGTTAACAATTATGCTTTCTGTGTTACTTGGTTCTCGTTATCACCATCTATTATAAAATTTCAAACTGAATCCTTTTTAATGCAAGTTCAAAACTACATTGTTCAATATCCCTACGCTGCATATGATCGAGGGTATATGAAATTACTCACCTGAAACATTTCGGTTGCATAATGGATCTATTGTTAATAGATATATGGGCATTCATTCTTGTTAATATTATTTTCATTTGTTAAACCGCGTGTTCACACGGGCAATAACCTAGTAATATATAATGCTTTCATATTTTTTATTTTTATCTGTTTTTTTTTTGTCTAAATTAGTTATAGTACACTCTTTTTATTGTTTTTTAACGTAATTATGTTATTGTCTTGTTTTAATATTGGTCAGTCTAGCCTATTTGGTATTCATTACATCAATTATAACACCGTATTCACTAACAAGTAAAAAAATATTTATTTTTTGATATAACAAGGAATTTTACCCCATGCTCGGATGTAGATTTTATAGATACCGGTTCGATTTCTCAACAAATGTTATCCGTTGGTGATACTTATTCGTTTAGTAGTGCGTGTTCTAGGAATATGACATCCAAATTGACAAATATCAACCAAAATAACTAGTATAGCTAGTATGTTACAAGTCATTATTGTAGTATTTTGCTAGAGTAGTTACTTCTTCTTACCATTAATAACTAGTATGTTACAAGTCATTATTGTAGTATTTAATACATCATTTATGAAATTTTATGTTAATCTTCTCCAAAAAAAAAACATAATATATGATCAATATTTTAATCCCATCTTGATCAATATTTTTCATCATCATGAAAGGTGGAATATTGGAGGTTTATCTTGAGGGTGCCAACGGCATTAGACGCACCAATCTCATTGGTATACTTCCTTTTATGCATTAGGTGTCTCTATATTTTTATACTTTTAATTTTGCTAGTTTGAACATTAAGTTATTGGCTTACATGTATGTATATTTGAAAGGTAAACCAAAGTATTATGTCATTGTTGAATGTGGTATTCAACATCATAAAAGCAAAACATCAAAGGGGAGTCATCACAAAGTATCTTGGAATGAGAAACTCACATTTGAGTTGTCGATGTATGAATGCGAGAAGCTCACACACCTGGGGTTGAGAATTATGGATAAAGAGTTATTTCACAACGATACTGGATTTGTCGGCGAAGCTAGGTACTCTTCACCACAATTTATTCAAATATTTTACTAAACAACTACAATGCGGTTAAACAAATATTATGTCCTAATGTTAAATTTTTTTCAGAGTTTACCTTGATGAAATACTCGTCGAGGGAAATGAAAAAGGACTTGTTGAATTAGCACCAAAGGCATACAATGTGGTCCTTGACGATGAAACGTATAAAGGAGAGATCAAAATTGGACTCAAGTTCATCCCAAATGTAAGTATCTTAATACTTCAAAGTGGTAGAAGGTAAATCTTATTCTTATTGATTAAACGAGTTTAAATTTTTATAGTGTCACCATTACATGACAGGCAGTTATTAAGGATGGGGGAAAAGATCTTATTACTATGGAAAGTGGTTATGAGGAGACGGTATGGAGCAAGTTTGTGGACTTCTGTAAAATGTCATGGTGGAGACTTTCTGTTTATGGTAGAAAACTTAATCCTGATGAGCATAAGCGTAATTAGATATATGTATGATTTAAGAATCGTTTTTTTATAGGTACAATTAAACTTACATGATGATTTGCTTCTTATGTGCTATCTTTTTTCTCTCTTTTTTGGGCATTTTTTAACGGAAAATTTGGATCATTTACGAAACACTGGAGTATCATCGTGCAAACAATATATCTGGGAAAAACCCCCTTGTGAAAAACCCCCTTGTGGGAATCGAACCCAACACCTAATGGTCATTAAGTCTTATCTCACCTTTAAGATGCCATTAGACTATAATGTCATAGGCAATTTTAAATAGTAAAGTGGTAATTTGATCCTTTTTGGGAAAGTTCAAACTCAAGCCATCACCAACACAATGGACCAAAAAGAGAGAGCAAGTTGTATCAATGATAAAATACTCGTTGTAACGGACCTTTCAACATTGGGAAATGGACTGGGCCTTTTGTTTTCTTTGAAGTGTCAAAATGACCCGTTTACAAAAGTAGATACATGCATTCAAACTTGATAAAATATAATTTATGGGTTTTCCTGTCAAATAATATGATAAAATAAAGTCATATCAGTTATTATATATTGATTCAATTGAGTGTAAAATTAAGTGAACAAAAATGGGTAGATTTGAATTATAGTTTACAAATCATTTTTTTACTAAAGAATGGGCTTAACACTAATTGAGTGTAAAATTAAGTGAACAAAAAATGGGTAGGATTTGTATTATAGTTTACAAATCATTATTTTTGTACTAAAGAATGGACTTAACATTGTAAATGTCTTACTTAGCGGGTCATACGTTATTACACCTCAGAAAATCAGGTCGAACGCTATATAGCATAGCATAACCCGGCTACGCAAGAATTTTGGTCTCACACTTGACCACTTGCGTTACTTTGTTGCAAGCACACGCAATTTATATTTTTCAACACGTTCAAACGAGATTTACACCCTAAGTGTCAAGTGTGGGTGTAAGCAGAGATGGGCAAATCGGGTTTTTGTATACCCGGAACCAGTTCCAACCCGTATCCGGTTCTTGACTGAGTTTGACTGGACCCGATTCTTCTAGGACCCGGTTCCGGTTAGTACCCGGTTTCAAACCACAGTTACCGGAACTGTTCCTAATCGGTTCAGGTATTTTGTAACCGGTTCCTCCGGGTATCTTCCAGAAAAAGCTACAAAAAGCCTGCCGGAATCGATTCTTAACGGCTTTATATCCGTTGGAATCGATTATTTGCCATTAAAATTTTGAAATCGGTTTCTATTATATATAAGAACATCACCTTCAACCAAAACTTAATCCCACTCAAATGGGTTTCACCCTACAAGTTACAACTAAAATCGGTTATGGCATGCAACGACGAAGTGGTAATGGTTTTGGAAACCAAAAGAAACCCCCAAGTTTGGAAGCACTTTGATCTGTGCCTGATGTCTGATAGCCATGAAATGGCACGTTGTATAGGTTGTGGGAAGTTCATGAAGGCTACAGCGAACCCGACCCTCAAAAAACACACCGACCGTCATTGTCCGGTGACAAAGGTTGCGGCGAAGAAAAGTGAAGGCGGTGAATCATCCGGAACCGGTTCTTCGAAGGTTTAGTGTGTTTATGTGATGTTAGTTTGGTTGTGTTTATGTGTTTAGGTATAATCTTTGGTTTTAATGTATGGTAGGTAGGTAATGGTTTATGGTTGGTTGTAATGTTTGGTTGTGACTTGTGATGTTTGGGTTTAACTTTTAATGTATTTGGTTTCATTTAGATCCTGCCGGTTCTTTGTGTTTATAGCGGAACCGGATAGGACCCTATTTTTTTTTACAAATTGTGGAACGGTGTACGAACCTACAGGTTTTTTGAACCCGAAATCAGTTCTTCTATACATCGGGTAGGAACTGGAACCGGTTCTAGGTTGGTTCTACCAGGTCGAGTTTGGAACCGGGTTTTATGCCCATCTCTAGGTGTAAGAGTAAAGCATAGAAAAAATATTTATCAAGATCTAGACTCTTTTGTTGGCTTGTTTAAAGTCCCTTATTAATTAAAGAGTTAAATTTAGTCTATGTGGTTTGGGACATTTTGTCAGTTTAATTCAAAGGTTTTCATTTTTCGTCTGTGGGTCCAAAAAGGTTTCACCGTTGTCATTTTAGTCCACTAGGTTAACTTCATCCATTATATCTGTTAACGAGAAGGACAATTCGGTCATTTTATATGGTCAAATTGCCCTTCTACTTAACAGAATTACATATAAAATGACCGAATTGCCCTTCTTGTTAACAGAAAAAATGGATGAAGTTAACCAAGTGGACTAAAATGACAACGGTAAACCTTTTGGACCCACAGACGAAAAATAAAACATTGGACTAAACCGACAAAATGACCCAAACCACAGAGACTAAAATTGTATTTAACTCTTAAATATAACACAAACTTATTCTTTAAAGTATATTCAACGTTATCCTGGGCTTTCATTTGCACGATGATTCCATTCTTGAATATGCTTAGGGAAACTACAACTATTTTTTTTTACAACTAATTAGTTCAAGGTTAAAAATTAACTCAATAATGAAGACGTATATTAATTAAAAATGTATACAATCACTCTATCTGTATATTCTTTTAATATTTTTGTCAAGTTATCATTCAAATGCGTTCCTTAATTTATTATATTAAATTCCATCACAAGAGCATAACTCAATGTATCCATAATTAAATTATATATTTTCTTTTCCAGTAAACTCAAACTTGATGGTAAGCACGTCTATGTGATCTACATATTTTATTTATAACCACGTTGTGTAGTATGTCGGTTTTTATTTGTTATTTCTTATCCATGTATTGTTAAAATAACTTTATCTTCTAATCTTTATTTTTATAGCATTCAATTTCCATTCTTTTAAACACATAAATATAATTGAATATTTTTTAATTATAGTAATTTTAACACTTAAGTTACAAGAGTTTATATTGATATAACTCACCGTAAGTTTTTTTTTTTGAACGGTAAACAACAACTTTTATTCAACACCCCAAAGATTCAAAAGTACAAATGGTTAGTAAGCTACTAAGTCAACCACCTATTACATAATCACCATAAAACTCACCGTAAGTTTTAGTTACTAAAATCTGTATATTTGTATATGTAACTTTGATTCAGTGTTACAAGAATGAACATTGGTTTGTCACAAAACAATACACTAAATTTATAGACGTGTAACAAGGGGGGCTGTGAAGGCAAGTGATGGATGGAGAGAAAAACGTTCAAATAATATGTTATAGGTTTATAGATGTATTTTGAGTAGTAGGCCCAATTTAATTAATTATACTTTTATTACGTTTTGAGTAGTAGGCCTAACTAATGATGTACAACTGTTTATTACGATATGATGTAATAAAAAAAAAGGCCTAACTAATTATACTTTTATTACGATATGATGTACAACTGTTTATTTATAGCATATTTAAACGTGGACCGATTTTTATCCGATTTGTTTTGGCAATTTGGCACCATTAAAAGTGTTCTTAAATATACTGCCATGAGATATACTTAAAACTGAGGGACCAAAAAGAAATGCAAACCAGTGAGTATGAGTAATGAGCTTGTGTGGATGTGGGGTAAACAATGTAAATTAAATCAATATTTATTATAAATAAATTATTATTTTTTTATGATAAGAAATAAAGTACTTTTATCAATATTGGTTTTAGATTAATAAAATATAGAGTAAACTGCCATAAGGCTACTCGGTATGGTGGCGGATCATGCCACGTAGGCGCCACGTCATCATCCTCCTAAGGATGGTCCATCCTCCAAAACTAGAGGGCATGGTAAGTTGGTCCTAGTCATCATCCTCCACCACTTTTATGTTTTTTTTTTTTAATCTTCAACTTTTTTTTAACATTTAACAAATAAAGTAACAAAATATTTTCATTAATATTAAAAAACATTACATAAACTTAAAAAAAAAATTAAAAAAAACATAAACTTAAAAAAAAACATAAACTTAAAAAATCATGTTGTGCATAATATCATCCTCTTCCGAAGATGATGAATACCACGCAGACGAAGCCGATGAAGACATAGAAGAAATTGAAGAAATGGAAGACATGGGTGAAGCCATGATAATTTTTGAGCGAGAGATGGGGTGGTAACGGGTAAAAAATGGTATAAAATATGATGAGTTTTTATAAAAAGGGAAGAGTGGTTTATAAAATGTGAGAGAGATGGGGTGGTAGTGGGTGAAAAGTTGTGAAAAAAATGGTTAAAGAGGTGAGTATTTATAAAAATGGAAGTGAATTGGGGTATATTTTGAATTATTACCGTTAATTTTAATTAGAATTTTTTTTTTAAACGGCTACTTTTTGGTTGGGCCCCACTTATGTTGGATCGTCGCAAGCGGCTGGAAGTCGACGCCGAAGACGGGACGCGGGGGGGGGAGGCACGGTGTTTGGTCCGTCGCCGAAGCCCGACGGAGCGGGGATGACCCCCATACCGACTAGCCTAATAACCTCTGAGGTTTGGTCACTTCTGCCACTTTAATCTAAAATCATACATTTTGAATTTGGATCCCTGTAGTTTCAATTTTGTTGCTATAAAATCAAAATCTGGTCAGATTTTTTAGTTAAAATCCAACTTTTTTTGTCCTTTTCCACCATTTTTTTTTTTTGCTTTTCTTAGTTTTTAGAGTAAACTAGTAGAGTAGTATTATGACATGCGAGCGATGCACCGCGAGCCCACTATAAATATCGAGGAGATAATTTGAAGTGTTATGTAGCAGTGATACGGTAACTATATGAAAACGTCCACTTTGATATCTCGAGTTTAATTTATTAGTATTATTAGTAATTATTATAACTCAATATAATAGTTGAATGTATATAAATGACGTAGGAAAATTTACATTCTAACTTTTTTTACACTTATATTTAATCATACTCCTTGCATTATTTGAAGCTTTGAAGCTTCATATCGCGCGTAAAGTGTGTTTATAGCCACCTGTAGCTCCATTTGAGTTTGACGAATGGAGTAAATTGCAATTTTAGTCCCTGAAGGGGTATGGTCCCAGATCTCGCGTCAGCATTACCGCGAATGACCATTACCCTCATCAAAAACCTCCAACAACAATAAACTCACCTGTGTCCGCGTGGGCACACGCGAACACAACGGTCCAATCTGTCCAGTGATGAGAAGACTTACCTTAAGGACAGAAACTAATGTTACGCATAGCGATGCGGCCCCGCACCGCATCCTATGAACATTTTCGTCACGACAAGGGATCTGGACAACAGTAACAGTCACTCAGCAGGCAATGCAGCATAACACCGCATCCCGCGTAAATCATGGATGGAACAACCAACGCGGGAACAACATCGAATGACCGCAAGCAACGATGCGGCTTGGCACCGCATCCTGCCTAGAAGGCAAGTGGGTCTAACACCACAGTGCAAGTGGCACTGGGAATAGTCGCCTACCGGCCCACGTGTATACAACAGTCTGACACCACAGCAGGACGTGGCATCACCACAGTAACCGACAGGTCTGACACACCTGCAAATAGCTGTGCGATGTCAGGCTAGCTACTCAACTACCCTCCTCCACTCCTCGGCTATAAATACTGACCCCAAACCAGGTTTGAGGTATCACTTCTCAACTCTCTCAATACTACTACTATCACACTTTGCTTCCCAAGCAAACTACTGATTCTCACGCCGGAGAGTGGTAACAAGGAGCACCCCCCACCCCATCCTCCTTGTTGCGAGTCACGGTTTGTTTCCTTGTGCAGGAAACCCACCACCAGACGATCCAGCCGGCTATCCTCGGAAAGAAGGGATTAACCCTCTTGACGAGACCAGTGAGTTAACCTACCCGGTTAACCATTGTTTCATCAGTCCCTGAGGTTTGGTCTAAGTTATCATTTTAGTCCAAATAGTTTTTTCTTCTCCTCTAGGTCCTTGACTTTTCTATTTTCTTGCCATTTTGATCACATTGCCTAATTCAGTCTAAAAATCTGGTTATAACCAGGGGTATTTGTGGCATAACTGTTGTATAGTGATAACCAGGGGTAGTTTACAACATAGTTTATAAACCTCATAATAATTTAATGCAAAAAATACCCCTGATTATAAGCTGGTTTTTAGACCAAGTTAGACAATGTGATCAAAATAGCAACAAAAAGGAAAAGTCAGGTACCCAGAGAAGAAAAAAAACTAATTGAACTAAAATGACAATTTAGACAAAAACTCAGAGACTAAAATGGCAATTTACTCTTGACGAATGTTAGTTACCCTTTGCATGAGATCGTCCAACCTTAATGATATCCTACGATCGGACATCGTCATCTCATGCAACAATTTTTGAGTCGCTTATGCATATTCTCATTTCCCCACGAAATAGTCATTCTAAACACCATAAAATTTTAATTTACATAACTAAATACAAGTATAAATTAAGGCTCTCGGTATCCACACATCCCCTCTTTTTATTTGCACATCCCTAACCCTACAGGAAGTGTATTGGGCTATACGGTTCCTCTGGGTCAAAGCGTATTGATCTATACGCTTCCTATACGTGTACTTGAAGTACAACTTTTCAGACACTTTTCATGTAATGATTATGGGACCAGAGGAACCGTATAGCCCTATACGCTTCCTATAGATTTTTTTTTTTCAAAAGCAGCATATGGCTCTTATCATCTTTTTTTTTATTTTGAACGGAAAGGAACGAGTGTCAACCACCGTGACACCGGGCGCTGTGGCCAAGGTCGACTACTCAACCGCCACTAGCCTCTTGGCTCTCCCAAATACGCGGAAACCCGACCTCTACCCGCCCGAATGAATGGCAGTGGAATAGTCGGTAAAACCTCGTCTCCCATCCAAGACGAACCATATTGCCCTATACGCTTCCTATACTTTACTTACTTTACTCACATGGGAAACGTATTGCCCTATACGCTTCATATACTTTACTGACAACGGAACCATATTGCGTGTATGTCATAGCGAGGTGGTACATCGTACCAATAGGAATCGTGTTGCCTTATACGATTCCTATTGGTGTCGCATTTATGGTGTGTTTGGTATGGGGTAATAGAATGGATGAGGTAATGGAATGAACGAGGGAATGCAACGGTTGATGAGCCTTGCCCAGTTTGCCGCAAGGTTTGTTTAGATACTTTTGGCGAGCATGCGGTGCATTGTAAGGAGTTGCCTGGTTTTAAATACAAACATGATTTGGTAAGGGATATTCTGTTTGATGTTTTAAAGCGGGCGGGGATTTCGTCGAAAAAGGAGGCTCCGGTGAACTTTCTGACGGATCCGCTCGATGGGAGGTCTACTCTTCGACCAGCTGATATTCTTGTGTTTGGGTGGGCCAAGGGAAAACACGCTTGTGTGGACCTTACAGGAGTGTCCCCTCTTGTTGGGCTCAGGGATAATGGGTTTGTTGCTGGCCAAGCTGCGTTGAAAGCGGAATCAAGCAAAGTCGCTAAACACGAGAAGGCTTGTTTGGAGAATCAACATGTGTTTATCCCATTCGCTTTTGATACATTTGGTTCCCTAGCCCCAGAGGCTGTGGAATTTCTAAACAGGGTCCAACAGGTTGTGAATAGTAATCTCTCAACCTTTAAGGGTCGTTTCGTCTTTAGTAGCATTGGTTTTGCAATTCAAAAGGGGGTTGCGGCGCAGCTTGTTGCCCGTTTACCTGCCACTTGTTTGTAATTTGCTAATTTGGAAAAAAAAAATTATAATTAATTTTATTTTATATATAAAAAAAACACAAAGTTACGGCCTAAAAACACAAATTTGTGTGATCCGTGTGAAATCCTTTTACCCAATGAAAACAAAGCATCAGGATCGTTGACTCTTGCAAACCCGATGGGAAGCGTATTGCTGAATACACTTCCTGGTAACTGTAAAGGAATCGTATTGGCCAATACGCCTCCTGTTGAACTCAGTTTTCAAAAGTTGTCAGTACTTTTCAGGTCTGACTATCTGCACTTTCTGCATGGCAGAGGGCAGGAGGTTTCAGCAAGCGAATGGGAAACGTATTGGCCTATACGGTTCCTATTGGTTTAGCATTTGTTGCTTTTAAACCTATAGGAAGCGTATTGTGCTATACACTTCATATTGAGGGATGTACACTGATTTTTGGGGGGTGTCTAGATACCATGACCCTAAATTAATATACATTTAAAGTATAAGATAAACAGTACAAACCACTAAAACGAATTAACATACTATAAATAAACAACATTTGTATGCATATAGGTGTGTACCTTATGTTTAAGGTGGTTTTCAAAAAAAAAATTTGATGTTTTATTTTTAACCCAAAGCTATTTGTTTTTCTACTTATAACACAAAAAGTTTTCATATCTTGCAATTCAACCTTACAACTTTGTACTTTCAACTTTGGTCTCCACACTTTTCATACTTCGCTGATTTTCGTTTTAAATTTTGTGAGTTAACACGGCGTAACGTGTGTGTGGTTCAACGTTTTAACATTTCGTTTTACGCTTCGTACTAGATTTTGCGAGTTAACACGGCTCAATGTGCATGTGTGGTTCAACGTTTTTATGTCGTCTATCTTTTCCCTGTTTGATAGGTTCGTTACAACGTGCGGGGTCCTAAATCGACTTAATTATTATTTTCAATATTTTACGTTGCAGTCTAATTTCTTTAAATTAATACACCGTGACTTCAGTATTGGTCGTCGCTGGCGGTGGTGTGGTATTGGTGCTATTCGGCACGATTTTACGTCTCCGCCGCATTGCGGCGGGTGGTAAATCTGGTTCTAGTTTTTCTAATAGTGTAGATAATAACATGTCAAGCCAATAGTGGCATCAATAACAACATATGGGTTCAAGACTCATGACTGCAATATAAAGTTGCCTAGCCATGATGAGTCAATGATCATCATTGCCCACATATCAAGTTACCTATAAAATAAGTACCATGAGAGCCACATAGAAGCCCAAACTAAACACCACCAACAATTACTTCTAGGCCATCAAATCATCAAAGCAGGCGTTGAGGTTCTAACAACCCAAAAAAACAATCTGCGAAACTCATTTAAGCGAAAAATCTTATTCCTCTTGTTAAGTAAATCCAAAGCATAAAAATCGAATGCATGCAAACATATCAGAGTATCAAACACCAGTATCTTGGATGAGAGTACGCTCATCCTCATCGACATTTTAACAACCTAAAAAACATGAGAAAATCAAAGTCCAATCGCCTTAAAAGCAACATCGCCACACCTTCCTCCTCGTTATCTTCTCGCCACAAAAGTACCCATTCCCCCTTGAATAAAACCTTTGGCCAAATCTTTTTTTTTTGCTAGATCACCATCATTTGCCATACACGATATCGACGTATTCAGATCAGAAAACCCCTTTAGATCAGATCTCTTCAGAGATCCAATCGAAACCGTGAAAGAAGTAAACATTTTTATGCTACAATTGTTGGATTTGTGTAACATTTTTAGTTTTTTACACTACAAAATGTTGAATTTGTGTAATAGTGATAACAGGGTTGACTCGTGGTGGAGCTTCAATTCAATGGTGATAAAAGAAGGTTAAAATCAAAGATGGACGAAAGACGATGGCGGAGCTCTATTGGACAAAAAGGGTGATCATTTGGGGTGGGCCTCCCTTTTGTTTTTCAATGTAAACTAGTATTAAGCACCCCTGCGTTGCGGCGGGAGCGATCACTAATTCCACACTACTGCCAGCAACCACCGACACTGAAGTTGCGGCGTGTTAATGCGAAGAAATTAAACCGAAACGTAAAACATAGAATAAAATAACTAAGTTGATCTAGGACTCGCGCGTTACGATGAACCCGCATCTATTTTTTCCGTTTGACAAGTTTATCGTAATCTAAATATATATATCATTACCATTATACAAACCATAATGCATACCTTACAACAACCATTGCATCAATATGTTGCAAATTATATTTATACAAGATTTTGGCTAAATTAATTAGATTATTACAAATAATAATAATTTACAAATAGGGCTGTAAACGAGCCGAGTCGACCCGAGCTCGACCCAGCTCGAGTTCGGCTCGAACTGAATTCGAGCTAGCTCGGCTCGAGTTCGAATTTCAAATCGAGCTGAGATTTGAGGGTCGAGCTCGACTCGATTAAAATTCGAGCTAGACAAACAAAAAACCGCAAAATTTACTAATTAAAAAGCCCTAAAAATAAATATTTTCATAGACTAAGGGCCATAATTGCAATTTAATTTACTAAATGACTAAATATGCAAATATAAATAGTTAACTCACTTTGTAGATTTTCTTTACATTCTTTTGAAGGGGAGATACTCCCTTAGTTTTTGTCTTCTAAGCGATATGGGACAAAAAAATGAAGGATATAAACCTTATCGAGTCGGCTCACGAGCTCACGAGCCGAGCCAGGCCAAGCTCGAGCTCGGCTCGTTTACAAACCGAGCCGAGCCGAGCTGGCTCGTTTACAACCGAGCCAATTTCGAGCTGAGCTTTTTTCGAACTTTTTTCGAGAGATCTGTGAGCCACGAGTTTTTTGAACACCCCTATTTACAAATAAAACAACACAACTTTGAATGAATCAAACCGATTGAATATGGTAAGATAATGAAACCATTATTTGATTAGGGTAGAACCACTTAAGCACAATTTACAACCATACATGCATATAAAACAAATTGAATTTGGTAAGATAATGAAACCATTATTTGATTAAGGTACAACCACTTAAGCATAATTTACTACCAAACAATATAAATGTACAATAACACTTTGCAAGACAAACCCTTAATGCACAACTTACAACTTACTCATGCACTTACTTGTTGCAAGTTAATAGTATATAAATGTGGGTCCTAACTAATTATGTCATTTATTTAATACTAGTCTAAGTACCCGTGTGTTACACGGGTGGCTAATAAGAAAAATAACTACTTTAACATTGTTGACGCAAATATTTTAATAATATATACGTTGAAATATTAACGAAAATGATAGAGAGTACACCAAATAATTGAAATACATGAATACAAACGAAATAAATATTAATATCATAAACATATTAATACTGAATTCATACGGATTTGTTGATGCATCGTTTAACACCTAGCATTACAAATGGAAAAATGGAAACACTCAAGAGCACTGAACCGACGTAGCCTCCTTAAAAAAGACCCGCATGGCATCCAAATGCCTCCTTATACCTGTGAGCTTCATCGACTATCACATACCTGATTCATAAGTGATAAGTTTAGCATTAGGCCATATTTAGAAAAGGGAAAAAGACAAAGAAAGTTCTAGCCAATCTGTATAAATACATTATTTGTAGAATTGTATAACACCAGCATGCATTAAAATAACCACATACCCTTTGTCCACATCATGATAGCCATGTCTTTTACATCCTTAAGTTACGCATCAGAACGCATTAAAAGTAATTCCACAACCGATTGGAGAAGTTCTTTTCCGAATTTACACTCACGTTGATGCCTTAGTCAGGCTACTAATTTCCATCATAGCACAAAAAGCAACACAAGTTGGAAGATTTTATAGCACTTACAATGAGCAAAAAAAGTGACAATAATATTATAGTAAATAAACTTAACAGATAATAAAATAAAACAAAAAATAGCATATACAAAGTTATTTGGTTTAGAGAGCTCTCTCTCACTTTAATTGTTAATAACTTACGTATATGCTCACATAGCCTTAGCAACTGCATTCCCTAAGGATAAATAAATAGAAAGCAAGAATTTACCGGAGACATCGTGGACAACCCAGTCATACGCCAAACATCTTGAGATTAATTGGCAATCGGATCTGTTGGACTGCATTCACAAATAAAGGAAGATATTATGATTTCAATAGAAGCATGTATAGAAATGGGAGATTCAAACAATACTCTTAGGTTAAAAAAATAAAAGTGAATTTGTACTTTTACTTTTACAGTGATATGATTACAAATCACGTGTAATGATATTATAATCACAAGCATATGATAAATGTTTTTGTGTGTTAGATTCTACATTTTGAATTAATATAGAATTAGATTACATGCAAATTAGTTGTTAATGTTCTCCAACTTTCACTTATCAAGTTTCATTTAAAATAATAATATCAAAGGCAAACGGTTTACAACTACGCCGCTAGCCTTTTGTAGTAGTTACAATGAAAACGAAGAAAATATTCCGACGCCGAGATTCTCTCTCCATGAGAGAGTAGCACGCAGTTGCTTAGCGGTTTTCTTCACATTATCTCCTTTTGCTTTCAGAAATCTTCCTATGCAAGCTTCGTTGCAAAATTTCTCCTGCAAATGCATTTAAAATACTCAATTAACAGCTCATACCAATCTACAGAAGCCTTAGCAACTGCATTCCCTACGGATAAATAAATAGAAAGCAAGAATTTACCGGAGACATCGTGGACAACCCGATCATACACCAAACATCTTGAGATCAATCGGCAATCAGATATGTTGGACTTCAAATCTGAAGCGCCAAAATCGCAGCTCAAAGAACACCACAAAAGGCCTCAAATATTTTAGTTATATAAATGTTAAACTACTAACGCAAATATGAGTACACTGAATAATTGAAATACATGAATGAAAAAAGTCACAAATCATTAAAGATTTCTTCAAATGACTTGGACTGGCTCTTTTTAACCCGACCATCTTGCCACCTCCATATTATATCTTCTTCAACCTATGTTGAGTGTGAAAATAAAGGTTTTTGGACTAAAAAACACCTTGGTCACTGAATCAATGAACACAACACCGCTAAACTCCTCAAACTAATCTCAAGTTTATACTAATCAATGCCTTTTGACAATAACCACGATCAAACTTAATTCAACCTTGTAGATCAAGTCTACCTATCCATCTTAGCTTATCATATCTACTTATGATTGGTAAAGTTATGAACCTACTCTTGAGTATTATGTACCTGATAGCTAATAGGTCTGCACTACTGGTTTGCAAATAGATCAAAATCCATTCCATACTTGTACATGTAGAGCTTTTTCAAGTAGGCCTACTCTAATATTTTGAATATTGACCATTTCATGACTAAAATCTGGGAATGTGTTGTAATTTTTAAAATTAATTATTAAGAAGAAGGAAAAAAATCATAAGTTTATTTTGGTTGAAGTACAAAAGAACAAATAATGAGATTCCGAATACCATATCGGACCTAGTAAATGTGCTACGGTTTATTAATCTCCATTCATCTCTTAGCTCTAACCTGTTACAACAACCAAGCAAACATCAAAATATATAATATTCTAAAAAAGAACAACCAACCAAACATCAATATATACAATATTCTCATAAAAGGTTGACGCAATGGACTGAAAACAAATTCAATAAGAATTTGATCAGTTGATGATAAAATGTATGGTAAAACTTGTGACTAAAGAAGTCCTGCTACCTTTAATATCTTCACGGCCTTTCACGGATCATGCCTTTTCTCCAGCTCCTCAATTAGACTTGCTACTGTTTTATCAATACCTTTCTTCAACGACACTGGGTAGTACCAGAGGTGACACTCAGGAGACCAAGTTTAATAATCTCATGGAAAGAACCGATGATGTGGTTGTACCATCACCAGCTGAGTCGTTGCTTCTGCTTGAAGTTGGTGTTCCGGTAAATGAGGAAAGTGAAGAAATAAAGGGATTCCACAAAACCCAAAAGATGCACAGGAAAAACATTACCCGTTTACTTCACAAGAACCCTAAATCACCAATACCGTCGTTTCCTTGGTGGTGGACCCCCAATTAAACCTCCTAATCAACTGATACGGCCTTAAACAATGGCAGTGCTAGATGGACGATGGTGATATCGTACGTATTATGTAGAATGACGCCGGCTATCTCCCGTAACCGTCCAGCAACACTGTACAATAAAGTCAACCCATCCCAGCTGATTTCAAGGTGCAACCCATACCAATAAATGACTCGTTAGCTATTATTTATAAAAAAAATATTAACTTTGGATAAAAAAAATGTTTCAAGTTTTGATCCATACCAACAACGGACCCACTTTGGCCTCTTACCCTACATGCCCATTTTGCCACCTCTACATAAATGCACAATGAAAAAGTGACATACCTTGAACTGAGTTTATAACGACCAATTGAGTCCATGTAATAGGGCAATAGAGCCACCAGTCATATCATGTCAGCCTATCCGAATCAAGTTTCTTGAATTGACTTATTACAAAATTTAATATATGCCTTTTCTTTTAAAGAAAGACATTAATGAAGTAACATTATTTTGCTAAGAGTTAAATGCCATTTTAGTCCCTGTGGTTTGGGCCATTTTGCCAGTTTAGTCCAAAGGTTTCATTTTTAACCTGTGGGTCCAAAAAGGTTTCACAGGTGCCATTTTAGTCCACTGGGTTAACTTCATCCATTTTTTCTGTTAACAAGAAGGCCAATTCGGTAATTTTGTACGTAATTCTGTTAACTAAAAGGGCAATTCAGCCATATAAAATGACCGAATTGGTATTCTCGTTAACAGGAAAAATGGGTGGAGTTAACCCAATGGACTAAAATGGCAACGGTGAAACCTTTTTGGACCCACAGGTTAAAAATGAAACCTTTGGACTAAACTGGCAAAATGGCCCAAACCACAGGGACTAAAATGGCATTTAACTCTTTTGCTAATAATCCAATTTCCTTTAAAAGAGAACTTTAGGAGGTTGCAAACACTTGAATGTGCTATGAGTCATTAGACTCTTTTTTTAAATGATAAAGATAGTGTATAATATAATTTAAATACCAACTTCAAGTTTTTAACAGATTTACGAAAATGCTACATTGGTTTGGGTCATGAATGAAGAAGGAAAGAAGCATACCCGCCTCTGGTAGAGATATTGCTTACAAAAAACATTTAAGCTGATTTTATTAACAAATTACAACTTTCAAATTTAATATGGAGTGGTAAAGTATAAAAATTAACTTTATTGTTTCATGTGTGGACTTCTCGATGTAGATCAACGATAGTGTAGAATAACTTGTGGCCACATGGATATCCATATTATATTTTTTTGCATAACGGTCATTATTTTTTGTAACATGGTCATTATTGGAAGAAAAGAGAAACTTTCAGTTGCAAAAGATAAGGTATAAAGAGTTGTTTATTTAAAAGATAATCAAAATTAGTTTTTTTAAATGATAGATGTGTTTTTGTTCATCATTTTATCTATGTATATCAAATGTTTGTTCTAAGGATGAGCATCTGGTACCTGGTACCAGTACCGAAACAGTATCATAGCTGTACCGGGTACCGGTCTGACTTTCTCGTACCAAAATATTATTGGTACCGATTTGGTACCCACTTTTTGGCATTTTCGGTAATGGTATTTAACCGATTTTTACCTTAAAATACAGGTACCGTACCAATCATTTTCAGTACCGGTATCCATTTTTGGTGATTTTCGGTACCGATATAGACCAATAATCTGCTACATCCAGAAAACCAATGAAATGCATGGAGTCTAATGCTTGAGACTTAAAACATTGTATTAAGCATCAACACAAACATGCCACCATCATGTTTGGGGTCTGATGTTTGAGATCATAAGTAGATTTACCTAAACGTGTGTCTATATTCACCAATCTACTCGAACTTAGGCTCGTATGATCCACCGGCCAGTATGATGTGACAAGTATTGGGTGGTGTCTCTTCACCTATAACATTTTGATTAGAGTTTTCGGAAAGTAAAGACATTAGCAATGCTGATAAAACTGAACATGATTAAATAGAAGCACAGTTACCAAGATAATGGCAGCCCCAAAGCATTAAAGAACCTCCCTCCTTCCAACACCATTGCTACTACCATCCTCAATTTTACAATTAATTTCACCCTATTCATGAATTCAACACATAAATTTATAAAACTGATACACAATCAATTGATATTTTTTAAAACTAATCATGATGATGAAACGACCAATTATTAAAATCAACATAATAGTTAAAGGTTTTATGGACATACTTATTTTAAAAAGCATGAGCAAGATTGCTAAAGGTAACACAAACTGCACCCGCAGTACCTGTTAATGATATCTACCAAATTTGGTCTTAAAAAGTCTTCCTTAGCAGATGCATTGTAGAGATAACTCAGAGACCCAAGAGCATAGTTCACCTACCAAATAACACAGAAATTCAATAAATATTTGCATGCAATTATCTTAACTACTAACCTGGAGCCTGGAGGAGGTGGAGTGTGTACTGTTTCAAGCTTTCAACTTCCCTAGCCTGAAAGGAAAATTGAGTAATTGTACAAAGAGAATAAAATGTAAAGTTTAAAACTTGATGGAGTAGTGGCAGTAAAGACGGAGTAATAATGCAAGGACTAAAAACAAAACGTTTAAAACATGACGGGTGAAAAAGGACTCTCAAGCTGTGATAAATCAACTTCAGAAGCCCTACAAAAATTACTTTCAGGGTAAAGGAGTATGTACAGGACAGCCATAAAGTAACATATTATTACATTGTCTGTATCAGAATTTACCTTAGCCGGTCTTCTTGTTTTTTAGTATCAGCCCATATATTCCTTGGAGTGATCCATTTCATAACATACTTGTAGAAGCACCTGCAAGCATCCCATCTACTCCAAATGGTAAGTATCTATTGTACAAAGATTACCGGTACCAAAATCGCCAAATATTGGTACAGGTACCGAAAACGTTCAGTATGGTAGGGTACGGTACCGAAATTTGTGTGTAAAATTCGGTAAAATACTGATACCGTACCGAAAACGCAAAAAGTGGGTACCAAATTGGTACCGAAAACGTTCAGTATGGTAGGGTACGGTACCGAAAACGGTCTAAGCTTTGCGCGACATTGCCCTCCTGAGTGACACTGCCTTCCCCTACAAACAATTAATTACATGCTTAGTTACTTGACTTTTTGAGTCAACCCATCATTAGTGTGTTAACAAAATTACTAATAGTATTGAATGCGATTCTTCTCGTTCAAAGAAATAGTCTCACCATCATATGGCCGAGGTAGGATTAACAACAAAGAACAAAGAAGTATATACCTATTGATCGATTTCCCCAGCTACATTAGTTAGTTATTTATTACTTGATCCTCAGTCTTCAAGCGACGATAATCTGTTTCAAAAACACAACCGAATTTTTTTAAGCATATGCATAACCTCAATTTTTAAAGATCCACCAAACAACATAATTTAGCTTAAAGATGCAACCAAATATTCAGAAACATACCCAATAGATATCTGAATCAAGTTAAATATGAAATTCTACTAATATATATCAAAGCTAAATAATTAATAATTTGTTTTTTTCTTCTGAATAGCAATTAATACTCTGCTTTTGTTGTCAATTTTATGTATAACAAAGATAATTTACACACAGTAATTTACAACACGGGTGGGATGTTGATGTATCACTGCAGTTAGTAAAAATCAATGCGAAAGAGATAACATACAACCCATATTGATGTTGTTTTGTTCTGTTTGGTTGCTTTTTCAACTCCAGTTTGTAACTTCTTCTTTCCAGTTGTTTTCCCCATTTCTGGACCAAAACACATAAACCCTTTAACCAAAATAATAATAATAATAATAATAATAATAATAATAATAATAATAATAATAAAACACATATATGATTAACCCCCTAACCTTAGTTAACTCAACTCAATTCAATCCAAACAATTTTCAAAACCATTTCTGTTCCAAAACACATAAACCCTTTACCTAAAAAAATAACACATAAACACTAACCTTAATTAGCTTAACTTAACTAAACTCAACTCAATTAAATTCAATTTATTCCAAACAGTTATCAATAAATCAAACAGAAATACCTTTTCCCCAGTAAGTTCCTTCATTTCTTTTCTAAAACACATAAACCCTTGAACCCAACTATTCACATAAACCCTAACCTTAATTAACTCAACTTAATTCTATTCAATTCAATTCAATCCAATCAATTTTCAAGACCATTTCTGTTACAAAACACATAACCATCTGTTTAATACCAGATTTGAGATTTAGGATTTTCTGAAAATGACCATTGATCAGAAAGGATTCAAATCCCATGGCTTTGACTATCTAACATCCTCATCAACAAAACCTCTTCACAATAAAAACCCTAAAAAAATTGAATCAGTAGATTTAGAGTATACCACAAATGAACGAAATCCTTGCCAAGCATGTTAGGGTTCACTCAAAAGAGAAACATTCGATTGAAATTCAGATGAATCAAAACACCTACGACTTACCATTTGATAACTGATGGAAAGATGATAAAACATGAATGGATGGCTCCAACCATCACTTGTTTCCATTGTCTCTCTCTCTCTCTCTTAAGCTTCAAACTTTTTATGAAGATTTTAGGGTTTCTCAATGGACGGCTGAAAGGAAGGAGAGTAACCAACATCACAAGTTTCATAGGATTGTAAGATTAAAAGCTTGAATAATCGATATAAAAAACAATGAACATACCTGGATTCAATTCCACTGGTTACAATTTAGGGCTTCCAATAATCACTTTGATGAGAATCGCCCTGCTTGAGATTGAGTGTTTCGAATAAAGCAGAGTTCCTAACCAACTCAGATTTATACGGATCCGTCATATGAACCAGAAACCCAACATCCATATCTGAAAAGAAAATAAAAATACACACACAAAAATTGTAATTAGAACAATGTTATATTCAAAAAAGCAGAACAAAAATACAGTTTTATTAAATTTTCTAACTCTGTAACAACATGGTAACATAAATCTGTCTACATAATCAAAAATAGCGATTAGGGTTTATGATGGAATGAATGAACTGTAAAAATAACAAAAGATGAATAACCAGACACAAATAGAAATCAATTACGGTGTCTAAGAACAACAATAAACAGACTAATTACATCAATCAACTTGTAAAAATCTCATATCTAAAAGAATTAACAGATCCGTTAACATCAACAACAACATACAAATCATACAATAAAATTGGGGTTTTCTAATAAAAACTAAAAATCACAAAAACAGAGGTGGAATATACTTACCGATGCTTGGATTTGGATGTCTGATGATGAACAAAAAACAGAGCACGCTTCTTCAGTGATCGGTTGAAACATCCGATTAAAAGCAAGATTTTGTATATAGGCATACAACTGGAAACGGTTCCATAATTTCCTAAAAAAACTTCCGATTATTGAATAAGATTTCAACCTTCCATATATAATCTAAAGAAGGCGGTTCAAGAATTGAAGGAAATAGAGAGGAAAGGAAAATGCCGCCCAAAATCACAATTCTCTGGCCAAAGAGAATAGCCACATCAAAGTCAAATAGTCAACACTATTTTGCTTTAATATAAAAGATAGATATTTCATTTTGCAATAATAAAAACTATTTTAGTAATTTTACATAAGCTTTAATGAAAAAACTAACGGTCATCTATGCTAGAAAACACTAGAATTATCCGGTCATAAACCGTATAGAGCAATCCAACTAATTTACACTAGTTTCTATTTTCCAGGGGCGGTCCTAGGGTGGGCGAAGAGGACCACCAGCCAGGGCCTAATATTTTGAAGGGTACGTTATTTTTAAAAATAACCCAATATGTATATGTAAAAAAAATTATTAGGGTATAGCCATACAAACACTAACATGTGGCCACTTACAAAAGTATTCTTATGGTTTAGATTAGTTATTAGCCCATTGACATTAGATTTAGATCTTTAGTGAACTAAATACCCACTTTCGTTAAGGACTAAGGGCACGTTTTTCAAGCTCGAATAAGGTACACAAATTCTCAGGAACGGTCATGATATTTTTTCATATTTGATATTTGACAGCCAAAAACATATTTGACAACCAAAAACCCAAATCTTTAAACTCAAAAATATAAAGCATTATCATCATCTACCCAATCATTGTCCCCAAAAAAGCTATAATTTGATTTCAACATATTAATGGAAAAATTAATTTAGGCAAAGATTCGTCAACTTCATCTCTATCTCTGTAAAAAGCAACAACCTTTATTTTAACATATTAATGACACCCCTTTTAAGCTGTATAGAACCTTCTTCTTCTTCCTCTGCTCTGCTCCCACCAATTGAATGCATTCGTTTAGTCAATCAATCATTACTCTTCTTCATACATTTTAATTCCACTCAATTCCCGTCTGGGTTCGTTCAAAATGGTCGCATTTGTTATCAAACACCTACAATTTGTCACCTTTTTGTTCCCAATAGCACGCCTCTGATTCATCTCTGAACCCCTTTTTGGGAAAAAGAAAAAGGGCAATTCTACTTTTTAATATTATTATTATTGTTGGTATTGTTATTGTTGCGATTAAGAGGGAACTGTTTCAAATTCGAACGTATTGATTTGTATAAAAGGTAATAAACCCTGCAAAAGTTTCAACTTTGAATAGTTTTTTGAATGAATGAATATAACCGTTAGCTTTAATTTCGTTTCAAAATGTTCGCTTTTTTGGTTACGAATTAGCGATTTATAAGTTCAATAACAGTGACTGTACAACGTTTCTTTTTGTTTTTTTTTTTGCTTTTTTCTTTAAACTTCAAGTGTTTTTCCCGGTATTTTTGATTCCTTGATTCGGTATAATTATATGTGTTCATATTATTGTTGTAAAGTATTGAAAGCTTATAGTGCACACCAAGTGTTTGTATAAATGCCTGACTGGATTTTGTAGGGAAGAAGAGTGGTGAAAACCGTGAAATGGAGAAATTAGAGGATTTTGAAGAAGGGTTTGAGTCTTCAACAGTTTCTTCATTGGATCACGGAGCAGTTGATGATGATCATGATCATGAACATGATCAATCACCCACGATAAATTCGACACTCAGTGGTCGTTCGTTTGCGTACTATAGAACTAACTCGGAGACTTCAGCTTTCTCTGAGCAGTTAACGGATGATCTTAACAGCTGTTCGTCGGAGACGCAGTCTCTGGTATGCTGGCCGGCTGCGGGGAGATCCCCTTACCGGCCCGCCCTGTCAAGATTTGGAGTAAAGAAACCGCCTCACACGTTTGAAACCGAAGAAGATAAGCTTGAGAGTCATGAACCTATGGATTTGGGTGAGTTTTTATTGCATTAGAATTAGTTTATATGCAGTTTTTGGTTACAAAATCATTACATAATCATCACAAAATCATCACAAAATCATGTTAGTTATGAGTTATGACCCATTAACAGGAAATAAATGCTTTGACTTTTCAGATGATATGAATTTTGCTTGAATTTCAAAATTAATTTCTTTTTAATTCAATTGGCATTATATGTTGCGAAATTTAATGTAATTATTAGTTTACTTTCTATAGCAACTTTAAATCACTATAATAAAACTCAAGCATACATTCAAAAACCCCTTGAAATGAGAACAAAATCCATTTTTTTAAGGTTTTGTTCTTGATATATTTTTGAAACAGAGCTCGAAATGATGAAAGAAAGATTCGCAAAACTTTTATTGGGAGAAGACATGTCTGGCAGCGGCAAAGGAGTTTCTACTGCGGTTAGTGTTTCTAATGCCATCACAAATCTTTACGGTACACATTTTCTATCTGATGTGTTAATGATTTGTACACTGCGACGCGCTAAAACGTATTCATGTGTTTATAAGCTGTTTGTTTCAATCTTTGTAGCTTCTATGTTTGGCCAACATCAAAAGTTAGAGCCGTTGCATCCCGAGAAGAAGATGATGTGGAAACGGGAGATGAACTGCTTGCTCTCGGTTTGTGATTACATCGTTGAATTTATACCAACGTCACATAGTTTACAGAATGGAAAAGCCATGGAGGTGATGTCTATCCGACCAAGATCGGATATTTATATCAACCTTCCAGCGTTAAAGAAGCTCGACGCGCTCCTGTTGGTAAGACCAAAACACCCTTTTCCTCTCATCAAGATATGATTCTTTTTTAAATTTGTGATTGTTAACAAAATTCCGTTTTTTTTTTTGTTTATTACAGGAAATATTGGATAGCTTCAAAGAGACAGAATTTTGGTATGTGGAGCAAGGAAACATGTCGGGAAATTCAAGATCGGGGTCATTTCGAAAAATTCCTCTGCCTCAGAGAAAAGACGAGAAATGGTGGTTGCCCATTCCTTGCGTGAGCCCCGAAGGACTCTCGGAAAAAGCCCGAAAGCATTTGAGACAAAAACGTGACTCCGCTAATCAAATCCACAAAGCAGCAATGGCCATCAATAGCAGCATTTTAGCAGAAATGGAAATTCCTCATACATACATCACTTCTCTTCCTAAGGTTTACAATTTTTCAATCATTCAACTTCATTTTTATCAGGTCAAAATGGGTTTGGTCAGTTTGGAGATAACACTTAACCCAAATCGATCCGTTTGTATATTAATAAGTCAAAGTTAGGGGTGTTCAAAAAGCTCGCAGCTCACGGCTCGCTCGGAAAAAACTCGATCGTAAAGGAGCCGGCTTGGCTCGGTTTGTAAACGAGTCGAGCTCGAGCTAGGCCTGGCTCGGCTCGTGAGCTCGGGAACCGGCTCGGATTATTTTTTTATATATATTATATTGAATTTAAATGTATTAAAATAGAAAACTATGTAGGAGAGGGTTGATGTGTTAACATTTTAAGTGTAATTAATCAGTAACATACAAAATATTGAAAAATGAACAAAAATTATACATATAATACTTTTAATATGTCTTTCAGTCTTTAAAATGTTGGAAAAATAAAAATAATACATATGGATATGGATATGTGTAATTTTTTTGTTTTGTTTTTTATGTTATCAATACTAAAAAAAAAAAAACAAATAAAAAATTAACCAGCCGGCTCGATTTGGCTTGAGCTGGCTCGAACATTTTACGAGTCGAGCTCGAGCTCGACTTTTCAGCTCGATAAAATAAACGAGCCAAGCCGAGCCGAGCCGAGCTGGCTCGTTTAAGTTCGAGCACGAGCTTGAGCTCAACCGGCTCGGCTCGATTACAGCCCTAGTCAAAGTTGTCACCTCGGGTTTAAACACGATAACATGTTGCTTGTTTTTGTTTTCAGTGTGGACGAACAAGTGTGGGGGATACAATAAACCGATATATGACTTCCGGAGGGAAGTTTTCACCCGAATACCTTCTCGACTGTCTCAACATAAGCTCGGAACACGAGGCACTAGAATTGGCTGATCGAGTCGAGGCCTCTATGTATACATGGAGACGAAAAGCATGTGCAAGCTATTCCAAATCATCATGGGAGAAGGTTAAACAACATGTGGCCAAGACAGAACGTGTTGACAAGAATGTTGTACTAGCCGAACGAGCCGACAGTTTGTTGTTTTCCTTAAAGCAACGGTACCCGGAGCTGTCGCAAACAACACTAGACACAAGCAAGATCCAATACAACATGGTAACTTCATAAAAAACAAATATACAAACTTTGGATTTATATGGATATATTTGTGATTTTGTTAAATGTTTTAAATTTGTGTAGGATGTGGGACAAGCAATATTGGAGAGTTATTCAAGGGTGTTGGAAGGTTTGGCATTCAATATTGTTGCTTGGATAGATGATGTTTTGTTTGAAGATAAATCCATGAGAAACCAAGAATCATAGAGGGCTCATAAGGCCTTGTGTTGAAGACAACTTCAATGTAGGCATTTCTTGCATTGTTTTTTTTGTGCCTTTTATTTGCCTCAAGTAAATGGAGTTAACAAAAGTAGAAACTTTATTAACGGGTTATAATTATAATGAGTGAATTGAAATGGATAGTTTTTATATGGTTGACAAAAATAGATGTAAATTGGGTCACAATTAGTTGTTCCGTTCTTTCTTTAATGAGTAAAATGCCCGCATAGTCCCTGTGGTTTGGTGAAATTTCACCTTTAGTCCCAAACTTTTGGAAATTACACCCGTGCTCCCCGTGGTTTGTCAAGTTGTTACTCAGATAGTCCCTAGAGTGGATGGCTGTTAGTTTTTGCCGTTAAGTCCATGTAAAATTACTAAAATGTCCTTACTCAAGAAAAACAATAATCTTTTTATTTATTTGTGGGACCAACCCACCACCTATTTAATTTCAGCCTCCACTCTCAACCACCTACTTCATCTTCAACCTCCATCAACACCCTCCACCGACACCTCTAAGGCCACACGGGGTGGTCCGTTATACCACCCCATCACTCGTTGAACCATCACGGAACACCGCCGTCGGCCCCCCCATAACGCGTGGAAAATAAAACGCGTTGTACGTATAACGCGTTGAAGTTTGAAAAATTCGATCGTTTGTTTGATTTTTTGACCGTTTAAAAACGGTAACATTCATTTAAAAAAAACAAAAAACCTTAACCATTTTATCTATTTATATATCACCATTTTACACACACCAATCTACATATTTTACACAATTTTTATATCTTTCTCAAATGGAATTCCCTACGGATTCGACGTTTCCGATGTCTAGCAATAGCGATACCGAATCGTCTTCCGACAACGAGACGCTAAAATATTTTGTGTCGGTGTATAACGAGCTTGATGCCGAGTCGTGTAACACCCATACTTTTTCTACGTTAATTAATATATATATATAATTAAAGTAAGCATTTTATAAGAAAATGCCACTTATCAAAAACTTTTACATCGTGAGTATTTAAACATGTTTACAACATTCTAAAACATGGTTTAAAATGTTTACATATTCCACTTTTTACAAAACGAAACTAGATAATTGCGGAAGCTTCAAAAGTGTGTTCGGTTCTTCAAAAACTCGCTTGATCGCCATCCGTAAGATCCCCATTGTCACCTAGGGTCAAAACCACTAAGAAAGTTAGTTTTGACATTGATATAGTACATGTAAACAAGTTCCGACATCGAAACATGAGAAATAGAATAAAATTTCAAAAGTTACCCTGCCGCGTGTCGCGGCAGGTTCTATTCATTATGCCGCGTATCGCGGCAGCTGTCGCGTGTCGCGGGGGATCTAAAGGATCCTGCCGCGTGGCGCGGGAGAAACGCTTTTCCAGCAAGTGCAGGTTTGTGACCTGCATTTGCTGCCAGCTCCGGAAATTCGGATTTTCAACTTCGTTTGGCCATAACTTTTGACTCGTAAGTCCGTTTTAGGTGATTCTTTTTCCTATGCGTCTGTAAATTCATTACCGACTTTCCTATCACAAATATCATACCGAACAATTTGTTTACGGACCAAAATATTTTATGTCCATTTGCAATTATTCGACCCACTCTAACTTAAACATTTTATTACCATTTAACTAGTAAACCTAAGGCGTTTATTTCCCAACTCCGGGGCTTATTATCACTGGCACTTCATTACCAAACTTATGGCTTCGTGCTCTTGTGACCATTTCTGCCAATTCTTTCTACTTACAATTTTAATACTTACAAGTATCATTATTCGACCCGTTTGGTCCATCTATGGAAAATCCTCCATTTTGATGACTACCAAACAACCACTAATCAATTCTTATCCTACGAATTTAAGTAACATACAAGATTGCTACATTCCACATAATTTTTATCAATAACGCATAGTTTAACAACATTTCATCGAATGTAACGGATCAAGTTACATACTTGCATAATTTATCAACATTGGTATCTAACCATAATTACCCATTCCCGGGCTTGTCAACCTTATGCGTATCACATCCATTCCACGATTTACGTTCTTATAATTCAAATTTAATTAGTGACGTTTAAGTCACTTCGAGCACTAACATTTCAACCGTTATTTAATCCGTTTGGTTGTCTAATGGAATTCACCATTTTCATCAACATACCAAACTTCTTACCACAATTATTTTAACCCGTTTCTTTATCTAGTGAGCTATATCACTTTATTTACATTCCCAAAATGACTAATTAACCATATCGTCAATCAACATATCTAACTAACTTTTTGACCCGTTTGATTTGTCGAGTGAACTTCGTCACTTCTATGACATACCAAACTCACACTTGACACTACAATCTCATCAACATTTCTAAGACTATTGTTTATACATACTGTAACGAAACCGAAAGTTACGTACCTTAAGAGCGTTCCTTTCAAGCGCGTGTCCGCTCCGGCTTGTTCGCTTGAAGTCTCGGCTCTTTTGCCTATAGGGTTCAATCAACACTTCGTTTAGAACTCTATTCATGTCTTATAACGCATAATTCATCTTATCATTCAAATATGCGTTTCATTCGAAATCACCATATCTAGCT